>CM045920.1:13387-554404 GCA_025169955.1 Salix arbutifolia | reverse complement strand
CCAAAATGCCTACTCCTGCTGGAGATGCCCTTACAAAGGGAAGAAGGACATCCTTGGCGTTCGGATGCTCCCACTCCACTGTTGACTCCCACCATTCTTTTTTATTTACCTCGATTACTTTAAGAGAAGGGGGATGAGATGGCTGGCCATTTTCAAGTAACGGAAGACAAATTGGAACCCTCATCAGCTTCTCACACCACAACAAACTAATAATTTCCAGAAAATCGCATATCTTTTTTTCTCTACAAATGCTTTTCAGTTCTGGTAAATTTATCAACTGTAGTTTTCGTAACTTTGGGAGTTTGAATTCGCTGCTAATGCTTTCTTCACCCATAACTCCCTTTTCATCTGATCTTGTTCCTCCTATTATCTCCTCCATTTTCTCGCATTCTTTAACAGAAATTTCTTGTAGGTTTATAAGACAACTCCAAGAAGATGGAAACAAGATTTCAATGCTATTGCAGCTATATACTACAATTCTTTTGAGAGAATCACAAATTAGTTTTGCACTACAAATGCTTTTCAATTTTGGTAACCTTGACAAGGTCAGATTTCTTAACTTTCGTAGTTTGAATTCGCTGCATTCTTCACCTATTATCTCCTCCATTTTCTCGCATTCTTTAACCATAATTTCTTCTAGGTTTAGAAGACAACTCCAAGAAGATGGAAACAAGATTTCAATGCTATTGCATTTACGTACGTCAATATATTGGAGAGAATTGCAAATCAGTTTTGCACTACAAATGCTTTTCATTTCTGGTAAATTTGACAAGATCAGTTTTCTTAACTTTGGTAGTTTGAATTCGCTCCTTTCTTCACCCATAGCCCCTTCTTCATCTGATCTTGTTCCTCCTATTATCTCCTCCATTTTCTCACAATCTCCAACCCTTATATCTTCCAGGTTTATGAGGTATGGCAATAAGACAGGAGGGAACAACTTCTTCGTACTCTTACAACTAGAAATATATAACAATTTAAGAGTAGAAACTATACCATTATAAGATGGAGATGGTTGTGGTAGTGGAGCAGAGCAGAACCAAGAAGATATAACTAACCTCTCCATGCTACTATACTTAACTGGAAAGTCGTCGCCTATACTTCCCGCATCGATACATTTACAAATTAATTGTTGAATGTCATTTGAGGTATGGACCAGAAAATCTCCATATCTATTGGTATTCAAATTTCCAAAAAAAACCAGTTTACTTCCTCTATAATTGTCCTTCAAATCCCAACCATCATATTTCGTCAACTTTCCTACGACAATTTTGTATGTTCTTAGTGATTGGGTCGCATCCCGGGATTTGAGATAATCCAAGTAGTTAGATTGATCTTCAAAATGGCATTCCAAACTTTCCAACTTTCTCAAGCATCCTACTTCCTTTCCTTCAACTGTTACTGGAGCATATCTTTCCTGACCCATTGTACAATGCAGGTGTGAGAGTTTAGGTAATATCCCACCGGGAAACTTCTTTTCACCACATCCATTCATTCTTAGATACCTCAGGCTGGATAGGCATTCCATGCCATGTGGAATCTGTTTAAGTGGAGCACTAGAGAGATCTAACTTCTTCAGTGCCCTGAGCTTTTTCAATGAAGGTACACTACTTAACCTCCAACAACCTTTGAGTAACAATGAAGTGAGACCCTCCAAATCAGAGACAGAATCAGGCAAACATTCAATATTTGTTCTAGGCAGATCGAGGACCTTTAGCCCATGCATGTGCTCGAGAAATGAATCCGCAATGAATAGCAACCCATAATTATCACATAGCAACAAGGTCGACAAATTTGGACACCTCGGTGAATGCCCGGAACGAATCTCTTCAATCCAATTGTGCATTAGCGAAACACTCGTGACTTTCTCACTCCACTCCTCTTCATCTGGCAATTCTTTTAATTGTGCACCAGCTTTAACGATGGCTTGATAGTTCTCTTCCAGTATTTGGATGGCCATGTCCCTAATCAAGTCATGCATCTTGACATAATCACCACCACGCAGTCTTTCCAATAGGCAGGCTCTTTCAAGTTTGTCAAGCATTGTGTGGCCTTTGTTAATTTCTGCCTCCCTACTCTTCTGCCGTTTTACCACTCGCTCATCAATCAAATAATCTATCAGATTCTCTCTATGGATCTTAAAGTCTTCAGGAAATAATCCACAATACAAGAAACATTCCTGCAGAGCTCTATCACGTAGGTAGGTATAACTAAATCTCAATATCTGAAATACCTCCTCTTCCACTCTATCTTGCGGAACTTTTGATTGTTTGAGGTCCTCTAAAGCATCTCTCCATTCGTGCATGCCATCTACCCCCTTCATGGTTCCAGCAATTGTTTTAATTCCCAGCGGCAAACCAGCACACTCCCTTGTGATATCTCTTGCAACTTGTTCCACTTGTGGAGAAAGTGGTCTGTCATGTCCAAGTACCTCCATGAACAAAGTCCAAGCCTCTTCATTAGAAAGAGGATTCACTTTGACATTGTTTTTGCTATTCATTTGTTGACAAACCTCTTCTGATCGAGTTGTTATAAGCAGCTTGCATCCTTTCAATGGGACAGGAATTCCCACTTCGTGTAGCTCAAAAGATTTCCACAAATCATCTAAAATGAGAATCCATCTTTGTTTCTTCATTAGTTCGTGCAACAGTTCTGCAGCTCTGTGCCCCAGCTCCTCCTCTTCATTGGAAAGAGGTAATTCTATACGTTTTGCAATCTTGTTCTGCAATTTATGAATGTCGAAGTCTTGAGACACGGTCACCCAGTAAACATGACGAGAAATATCTGGACTTTGTAGAAGCTCATTATAGATATGTTTCACCAGTGTAGTTTTACCTGCTCCCCCCATCTCGTAAATGCCAATGGTTGAGACTTCATCATCTGTCAACCATGACCATATCAAATTCCTATTCGCTTCAAATGCTTGACCCACTAGCTTTGTAGAGCCAGTAAGTAAAGGAGCTCCTCTAGTTTCACTTGGGTTCTGTCTAAGGCCTCCAGCAGAGCTAGCTCCTGCACCAGGCTGCCTTTAACTCCTGCTAAATGGTGTTTGATCCTCGAAATGGAAGTATCTTTGGCAAATCCATGCCCACAAAACCTACACCTCTTTCGACCATTATTTATCATCTCAGCATATTCCCAAAAAGATCTATCAACATGATGCAAAACTGGATCATTCTGTGGAAGCATTTTGACAAGTGGCTCTGTAGAAAAAACAAAAAAAGACCAGTCAACATTTTGCCAAAACAAATCGATCAGGGTCGAAATATTGAATGGAAGTTACATAACTGTAAAAGGGAAGGTTGAAACTGAAATAACAAGTTAAAAACAGTAAAGAAATGAAAAAGAAAAAACAATGAATTCAAGGATTGTAAGAACCGAGAAAGACAAATTTATTTAGTTTTGGGAACTACAGAAAATGATCCAAACTCCAAAGTTTCTTAATAAAATTTCTATACTTGAAAGATCCAAACAATAATATCATGGGAAGCAGAAAAGAAAATATACCTGGATTCAGCTATTGATGTTCTTCAGGTTCTGGTTTGGTGAAGCAGTATATATATATTCAGAAGAACAAGAAGAGATCAGAGAAGAGTACTATCGATTAAGCTAGTTCATTATGAGGAGATGTAGAAAGGAAAATAGTTGAATTGTTTGACAATAAGGAAGTAGGCAACAACTTTACTGATTGTTCAGAGTTCCATTGTTCTCTTTATTACAAGTCAATTCAACTTACTGAAAAATAAATAAAGGTTTTTTTAAGTGTTTTTTCATGTTACAAGTCAACTCAAGTTTTCAACCGGGGGTGAATTCTCTTTATTTTTGTTGAAACTTAATTAAGCTTACGCAAGTCAAGTAAAGTTTAAGAAATAAGGAGATCAGTGGTATACTGAGAGAGATCAAGTGAAAGAGATCAAACTCCAAAGTTTCTCAATAAGATTTCAACAACTTGTGTTTTACTTAAAAAAGATTCAAATTAACAATAGTAACATGTCAAAAACAAAGATAGCAACAAAATGAAGTATGTATAAATACTTCACCTAGATTCAAAAGAATCTGAAGCTAATTGCTGAGGGAGTTAACGTGTGGACACACCTTGATGTTGAAATTCTGGGAAATCTGATCTGGAAATGTGAGAAAGAGTAGTCAAACTAGTCACCTATCAAGCTCACAAGAGGCACTCAACTGACAAAAGAAACCTTGAGAGCAGCTGTTTTAAGACAAGTAGTTGAAGTTGATACAAAAATGAGCCTGTAAGAACAACACCATAATATGAGTAGTTGAGTTCAATTATTAACTCAGTTGTACCTGATCAATCTAAAGAAGATATTAAAGAAGATGAGCAGATCAAGAACAACAGCATGCAGATCACAAGCAAGATCACCAGCAACGGCATTCCCCAACAGAATTAATTCTCAATTAATTCTCAATCAATTGTAATATACAGAATTAAATGTACTTACCTTATATAGCTATATTCTGTAAATAGCTTTAACAGATGTATCAATATATATACAGCAATCTTCAATAATAAAATCAAGGTAAGTACATTTGGGTATCAGAGCAATCTTGAGCTAACCCTCACCCTTCGATCCTAGACAAAACAATGGCAGAAACACCCAAATCAGGAGAATCAAGTAACATTGATATATCAAAATTAATTTCTGAAATGTCAAAACTTTCCTCACCTTCATCCTCATCCTATCACTTACCCACCTCCTTCAACATCTCATCTCTGTTCACGGTTCCAATGGACCGCACCAACTATGCAAGTTGGAAATCACAGTTTGAGGACATACTGGAGATGCATGGCCTCACAACAGTCATCAACAATGACACAGAACCACCAAGAATGCAAGAAGATGGTTCTGTGCACCCAGAATTTGCAAAGGACAAACTGGTCCTGAGTTGGATCAAAGCGACTTCCTCATCCTCCATAAAGACACTTCTCATCCCATGCACCACTGCCAATCAAGCTTGGAAAATGTTGACCAAGCGCCTGTCACCACTAGCCAGTACACGCATAAGAATTCTGAGAGACCAAATTCGCACACTCAAGAAAGACAATGACACAACAGTGGCCGATTACCTCAATTACGCCAAATCACTTGTTGATTCCCTCATACAATCTGGTGCTACAATGGACGATGATGAATTCATCAGCTATGTTTTGGATGGACTGGGGCTGGAATACAAAGAATTGGCCACGACGCTTCACCTGCACCCCAACATCAACTTCGATCAGTTTTATGATCTAGCCCTAAGAGAGGAACACCTGCAGAAACGCATGTCTCTTACCTTGACCACAGGTGTGGCTATGGCGGCTGACCGTGTGCCCAATGAACACAACTTCAATTCCAAATTGCCCAGCCATACTCACACCAATTTTGGGAGAAATCGTGGAAGAAACTGGAATCAAGGACGAGGGCCAAGACGAACAGGGCAATGGGAACAGACCCAAAAGAATTGGCCCCCAAATCAGCACCCCCAACACCATGAATGGCCCTTAAATCAACACCCTCACCACCGTGAATGGCCCCCAAATCAACACTCTCAGCACCGTGCATCACAGTCCACCACCATACCGTCTCACCCAACTCTCTCAGACGGTCGTCCCCCTCTGCTCCCAACGCCGCAGAGCAGCTCCTCAAAGTTTCTTCAAAACGGCGTCGTGTGTTTTCGGTGTGACAAGGCAGGGCATATAGCTCGTTTTTGTCCCGAGAGGCAGCCTCATGCCTACGTGGCAGAGAACGCTACCACCTCAGCCTCTCTCACTGCTAACGTGGCACAACTCAATTGGTGCCTTGATTCGGGTGCCACTCACCACATGACAGCTAATCCCTCCTCTCTCCCTGATGTCCGTCCATATACAGGTACAAATAAAATTATTGTTGGCAATGGTAATCAGCTAGCAATAACTCACATTGGAAAAACAAATTTAACTGGGATAGAAAAACCCTACATCTAAATGAAATTTTATGTGTACCTGCTATCCGCAAAAATTTAATTTCTATACGTCGTTTTTGCGCTGATAATGATTGTTATTTTAAAATGGATGCTAATGGTTTTTCTGTGAAGGACAACAAAACGGGGAAGGTACTGCTTACTGGCAGTAGTTACGATGGCCTCTACTATATCCACACATCTTCCGCCATTGCTTGTCGGATTGCTTGCTATGGAAAGCGTACAACTCAAGACGTCTGGCACGCTAGACTTGGACACCCGTCTTATTCAGTCTTTACTACATTAGTGAATAAGTACCACTTACCACTTAATGGTACACCTGTCTCAAATAAAAATTGTCATATTTTTCCGTTGGGAAAATCATGCTGATTACCTTTTGAAGACAGACAATTTCATGCTCAATCACCTTTAGCACTTTTACATCTTGATTTATGGGGTCCTGCACCAATATCTTCGAATTTCGGTTATCGTTATTATTTATCTATTGTTGATGATCATACTCGATTCACTTGGATATATCCATTGTCCAAGAAATCAGATGTTTTTACTACTTTTATTAACTTCAAAAAATTGGTGGAAAACCGTTTTAGCTCTCACATCAAACAATTGCAGATTGATGGTGGAGGAGAATTTACAAGCAAATTATTCTTGACATTCCTAAGTAATCATGGCATTTCTCATCAGATCTCTTGTCCTTACACTCCCCAACAAAATGGAGTGGTAGAAAGGAAACATAGACATATTGTTGCAATGGGACTTTGCTTACTGGCCCAATCTCGATTGCCCCATAGCTTTTGGGTTGAAGCCTTTACCACGGCCGTTTTTCTCATTAATCGCCTTCCAACTCCTAAGCTGGATCACATCTCCCCTTATGAGAAATCACTTCAGCGACCACCAGATTACACCTTCCTCAAAAGCTTTGGCTGTGCTTGCTTCCCCCACATGGTCCCATATAATCAACACAAATTATCCTTTAAATCTATTCCATGTATTTTTATTGGTTATGATGATCACTATAAAGGTTACCGCTGTCTTGATCCTATTTCAGGTCGGGTTTATATCTCTCGGAATGTGGTCTTTGATGAAGCAAGTTTCCCCTACCAGCAACCGCAGCTCCCACCAACTGCTCAACCCACACCTACCCGTCATATGGATACTGGGCCATCACCACTCCTAGAGACAACAACACCATCCCACTCTGCCCCTAAAATCCTTGACCCTTCATTAGTCACTCCATCTGTCCCCACTACCCTTAACTCCCCTTTGGTCACTACCCAAGATACACCTTCCCACTCACCCCAAACTCCACTCACCCCCTCAACAACTTGCCCCACACAATCTTCATCCACATCACCTCTCTCCCCCATAACCATAAACGAGGCCCCCTCCACTGAACACCACACCCTCCCAACCTCCCCTTTGCCAACACCCACTTCTTCCCCCATTGACCCATCCCTCCTCCCTAACTCACCAGATACACCGAACCCTCCCCAAAAATTCAAGAGTCTTAAAACCATCATCCCCTTTGGCCCTGCACCCCAACCGCTCTACTCTCACACCACCCCGCACCCACTACCTCATGCTCTCTCTGCCGAGTGTTCCGATCCCATGACCCTTGAACCAACAAGCTTTACTCAAGCTTCTAAATATAGCCACTGGCAAGCTGCTATGCAGGATGAATATGATGCCCTCATGAAAAATCAAACATGGTCTCTTGTTCCCGCCTCCTCGCACATGAACATTGTCGGCTGCAAATGGGTATTCAAAGTCAAACGCAAAGCAGATGGCTCCGTTGACCGCTACAAGGCCCGCCTTGTAGCCAAAGGCTTCAATCAACAGGAAGGGTTTGATTATGAAGAAACCTTCAGCCCGGTAGTGAAACCAGCTACCATTCGCACTATCCTCTCTCTCGCTGTGTCATCTAATTGGTCCCTTCAACAGCTTGATGTTCGAAATGCTTTCCTCAATGGCAATTTGCAAGAAGCTGTCTACATGAAACAACCTCCTGGATTTCATGATTCCTCACACCCTCAGGCTGTCTGTCAACTTCATAAGGCCCTTTACGGCCTTAAACAGGCCCCTCGAGCCTGGTTCCAACGTCTTAGTGCCTTTCTCCTCGCCCAAGGATTCTCCCACAGTCAATCCGATGCATCCTTGTTCATACATCGCTCCGCCTCCTGCAAGGTTTATGTGCTTGTCTATGTGGATGACATCATCGTTACTGGGTCTGACTTACAACGCGTCCACCACTTCCTAGATCAACTATGCGCCACATTTGACAGTCGCCGACTGGGTGAACTCAATTTCTTCCTTGGTTTGGAAATCACTCGGTTTGTTGACCATCTATTTCTTTCTCAAACTCGCTATGCAGTTGACCTATTAAAACGGTTTAATATGGCCGAGTGTAAACCATGCCCCACGCCGTTATCTTCTGATACCCGCCTATCGTGTTTGGATGGGGATCCCTTATCTGATCCTTCTCTTTATCGAAGCATGGTAGGTGGCCTCCAATATCTTACCCTCTCACGCCCTGACATCTCATTTGCCGTCAATCAAGTTTGTCAGTTCATGCACAACCCCCGCTCATCACATCTTCAGGCTGTCAAGCGTATTCTTCGGTACATTAAGGGTACAATTGATCAAGGCCTTATCTTCCACCAATCTGATGACTTCAGTCTACGCAGCTTTTCGGATGCTGATTGGGCTGGTTCTGTAGATGACCGCCGCTCCACTACAGGTGCATGTATATTCTTCGGCCCCAATCTCCTCACCTGGACTGCCAAGAAACAGTCCACTGTTTCTCACTCCAGCACGGAAGCTGAATATCGGGCACTTGCCCACACGGCTGCTGAAATTCGCTGGTTTGGATTCTTATTTCGCGAACTTGGTATTCCTCTCCAAACTGCCCCGTGCATTTATGTTGATAATATCTCAGCTATTCACATGGCTGCTAATCCCATCTTCCATGCTCGCACCCGCCACATTGAGATTGACTACCACTTTGTTCGCGAATTAGTTGCTCAAAAAGCTCTCCACCCTATCTATGTTCCGTCTGCTCATCAGCTTGCCGACATCTTCACCAAGGGCTTGAGTCGTGATCGGTTTTGTCTTCTTAAGTCCAAGCTTAATCTTCGCGTTGCTCCGTTACGCTTGAGGGGGGGTAAAGAAGATATTAAAGAAGATGAGCAGATCAAGAACAACGGCATGCAGATCACAAGCAAGATCACCAGCAACGGCATTCCCCAACAGAATTAATTCTTAATTAATTCTCAATCAATTGTAATATACAGAATTAAATGTACTTACCTTATATAGCTATATTCTGTAAATAGCTTTAACAGATGTATCAATATATATACAGCAATCTTCAATAATAAAATCAAGTCTGCAGTGACAATTGTGTGCAGAACTCTTTCTCAATTCTCATCTCGTCCCTTGTTCTTCTCTTTAATTCTTGAAATCCTTTACAATCAAGAATCTTACTCACAAATAGGCGTGGAAACAAAATTAGAAGTAGAAAAACAAGAAAAGAAAGTAGAATTTACCTTGTAAGCAAGCAAGAAAGATGGCTGAACTCCAGATGAGATGATTCGATTCAATCAGAAACAGGAAGCACAGGTCATCCGAAAGGCTTAAGAAATTTGGTGAGGGAAATTAGGAAGTCAATGTTATACAGAGAGTGATCAAGCAGAAGACAATGTAAATGCTGCAGTATGGCCAGATCAATGATAATTAATTATTGTATTACTTAATAAGAAGGAAGTTGCTTGGAAGGAAGCGACAGCTTTCCTACCAAAGATTATATTATAAGATATAGCAAGTTGCTTTTAACCTTTAATTATATGCAAGTGCCGCATTGAACTTTAATTAAGGGGAGGATTTTTTTCTATCCATTATTACTATTATTTTCCATGGACGGGGAGGAGAAAAAGGTCAATGGGATATATGGTGTGGGTATTCATAGAAGATCATTTTTGCCTCATACTTACGAAAATTTTATTTCTTGAATTGGTGAAAAGATCGACGGGATTCATAATCTTTTATATGGCTTGTTGTGGGAATGAGTCTTAGAGCCATTCGGACGACGCAAAACCAAGAGTACAAAACTGTGGAGGAAGGCATAATCTTTGATTCCTTCCTTTCCAAATACAGTAGGAAAAAAAACATCACGTCAATGATTTCTGCAAGGGCAACTCTAACGGGATGTCATTTGTAGAGTCAAAAATAAAAAAATAATTTTTTAACATGTTTTCTTAAATTTTTACACTCCAACGGGAATTGCAGAGCCAAAAATAGCTTTCTGTGCAGCTCATGTAGAAAAGCCAAAATCGCCACCTTCGTTGACGTTATATATATATATATTAGAAAATAATATAACTATATCAAAATATTTGTTTTTGTTTTATTTAAAAATACCTCAACAATAGTAAAAAATTATATACAAAATTAATAATTATATTGTTGGAGGGTTTTTTTTAAAATAATTATTTAATTAATTGCATATTTAAACTATATACAAAATAATTGTACTATATTTAAAATAATATAAAAAATGGCTCTCGAAAATGGTTTTTATCATTGGAGCACACATCAACAAAAAAACCATATATACACTATTTAAAGAGCTATTTTAAATATTTGGATTTTTAAAATGGCTCTTGTCATTGGATTTGCTTTAAATCAAGATTAATAATTTCTGTAAATCAAGATTGTTGACGGTTGTCGAAACCTCCACAAATTAATTCTGATTTTACTATCACCAAAACAATAATTTTAGCAGTATGGTGGTAGAGATCAGGCCGAACCCAAGGGAAATTGATTTATTTTCCTATAAATACCAAATTCAAAAGAAGGGGGTGGTTTGAATCAACAAGAATTAAATAAATAAAAGTGCAAAAATTTTAACGAAGGTTAATCAAGATGTTGACAACTCGGTTCAAAGGGGTGATTCCTCCATTCTTACAAATCGGTTGATCATAGAAGTTAAATTAATATCCTTTCACAACAAGCAAATAAATTAGGCTTCCATTAAAGCTAAGGGAAACCTAGAGGCATGTTGAACTTATCCGAATAAACTTCTAATTAGTTCCTTATCGTCAAGCGACTTAAGTATTAAGAAGCAATCTTTCTTCACTCAATGATAGCTTTAAGATCAAGATCTACGCAATTTATTCCTAGCTAACATTCAAAAGCTTGAACATCTACTCGTCCTATTCATCCTAAATAAATTAATGTGATAGATAAGACAATCAAATTAATTTACTTGCTTCTTATTCTTGTTCCTCACAACAATTACGGATTGAAAGAAACATAGAAAGCACATAAACCATATCAAACCAATTCCATAAGCATGAATTCGAAATCAATAGCTTAAATTCTGGAAAAAGATAAATAAATACTTGAAAGTATAAGGATTACAATGGAAATGCTACTTCTCACAACCAATAATGAAGATGGATGCTATCCCCTTTGAACCAAGAAAGTGAATCAGCTGCTCATGCCTTTTAGTTTGCTGCCGAATCTGAAAAATTGATGGAGAAAGAGTCAAGAGTCCCTTGCTTGCGTGTATCTTCCCTTTTATTCTGGAAGAGTCCTAACCCTAATGCTGTTACTCAAGCTAAAAAATAGGAGATAAGTGCTGTAGAGAAAATCTCTCTAATCTTTGACAGATTAGAGAGCATATCTCGTCATCCAACTTGCACCAGGATTTTAGTGCTTCATATGATTTTTTCTGACTTTGGTACCTTCATAAAAGTTGTATCCCTAAATGTGTATATGAAGTTGGGCTTTTGAATCACTTGATTTGGACATCGTATGCTCCAGATATTCCCAGTTCAGTGTTGGTGCACGAACAGAGTCAAGGCTGACGCTGTTGTTCCAATTGGATGCCCAAATCTGCATTGAATTTCTGCCACAATACTTTTCCAGAAAGCTTGATATCTATAATTCCAATTTTGAAACTCCTCTTTAGGAATTAAAACCTGAAACATGCAACAAAGGTCTGAAATATAAAGTGCAAAATTTCCTATTTTATAGCAAGTAATCCACAAAGTCTCTTAAACATGTCAAACCCATAAAATAACTTTCAACATGTTGAAATAAGCTTGAAAGATGTTAAAAAACATAATGTAAAAGGAATACAAATAGATGTGTATTTTGCACTTGTTAATTGTCAGTTTGATTAGTTAACTTTTATTTTATTTTGATTAAAATCTTTACTAAAGTTGCATATAATTAAAAACTTCAACAAAAGCAGGAGAAACCAAATATTGAACTTGATGAGTTAACGTGTGGACCATCCCAGTGTCGAAACTTTGAAAAAGCTCATCTGAAATGATACGTACAACTACTAACACTAATAGATCCAAGGGGGTAGAATGAAAACCAAAACATCACAGCACTGGAATTTGAAGGAATCACACTCCCTGATGAGGAAGCATCACACTCTCAAAGTAAAAGGCAGGACTTTATTCATAATAATCTTTTCATATTCCATTGAAATGCCAGAAGCATACTTATATCGGCTTGAGCTATTGCTCATCATCTGGATTCCAATCTAGTAAAGCATAGGGATTCCTATCTAAGAAACATAAACAAGCCCTCTTTTGAAGAGTTATTATATTAATATCTTTTTAATAATTTTAACATGTTAATATTAAAAATAAAAATATCTTAATATATATATTTTTTAAAAATTATTATGTACTATAATACCAAACCCATTCTATATGTGCAGCTTATAATACAAGTAGCCAGTCCAAAAAAAAACAAAGGGTAAGAAACGTGAAGGCCTGCATTAATAGACCCATCAATGCCTAAAACATGTGATCGTATATGAGAATAAAGATGTTAAATCCTTTTGTGTCTGAAAGTTGGGATGTCATAATGTTTGTAATTATAATGTAGAGTGTTTTTTACAATAATTTGTTGTTTATAAATACATTAAAATATATATATTTTTTTATTTTCGATACCAACACATTAAAATCATTAAAAAAAATATCAATTTAGTATTTCTTTCAAACAAAAGATATTCTTTCAAAAAATAAAAAACAATTACAAACGAATGCCCTCTCTCTCTTCAGCATGCATTTCATCTTCTTATTAAACTAAACTACTGTAGGTTTATTCTCATCAATTCTTAATTATGTTGTTCATGGCATATCAAAAGATCATATAGAGATATTAATTATTCTTCAAGATTGATTCAAGATCAACGATATGCTGTATTCAGTTTATGCAGTCACTAACTCAACTTTAATCCTAATGACCTACATGGGGTGAGTTGAGTGGACACTTGGGTCGAGACAAGACAATGGCTAGCTTGGAACAACGATATTTCTGGCCGCAACTGAAGAGAGATGTGGACAATTTCATACAGAGGTGCTATAAATGTCAGGTACCTAAAGGTCAGTTACAAAATACTGGTCTTTATACACCTTTACCTATTCCTAACAATATTTGAGAGGATTTATCTATGGATTTTGTGTTGGGACTAACTCGCACCTAGTGAGGGGTAGATTCTGTTTTCGTGGTGGTTGACAGGTTCTTAAAGATGACTCACTTCATCCCTTGCCGAAAGACATCAGATGCTTTGCACATAGCCCGACTATTTTTCAGGGAGGTGGTCCGACTTCATGGAGTGCCGCAGTCAATTACCTTCGATCATGACACGAAGTTCCTCAATCACTTTTGGGTGACTTTATGGAAGATGTTTCAGACTTCACTGAACCGTAGCACTATCACACATCCACAAACTGATGGGCAGACATAAGTGACGAACAAGACCTTTGGAAATCTGGTTTGTAGCATTTGTGGAGATAAGCCAAAACAATGGGATTATGCATTCCATAGGCTGAGTTCGCTTACAACAATGTTGTTCATAGGGCAACAGGGAAAACTCCTTTTGCTATGATATATGTATCATCACCAAGGCATACTGTGGACTTATTTCGTTTACCCAAGGGGGGTCAAGGATTTAGTATTGCTGTAGAAAATATGGCTACACAAGCCCAAGATGTGCTTGAAGAGGTGAGGCAGAAGTTGGAAGCGACAAATACAGAATACAAGGCAGCTGTAGATAAGCACAAGTGTTGCAAGGTGTTTGAGGAGGGGGATTCAGTGATGATTTTCTTGTGCATAGAGAGATTTCCCGTAGGAACTTACAACAAGTTGAAGCCCAAGAAATATGGTCCGTATTAGGTTTTGAAGAAGATAAACGATAATGCCTATGTGATTGACCTACTTGAGACCATGGGAATTTTCAAGACTTTCAATGTAGCAGATTTGTTATAGTACCATGCAGAGGAACCCTTGTATCCTGATCCTGACCTTGAACCTAACTCGAGGTCGAGTTTCTTTCAAGTGGGGGAGATTGATGTAGAACAAGTGGAAGAGGCGTACATGTTCAAGAGAGAGCATCCGAAATTCAAAGACAACTGAATTTGCACTGAAGCCGGAATGACACGAAACTCACCTAGTTGATGCATCTCGGCGTTTCCAGAGGAAGTCAGCAGAGATGCTGCTGATGCATATCAGTTTTTGGCTGAATTCTATCGTTTAGGTCTCGAAATCGTTGTTTTCGCCATTTTAGGAAAGTTTTGTTTTAGCCATAACTCTTGATTTCCAAGTCCGAATCGACTTTCGTCAATTCCGGCTTGCTCAGGATATATAGCCTTTTTAATTTCTGCATTTATCTCAAATTTTCCATTTTTGGTAATTTTATTAATTAGCGTAGCTTCCTTATCCAGCATGGGTAGGGCTAGGGTTTATGCTTTAAATATGATTGTAAGCCTCTGGCCGAATTATCTTTTGAATTATTGAATAAAGTTTTGAACTTTTATGAGAGTTCCTCTCATCCTAGATTTATTTATGGAATATCGACGTTGGTCGTGTTCCTTGTGGTTTTCTGCTGCGTCATAAAAATTCAAAATAATTTAAAGAAAACTCAATTCAAGTTCTAGATAAGTGAATTTCGGCAAGATTTTAATAATTGTCCTATCAAAGCAAGGAACAAGGATGATACGTGCATCTGGCACAAATTGCTGCGTCATGGTTTGGCCTACCTCACTCAGCTACGATAAAAGTAACTGAGATGAACAGCCCTTTTTTATCATAACAAATAAAGAAGTGTTAACAGAAATTTCACTGAAGAGTACGGAATCACAGTTGTTGTACACTGGAATTTTTCTTCATAACAGAAAATCCCAAAACAAGATCATGCTAAGGTGATTCACAAGTAATAAGTAGTTGTATTGTAGACTTTCAAAGTGAAGAGTATATCTTGAGTAAGAATCCGTGTCATGAAAAGGATCTGATCAGATGTAAATTCGATCTGCTGATCAAAAAAGTAAACAGGGCATGTGATTCTCAGCACCAAACAGAATTGTCACGCAAATTGGAGGCACGATGAAGATACTATCATATATAGGAATAGGAATAGGAATTGTATAGTATTTGATATATACTACAAAAGAGTCAATGTTCACTACAAAAGAGTAAAATTGAATTAATCATTCATGATTCATGTTAAAAAGAGTCTCCAACTCCAATGAACTCTCACAATAATTATAAGCTCCACAATCATGGATGCACACATACATTAACAAGTTGCATTCCGCGTACTGAAACGTTGAAACTTAAGAACCCGAACCAAAGAAAGTTTATTTCTTTGCTAAATTCCTCATCTGGGTTCCTCTCATTTCAATTTAATTTCTAATAAAATGTCAGTTACAGCACTAAGCTTCACTAAAAACAGTTTCGTTGGCTGCTTTCTTAGGAAACAAACAGAGCATAATATGCACACAAACTGTAGAAAGAAAGAGAAGTGGAAAAGTACCAATTTTAGCCCAGAAATCATTAGAGGAGGAACTTGAACCAGAAGAGCACTCAGCAATCTCCATGATTCTACCTTCAATTGGGTATTATTTAAAACTCAAAAGAATGAGAGGTTTTAAAGAGACAGAAGAGAAGGAAGGAGATGAATTTGTTATCACCAATTAAAAAATATAGTTATCGATGCAAACACCCTCTAACAGCACATTTATTAGGAAGTTAAATTATTAACAAATTCTTTATACTTCCGTGTGCCGACTTCGTTTACTCTGTTATAAAAGTCTTCTTCTGTTCATCCTGTGAGATTGCTCTTGTATGCTTTTACAGAATTCCAGTATCCACCAAACTCCAATATTCTTTGGAGCAAAAGAAATTCTCCATGAGTATGCTCTAATGATCATCGTGTCCATCAAACTTTTGAATTGCAGGTTGCACCAAACTACTTTCAGTTGTCATGACGCCATTGTTGAACGATGAAATTAGCTTCGTTCAAGCGCTGTGAGGAGGCTTTGATACTAGATGTTGTAACTTGTAAACCTTATTTGAACACGCACGAAATAAATGTAAAATTAAATTTGCTTGGATGCTCAAATGCTGGGAAAATCTTAGCTATAAAATGAAGAAACAAATATGGCCGTAAATAGCTAAAAATATGCAACCCACGTTTTGCATTCCTAACAATGTGGTCTACGACTAAAACAAACTTACAACTTCAACCCTACAGCTAGGAAATCTTGACATCTTCAACATTGTGCCACTGCACATTTTCCACACAAGAACATGGTAAGTCTCTAGTTTTTATACAGGAGTTATAACCCTAATAAAATATAACAACTGTAATTCAAATCATAAACTTTAAAGGTCTGATTTGTTAATTTGATAGTTAATCCATAAATTATATTAAAAGAAAAATTATTTTGAGATTAATTTGCTACTAAATTTAATGTATATTTGATATTATATTTTTATTTGGATGGATTTTAAAAATATATTTACATAAAAAATAACAAATTAATATATTTTTATTTTAATAATTTTATATAAAAACATAAAATCTTGATATTTAGATTCAATTAATAGACGGCGAGTCAAAGTCGTCTTGTTCACACCCATAGTTGTTTGTTGAAGTCTATACCCTTTGATTTTGAGGGTATCGGACGAGACCCGCAAACGAAAAAGAGCACGTCCGAGAGATGAAGTCAGCCAATTGACTATTTTGCCGTGTGGAAAATCATGCCATTTCAATGCGATGCTGCCAAAATCATGCTGCGGCTATGAATTTTCTTGCTCGGAAATTGTCTGAATATAAATTTATGCAAAAATATAAATTTGGGTGCAAGAGATTTTTGTGATGCGCGTAGAAGGTAATGAAACATGAGGTGTGTAGAGATGGATCTCTGTTTATACACGTGCTGATTTTGCTAACCAAATTTAGAGGGTATTTGAGGTGTGGAGAAGGAAATGATTAAGTTTTATAAAGAAAAGAATTTCTCATTTTTCCTTTGTTAACATTTTCTTATGTAAATAAAAAAGTCTGTGATTATTTTTATAATTAAATATATTTTAGTAATTTTAAAATTAAAATTGGCTCAACAGACCTTATCGCACTCTTCCTTGACTTTCCCTCACCCAAACCAAAGGAGGTGACCTATGCTTTAATTTTCAAACAGGTGACCTATGCTGTAATTTTCAAACAGGTGACCTATGCTTAAATAGGAGTTATTGAATTGCTAGTAATTCTCGGAAGCATAAACTATTAGGCACCCACAACAAGCTATAAATCCCATTATAAAAGGAGTTATTGAATTGCTAGTAATTTGCTAGTAATTTGCAAGAAAGCGTATTCTTTCTCTGAAACAATATTGCCTCCACTAACCTTCAGTCCTCATGACTTTACTCTACATCTAGCCTTTCCGATTGCTGCAATTGATCATTAACGTCACCGAGTAGCTGGAATCCGACCACCTCATAAACACCATACAGAGGTAACCTTTGACATTGTTTCTACAGCTTGCAGTCTTTTTTCGTTCCATATTTTCAGCAATATTAATTGTTGCAGGGCAATATTATTTCTACTGCTTGCATGCTTGCAGTCGTTGCTTCTTGTTAACAGCTAAAATCTCTCTTCATAGCTGGTGGAAGCTAAAATCTTTGCTTCTTTGCGTGTTTTAATTTCATGTCTTTACTCATAACTTGAAAGCTTTATGTTCAGATAGATGATGATTGACCAGTTTATTGTAGGTCTTCGAGTATCTATTTTAGAGATGCAGAAAGAAAAACGCAAGCAATCCAAAGATGAAGAAGACGATTCATCCTCGCGAAAGAGAAGAAAAGCTGACCTCAGCAAGCCTGTTAGTTTTATCTCCACAGGTAAGGTATGTTAGAGAATAATATAAATCATATTCTAGGGCTCGACTTACAAGCTTAAGCTTTTAGGTGAGATGATTCCTTAACATGGTATCAGAGCCTTGTTGACCCAATAGTCACGAGTTTGAATCTCACCACCCTCATTCTATTTGATAAAAATCAAGCACAAGGTAATGTCGGTCTGTGCAAGTTTCAAGCCCAAAGGGCTTTCATTTAAGGGGGGGGGGGTGTTAGAGAATAATATAAAACATATTCTAGGGCCTCACTTGCAAGCTTAAGCTTTTAGATGAGATGGTTCCTTAACAAGATAGAGATATCTCGTGCTGAGAGCATAATAATAATAAAAATTCATTGGTAAATCAGTTTTGTTAAACTCGGTCGTGACATTCAATCCTGATCGGTTGCTATGAAGTTGAAGAGAAAGAGGGTGAAATAATGTTTTTTTTTATTAAGAGTTTTTTTAAATATATTTCGTTTAATTAACTCTTCTCTATATTTTTGTTTACAAGTCTATTTATAGATTATTTTGAGTTTTATTATTTGCTCAGATCACTTCCAATTGTTCTTTATTTCTCATTGCTAAATAATGGAAGTGTTCAACAATGACACATATTATCAACCCCTTTGTTTATGAATTGATGAAAGTTTCTGCAGCTTCCATGACAAAGCCAGAGTTGTCTCGCTCTAGACCAAAGGGGGCCTACGATGTATTTCTGAGTTTTAGAGGAGAAGACAATCGCAAGAATTTTACAGATCATCTATATACTGCCTTAGTGCAAGCAGGAGTCCACACTTTTCTAGATGAAAATGAAATTCCTAGAGGTGAAGAAATCTCCAAACATCTCCTCAAGGCAATTCAAGAATCGAAGATATCCATAGTGATCTTCTCAAAAGGATATGCTTCGACTAGATGGTGTCTTAATGAACTTGTAGAGATTCTTGCGTGCAAAAATAGGAAACTTGGCCAGATTGTTCTTCCTATATTCTATGACATTGATCCTTCAGATGTGAGAAAGCAGACTGGCAGTTTTGCAAAAGCATTTGATAAGCATGAAGAATGTTTTAAAGAGAAGGTGAAGGAGTGGAGAAAAGCTCTCAAGGAAGCCGGAAATATCTCTGGATGGAATCTCAATGATATGGAAAATCGGTATGCCTTTTTGTCTCTCTAAGATTCACTTTATGGAGTAATTGTACATACTTTATTGTAATTTTACCATGTGATACAATAAAAAAATAGCATATATACTTAATTGTCTCTCTATTAAGGTCTTGTTTTTTTCGATGAGCAGGCACGAATCAAAATTAATCCAAGCCATCATCAAGGATGTGTTGAACAAATTGGATCCCAGGTACATAAATGTTGCTACTAACCTGGTAGGTATTGATCGCCTTGTCCAAACTATTAGTGAGTTACTAAGTACGGCAACAGATGAGGTTTGCATGGTGGGAATACATGGGATGCCAGGAATAGGAAAGACGACGATAGCAAAAGTTGTTTTTAATCAACTCTGCTATGGATTCGAGGGTAGCTGTTTTCTTTCTAATATAAATGAAATGTCAGAACAGTCAAATAGTCTTGCTCTTTTACAAGAACAACTTCTTCATGATATCTTCAAACAAAATGTTTCCACTATCAATAATGCTGATAGAGGAATGGTTCTGATCAAAAAACGACTTTGTCACAAAAGAGTTATTGTTGTTATTGATGATGTGGCTCACCAGTACCAACTAAATGCTTTGGTGGGAGAGCGAGGTTGGTTTGGTCCGGGAAGTAGAGTGATAATTACAACTAAAGATGAACGCTTGCTTCTTAAAGTGGATCGAAAATTTAAGGTTGAGGAATTGAAACGAGATGCGTCCCTTCAGCTTTTCAGTTGGCATGCCTTCAGGGACAACAAGCCATCAAAAGATTATGTTGAGCTTTCGAATGATGTAGTTGATTACTGTGGAGGGATTCCTTTAGCCCTTGAGGTTTTAGGTTCTAGTTTATCTGCGAAAAACAAATCTAGATGGAAATGTGTGATCGACAAATTGAGAATCATTCCAAACCATGATATTCAGGAAAAACTTAGAATATGTTTTGACAAACTGGATGACCACAAACTACAAAAAACATTTCTTGATCTTGCATGCTTTTTTATTGGTAGAAATAAAGAATATGTATCACATGTACTTGAAGCTCGATGTGGTTACAATCCAGAAGATGATTTGGGAACTCTTAGTGAAAGGTCTCTGATTAACGTTAATGCTTCTGGAGAGATAAGCATGCATAATCTATTACGAGATATGGGAAGGGAGATCATTCACAAAGAGTCACCAGACCACCCTGGAAAACGCAGTCGAATTTGGCAACGTGAGGATGCATGGAATGTTCTCAGCAAGCAGATGGTAATAACTAAATGCATACACAAAAGCACAATCATATCTTTGCTTTAAACTTCTTACATATAATTACTTTGAAACTCTATTGAATTTTGTTTGATTTTCAGGGAACAGAAGTTGTAGAGGGTTTATCGGTGGATGTGAGAGCATCAGAAAATAAATTACTGAGCACAAGATCATTAACAAAGATGAGATTGTTGAAGTTACTCCAAATCAATGGATTACATCTCTCTGGGCCCTTCAAACTCCTTTCAGAAGAGTTGATATGGATTTGTTGGCTTGAATGTCCTTTGAAATCTTTTCCATCTGATTTGATGTTGGACAAGCTAGTTGTTCTTGAGATGCAATATAGTAACATCAAAGAATTATGGAAAGAGAAAAAGGTGCGTAACATACTACAATACTCCAAAATTTGTCATTGATGTAATTTATAATCATAAGTTATAAGCTTTAATGATAACTTTTTTGTTATTTTCCTTACTGCTTTTCCAGATTCTCAACAAACTAAAAATCCTTAATCTCAGTTATTCAAGGAATCTTGTTAAATCACCAAACTTGTACAGTTCAAGTCTAGAGAAACTCCTGTTGGAAGGTTGTTTGAGTTTAGTGGAGGTGCATCAATCTGTTGGACATTTAAAGAGCCTTATTTTCTTAAATCTAAAGGGATGTCCCCGGCTAAAGACTCTTCCCCAAAGCATTTGTGATGCAAAGTCTCTTGAGATTTTGAATATTTCTGAGTGTTCACAACTTGAGAAGTTACCAGAGGACATGGGTGGTATGGAATCCTTTACCGAGCTGCTAGCAGATGGAATTAACAACGAGCAATTTCTTGCTTCAATTGAACATTTAAAGTATCTAAGGAAGTTGTCATTGTGCGGATACAATTTCAATACGGACGCACCATCATCTACATCTTGGCCTTCACCAATTTCATCATGGATTTCAGCAGGTGTTTTAGATTGGAAAGCTTTGCTGCCAACTTGTTTCACTAGTTGGAGATTATTGAGAAAACTAAGACTTGCTTATTATGGTTTGTCTGAACGCACAACTAATTGTGTTGATCTTGGTGGTTTGGTTTCTCTTGAGGAATTGAATCTATCAGGAAACAATTTCTTCAATCTGCCTTCAAGCATCAACATCCTTCCTAAGCTTCAACTTTTGAGAGTTTCGCATTGCAGGAATCTTGTATCAATCTCAGAGCTTCCCTCAAATTTAAAACTCTTAGATGCAATCGGCTGCAAATCAATAGAGAGAGTAAGACTGCCAATCCAATCAAAAAATAATTCAAATTTGTCTCTATATAGGTGTCCAAGTAATCATGACTGGATTATATCCTCTGATACCGCCTGCGATTTATCAAATAATAATACGAGTCTTGTTGAGGTACAATTTCACTCTCTCTTGCACACAAATAAACACACAATTGGCACATGCTATATAGAATTAGTTCATATTCATATATAATGATTATTGTTTAAAATGTTAGCATTGATCTTTGAAATGTAAATATACACAGGCATCTTACGATCGTTGTTATGGATATCATATTGACAACTACGATGCCAAATTGCTTATGAGTCTTGTTTTTGGTAAGTATCCAAATGGGTTCAGATACAGTGCAGAAGGATGTTCATTATCATTTCATATACCTCAAGTATTCCAAGGGTTGTTTTTTTGGGCTTTCAGTACAAGTATGTTTTTTAGTAGTAGTCATACCATCAAAGCTATTATAAGAAAAAAGAGCAACGGCATGCAATTGTTTGAATTTTCACAAGTAGTAGGACTCTATTGCCCTCTTAGTTGGGCAAGATACGTAAGTTTAACTGAGATGGCAATTGAAGAATATTGTGGACACGAAGAGTTGGAATTGTATGTGAATCTGGGGAGAGAAGACATTAATGTGAAACAATGTGGGATCCATGTAATAGTGGATTTGAATTCATTTGAAGCAATAGAGTGGGATCCCGACATTGAAAGTGATAATATGATGCCTTCACCACCAAGTCATGTCCTTTATCATCCTCTTTATGGTTCCATATCATTTACTACAATTGAGAGCTGGAAAGCCAATTTAATTAGGAGGAAGAATTTACAAATGTAGATTTATCCATTTTCTTAATACTAGCCTAGAGCTACATGGAACTTTGGATCATTATATATCTCATCTGGGCCCCGGTTTTGACCAATTTAAGAGGAGGAAACTTTAACCTCAGCTCAGTTAGTTGAAGGATTTCTTTGTGAAATTTCTACATTTCATGCCTTAGTTATGATATTATCACCTTGTTGTATAATATTAATTAATAAAGCATGTTCTTTTTGAGTTAAATGTCAATTGCTCACAGTTTTTTTCTTGACGAATTGAAGCGATTGTGTAATTAAAACAAAAAAAATAATGTGTGAGGGAAACTCATTTATTGTCTTTGGAAATCTAATTATTCTCATGAGCTAATTATAAATATGCTAAAACTAGTAAAAAAATAATAATTCTATTTAGGCTTGATATTTAAATGCACAAAGTGGAAATATGCTTTATTGTGTTTGTTTTTTCCTTGGTTACTGAATTTATGGAAATTCAATTACTGAATTACTAAAATGGAAATATCAATTAAGGTACTAGATTGAAAGGAAACTTAAGATTGAAAATTAACCCTAATGGAGTAAAACTCAAGAAATTCAAAAGCCAAGGACTAAAAATCTGACTCTAAGTCATTTATGAGAAAAAAGAATGCTTTTCGAATTGCCAACTCATATATTTTACTAAAAAATGCAATAATATTTCTTTTTAATTAAAAACTAGATTATTATTAACGATCCAAACATACCAAACTATACAAAATAAGAACAAATACCGAACCTTTTTTTCATAGATCCGTATACCATGCGCTAAAAAACTTATAATAATAGTTTTGATTGTATGACTACTTCTAAAAAGCATCCCTTGGAATACTGAAATGATCATCCTCCTTCATGGCAGCTGAAACCCTTTGGCAACTTATTATAATAGATCCCCATAACCAAGTTGGCATTGTAAATTTTTATTGTGTAGTAAATTATCAATCGTTTTATAATTGTTACATGGACAATTATATAATTTAATTACGAACAATGGGTGGGGGAAAATAAAAAAAAACCATGTTTTCTGCCGATTCCTTTGCACCTTTCAGTCAACTTTTTGATGTGAATTTTCCATCGTACAAAGCAAAGACACTGTTAACTGTGGTCTGTTCTAGTTAATTTTGTAATTGTAATTTGTAATGCGACAATGAAAAAATCTCAACCAAGAAGTGGCTATAACTACTCCAATAGACAATATCTCTTGATATATATAGTAAATCATAAATAGGATATAGTAGCAGTAAGGCTAGGCATGACATTAAAAGGTCGCATGTAGACCTCTGAAGTGTTAGGATTGCGTAATTTACAATAAAGTTGATGAAGAAGAAGTAGAGAGAACAAAGGAGAGAGAGAGAAGAGGAGGAGAATTTGTATTTTATAATTGCTTATTGTTCTCTCACACACCTTGTGTGTTACAACAACATACTCTATATTTATACTCTAACATCTCCCTCTCAATCTCTTGCTTTGATAAACCAAGTATTAGATTGTAACAATGAAAACGAAACACATGAGTACTTAATCCTTTTAACAAAAATCGGTATTGTAAAAGAGAAGAGAAGAGAAAAAACGAAAAAAGAAGAAGATGAATTTGAATTTGATTGAGAGATTTGAGAAATTGAGAAGAATAAGAGGAAGAATGATTAAATGGAAGAGAAGAAAGAGCACAGAGGGAAGAAATTTCATTTCTCTATTTCTTGATTTGAATTTCATTTGTCTGTGAAAGATTTACTCATAAGACAAACTCGTTAACTCAACTTTTAACTCATCAAACTTTCTCTCGTTTTCTCATCTATTCTTGGATGTATTGGCCTCGTATAGGTATTTCAGATTCTTGTGCAAATGTCATTTACACATTTTCTTCTGGAAAAAAAATCCTTTGGTTTATTGTAAGCTTCTTGTAGGAAGATAAGTTGCTTACCAGTTTTTGATGAACACATGCAGAAGAAGACTCGAAGAGAAGTGCATTGTCAGCAAAGGAAACGATGCGGTTGAATTCTGTTATTTGTAACTAATTGTAGACCTAAAGAAGAGAAAATGTAATTGACTTCTCTTCTTATTGTAAGCATGGCAGTTACAAGTTGTTGTAAACATGCATTGTGTGCGTTCTGCCCCAAGACTATATCAAACACTTGGTATGTGAAAAATAAGAAATACATACCTTCTTCTCCAAATTACTCTCTCTCTCTCTCTCTCAATCCTCTGAGAAAACTTTTCTTCTTCTCGAAATTATTCAAACTCACCATGCTCTGAAGCCATTGCTACTTAATACAGCCCTATCATCATTTAATCTTGTGGATTTTCAGGCGAAACGTTTTCTGACGTTGTTGGGAGTCCATAGGTATTACGCCAACATCATGGACTGGTAATAATTCCTTAAGCAGATGTGTGGAGTTGAGGAATTATTTTGTACTTGCTATTAAGTGGTGTGCCGCCTTCGTTTACTCTGTTTGAAAAGTCAGAAACTGAAATCGGGATCTTCAAGACATGGCCTAGTGTTTCTGACAGGGCCAGGGATCTGATCAGAAAAATGCTTGAACGGAATCCACAGAGAAGACTAACTGCTCATGAAGTACTCTGTAATTTTTCTTTAAACAGGGATTTAGGAGTATTAGGCTTAAATAAGTCGCAGGCTTAAAAATTTAATGAATCCCGATCTCCTCTCAGGCGCCACTCTCTCAACCCAATCACCACCAAGCTTTACGCTTCAGGGTTCTAATTTGAGTTCTTTGGACTGATTAGGATTTAATCCGATCCTAGAAACAGCATCTGTGAAAATAGCTTGAAAAACTTAACACCTTGCTTGGCTGAATAATTGGATAACATAACCAATCGTCTGAGCTTTCATCTCGCTGAATTTAAGCTTGGCTGAATATCTCATTTTGTCCCCTGCTTAAATATGCACCCAAAGTCAAAATCTAAATCCTAAGATTAATCAATACTGAGATTTCTAGTTTATATGGTTATAACTTCGTTTTATCTCCTACTCAATACTGACAACTAGCATGCATAGTTGTCAGCATCCTCAACTCCAGGAGATGTGGAAGAATTCTACTTTGATTTCAGAAAGCAGTGTTTCATCTATTCAAAGGACATTTTGTTTTCAAAGGACATTAGATGTACCCAAACTAATGAAATCCAATATCGATTTAGAGTTTGTAAAAATTTAATATTACTATCTAGTTGAGTTTTATCATTGTTAGATAAAAGATGAATCCTGGTTAATATAGAAATTCTTGACGAAATATTTGTAATAAACTAATTTACGGGAATACTTGTTTTTCTTATTAGATTAAAATTTATTTGAATAACTTAATTTCTTGATTTTATAAGAATTCAAGTATATAAATGAACTTGTACACACAACTACAGAGAAATGTAGAGAAGTCTATAGCTGATCAATACTGCTTCCTACTGCCTTAGTTTGACATCTCAGAACTGAAGGACGTCACTTTCTTTCAACTACACAAACACGTTTATTCAACTCAGCCCATCAAGACTGCTGTCCTGCAACAATTAATATTGCTGAAAAGATGAAACGAAAAAAGTTTCAAGCATGCAAGCAGTAGAAACAATGTCAAAGGTTACCTCTGTATGGTGTTTATGAGGTGGTCGGATTCCAGCTACTTGGTGACTTTAATGATCATATAAAAGGAAAGGGAGCAAGGAAATTTAAAGCTCTTGCTTGTTGTGGGGCATGTTTTCGCAGCATCGCATTCAAATTAATGGCATGATTTTCCATACGGAAAAATATTCACACAATTTCCGAGCAACTGGCTGCCTTTATCTCTTGTTTGGTTTTCGTTTGCGTGTCTCGTTCGATGCCCTCAAAATCTAAAGGTATAGATTTCAGCAAGCAGTTATGGGTGTGAACAAGACGACTTTGACTCCCCGTCTATTAATTGAATCTAAAAATCAAGATTTTATGGTTTTATATCAAATTGTTAAAATCAAAAAAATATTAATTTGTTATTTTTTACAGTAAATATATTTTTAAAATCCATCCAAATAAAAATAAAAATATAATATCAAATATGCATTAAATTCAGTAACAAACTAATCTCAAAATAATTTTAAAATATCAAATTAACAAATCAAACCTTTAAAGTTCAAGAGTCGAATTAAGATTCAAGAAGTTATTTTAAAATATCAAATTAACAAATCAGTAGATGCATATATGTTATATAGTTCTTTGCTGTTCTGCATCTGCAGAGAAATCTTCCTTCAACAACATCAGGATCAGCCAAGACAACTGCATCAGAATGGGCTGCTTTCTGATTGTGATGGGGATTTGTTGAGCATTTGTTTTATGTGTTCTTTGTAAAAGCTGAAAAAATGAACGGGGAAATTGAGAAATGTAAGCAAGCTACCAAATACCATCATGTGTGCAAAATAATGTTATATGAATTGTATCAAATGCTTCTTTTATTCTTACATGAATTGAACTCTTTTTTCTACATAATAGAGAAAAGTTTTGTGTCGTTATCGTTCTGGTTGTCTGATGTATTGAGTTCGTTCTTATTTCTACATAATAGAGAAAAGTTTTGTGTCTTTATCGTTCTGGTTCTCTGATGTGCACTAACTACCAAATATAGTTCTTCTGTCATGTTTCTTCCCGAGGTACTGCACACTCAAAAGACCTCAAGTTAATGTTGATTTCAAATAGGCATTGCCAAGTACATATGAGCTTGAGAGCTCTATGCACTTTTGAAAAAAACTCGAACTCCCGTCACTTTTAAACATATCCTAGGATGCACTCCCTTAGTTCCTTGAACGCTGCAAAGTGCTAAGAAATATGGGGATTTAGGAGGAGCAAGTTCGGAATTCAAGTAGGATTCCGAAACTTCCTAGCCAATTTTAAGTTGCAGGTGCTCCGGTCCCGTTCATATCTCAATCCTCAAATCATTAACTTGTTTTAGTTTTCTGAGAGGCCAAGTAGATTGTCTAGCTGCATAGGGTTTAAATATTTTTAATGATCTAAGATGGAGAGAAGTAGCTATAAGTTCGCTTTTCACATGCAAAGCAGGAGGTTTTATTGCGTAAGGTATAAACTAAATTATGCAAGTTCACCTTAGAATTTTCTCCTTTAAGCGCACTTGTTTATGCACAAACTAAATTATCTTCTAAAATCTGGAACTGTCTTAAAATACTAGAATTTAATTTTATGAGAAAAGCCCTCAGAAGTTTATAGATAAAAAAAAATTGATTAAATAATTAAAATACTTGCATTAAAAATATCAAATATGAAGGTGAAAAAAAAACAATTTGTTGCCTAAAAACAGATCTAAAAAACCAAAAGGAATTATTTTATGGAAGTATAAAAGTCATTAACTGGAGAGTTTAATTTAGATCTCATGCCACTACCCTAGGAAGCAAGAACTAATGAGATGCGTGCTCATTAAGTTAAAAGGAGGAGAAATACACTTCCTTGTAGTTAAAAAAAATGATAGTTGCAATTTTTCATAACTTACCTTTTTATTTAGGGCCTGTTTGGGATAGCTGTTGTTGTAGCTTTTTGTGCTGAAATATATCAAAATAATATTTTTTATTTTTTAAAAATCATTTTTGACATCAGCACATCAAAATGATCTAAAAACACCAAAACATATTCATTTAAAATGAAAAAAAAAATTGATTTTTTTGGAAACACAGTTTCAAAAGCTATTTCAAAAAGTTTCTTATACTGGTTGCAAATTATTTTTCTCTATAACTTCCTGGGGCTTTTTATTTAAAGTTTATCTTTTTATATATTTTTTATTATTTTTAATAAACTGATTTTAAGAATATAAAAATATATATATTATTTACTTGTTAAATTATGTTTGATATGATTCCTTTACTGTACTAATTTGATCAGTAATCCAGGACCCTTGGATGGGATGGGCTCATATTGATGAGAAAAGCAAAAGATCTGAATAGAGATGATTCTTGTTCAAAACAAAACGGAAAAGGAAAAACCTGGAGAACCTTTTAACATGAGACTTGGCCCTGGCCTTTTGTTTTTTCTAAAATAAAAACAAATCAAATCATAAATTAACTCAGTTCAACTCATCCACCAACCCAATCCACGTCCCATCTTCGAGTCATATCATGTAACTACGGAAGAGAGTGAGTTCCGTAAGCTCACTCTCTTATCCCTTGAAGAGTCATTATATTTCAAAAACATTTTAAAAAAAAATGTTTGTAATTTTAATTTTTTTATGTTTTTACATATTTTCAATAATTATTTTTAAAAAATAAAAAAATTTTCTAGTTGTAGTATTAGGTTTGTTTCAATTGTTGTTAATAAGTCATATTATGTAGCAATAAGTCATATTATTCGCCTTGATAGTTTTGCTTCAAAGAGTCCCAAATATCTTTAGTGGTATGTTTCTTCAATATCATCTCCATCGATCAATGGCTTGGAACAAATAATTTTTAGCCTTCAAGTCTTTTAGCAATGGTTTTCTTATGTTTATTGATTGCTCTCGTATGCTCCTATAGGAATTCCAGTCTTTACCAAACTCCAATATTCTTTGGAGCGAAGGAAATTATCCTTGATCATGCTCCAATGATCATAATGTCCAACAAAATTTGGAATTGCAGGTTGAACAAAGCTGCTTTTAGTTGTCATGGCATCGTTGTTGAACGATTAAATTAGCTTCACTCAAGTCGTGTGAGAAGGCTTTGATACTGGTTAAGCCCCTGAACAAAGAAAACTGAAAGCTAAAAATATGCAACCTTAACAATGTGGTATACGACTAAGTCAGAATCAAAACAAATAACTTATTTCTACATATAGGATTTACTAACAACAACTAAAACTTACTTACAGCTACAACCCTACAACTAGGAAATCTTGACAACTTCAACATTGTGCCTGTGCAAATTTTCCACACAAGAACATGGTAAGTCACTAGTTTTTATACAGGAGTTATAATCCTAATAAAATATAACAAGTGTAATTCAAATCTTAAACTTTAAAGGTCTGATTTGTTAATTGATATTTAATCGATCAATTATATTTTTTTTAAAAAATTATTTTCAGATTAATTTGCTACTTAATTTAATGTATATTTGATATTATATTTTTATTTTTATTTGGATGGATTTTAAAAATATATTTACCTAGAAAATAACAAATTAATATTTTTTTATTTTAATAATTTGATATAAAAACATAAAATTCATGATTTTTAGATTCAATTAACAGTCTGCGAGTCAAAGTCGTCTTGTTCACACCCATAGTTGCTTGTTGAAATCTACACCTTTTGATTTTGAGGGTATATGAAGGCAGCTAATTGAATATTTTGCCGTGTGGAAAATCATGGCATTTGAATGCGATGCTGCCAAAATCATGCCATTTCCTCGGAAATTGCCGTGTGGAAAATCATGCTATAAATTTCCTTTGTATGTTGATTACTATTGCATTGAATGCAATAAATTGTCTGAATAATTAAATTTTCTAACTACTTTAATTTTCAAACACGGCCAGGGCATCATATCCGCAAGCCATTTGCTCGGAAGCATAAACTATTAGGCACCCACAACAAGCTATAAATTTCCTTGCTCCCTTTCCTTTGCATTGCTAGTAATTTGCAAGAAAGCGTATTCTTTCTCTGAAACAATATTGCATTGCCTCCACTAACCTTCAGTCCTCATGACTTTACATCTAGCCTTTCCGATTGCTGCAATCTGATCATTAAAGTCACCAAGTAGCTGGAATCCGACCACCTCATAAACACCATACAGAGGTAACCTTTGACGTTGTTTCTACTGCTTGCATGCTTGCAGTCTTTTTTCGTTTCATCCTTTCAGCAATATTAATTGTTTCATGAAAGCAGTCTTGCTTCTTGTTAACAAACTAAGGCAGCTGGAAGTAGTATTGATCAGCTAAAATCTCTCTCCGATTGCTGCAATTTCATAGCTGGTGGAATAGCTAACTCTTCCTTGCATGTTTTAATTTCATGTCCTTACTCATAACTTGAAAGCTTTACGTTCAGATAGATGATGATTGACCAGTTTATTGAGTTCCTTGTAGGTCTTCAAGTATGAAGAAGACGATTCATCCTCGCGAAAGAGAAGAAAAGCTGACTTCAGCAAGCCTGTCAGTTTGATCTCCACAGGTAAGGTAGAGATATCTCGTGCTGAGAGCATAATAATAATAAAAATTCCTTGGTATATGTTAAAATCAGGTAAGGTAGAGATATCTCGTGCTCGGTTGCTATGAAGTTGAAGAAAAAGAGGGGGAAATAATGCTTTTTTTATTAAGAGTTTTCTTTTTAAATATATATTTTTTAATTAACTCTTCTCTAAATTTCTGTTTACAAGTCTATTTATAGATTATTTTAAGTTTAACTATTTGCTCAGATCACTTCCAATTGTTCTTTATTTCTCATTGCTAAATAATGGAAGTGTTCAACAATGACAAATATTATCAACCCCTTTGTTTATGAATTGACGAGAGTTTCTACAGCTTCCATGACAGAGCCAGAGTCGTCTCGCTCTAGACCAAAGGGGGCCTACGATGTATTTCTGAGTTTTAGAGGAGAAGATAATCGCAAGAGTTTTACAGGTCATCTATATACTGCCTTAGTCCAAGCAGGAGTCTACACTTTTCTAGATGAAAATGAAATTCGTAGAGGTGAAGAAATCTCCAAACATCTCCTCAAGGCAATTCAAGAGTCGAAGATATCCATAGTGATCTTCTCAAAAGGATATGCTTCAACTAGATGGTGTCTTAATGAACTTGTAGAGATTCTTGAGTGCAAAAATAGGAAAACTGGCCAGATTGTTCTTCCTATATTCTATGACATTGATCCTTCAAATGTGAGAAAGCAGACTGGTAGTTTTGCAAAAGCATTTGATAAGCATGAAGAATGTTTTAAAGAGAAGGTGAAGGAGTGGAGAAAAGCTCTTGAGGAAGCCGGAAATCTCTCTGGATGGAATCTCAATGATATGGAAAATCGGTATGCCTTTTCCCCCCCTCCAAGATTCACTTTATGGAGTGATTGTACATACTTTAGAGTAATTTTACCATGTGATACAATAAATTTTTTTAGCATATATACTCAATTGTCTCTCTATTAAGGTCTTGCTTCTGTCGATGAGCAGGAATGAATCAAAATTAATCCAAGCCATCATCAAGGATGTGTTGAACAAATTGGATCCCAAGTACATAAATGTTGCTACTAACCTGGTGGGTATTGATCGCCTTGTCCAAACTATTAGTGACCTCCTAAGTACGACAACTGATGAGGTTTGCATGGTGGGCATACATGGGATGCCAGGAATAGGAAAGACGACGATAGCAAAAGTTGTTTTTAATCAACTCTGCTATGGATTCGAGGGGAGCTGTTTTCTTTCGAATATCAATGAAACATCAGAACAACCGAATGGGCTTGCTCTTTTACAAGAACAACTTCTTCATGATATCTTGAAACAAAATGTTGCCATTATAAATAATGCTGATAGAGGAATGGTTCTGATCAAAGAACGACTTTGTCATAAAAGAGTTATTGTTGTTGTTGATGATGTGGCTCAGCAGTACCAAATAAATGCTTTGGTGGGAGAGCGAATCTGGTTTGGTCCAGGAAGTAGAGTTATAATTACAACCAAAGATGAACGTTTGCTTCTTAAAATGGATCGAAAATTTAAGGTTGAAGAATTGAAACCAGATGCGTCCCTTCAGCTTTTCAGTTGGCATGCCTTTAGGGACAACAAGCCATCAAAAGATTATGTTGAGCTTTCGAGTGATGTAGTTGATTATTGTGGAGGGATTCCTTTAGCCCTTGAGGTTTTAGGCTCTAGTTTGTCTGCGAAAAACAAATCTAGATGGAAATGTGTGATCGACAAATTGAGAATTATTCCAAACCATGATATTCAGGAAAAACTTAAAATATGTTTTGACAAACTGGATGACCACATACTACAAAAAACATTTCTTGATCTTGCATGCTTTTTTATTGGTAGAAATAAAGAATATGTATCACATGTACTTGAAGCTCGATGCGGTTACAATCCAGAAGATGATTTGGGAACTCTTAGGGAAAGGTCTCTGATTAATGTTAATGCTTCTGGAGAGATAAGCATGCATAATCTATTAAGAGACATGGGAAGGGAGATCATTCACAAAGAGTCACCTGACCACCCTGGAAAACGCAGCCGAATTTGGCGATGTGAGGATGCATGGAATGTACTCAGCAAGAAAATGGTAATAACTAAATGCATACACAAAAGCACAATCATGCACGTATATCTTTGCTTTAAACTTCTTACATATAATTACTTTGAAACTCTATTGAATTTTGTTTGATTTTCAGGGAACAGAGGTTGTAGAGGGTTTATCGGTGGATGTGAGAGCATCAGAAAATAAATTACTAAGCACAGGATCATTCACAAAGATGAGATTCTTGAAGTTACTCCAAATCAATGGAGTACATCTCTCTGGACCTTTCAAACTGCTTTCAGAAGAGTTGATATGGATTTGTTGGCTTGAATGTCCTTTGAAATCTTTTCCATCTGATTTGATGTTGGACAACCTAGCTGTTCTTGAGATGCAGTATAGTAACATCAAAGAATTATGGAAGGAGAAAAAGGTGCGTAACATACTACAATCCTCCAAAATTTGTCATTGATGTAATTTATAATCATAAGTTTCCAACTTGAATGAACAATTTTTTGTTATTTTCCTTACTGCTCTTACAGATTCTCAACAAACTAAAAATCCTTAATCTCAGTTATTCAAAGAATCTTATTAAAACACCAAACTTGCACAGCTCAAGTCTAGAGAAACTCCTGTTGGAAGGTTGTTTAAGTTTAGTCGAGGTGCATCAATCTGTTGGACATTTAAAGAGCCTCATTTTCTTAAATCTAAAGGGATGTAGGAGGCTAAAGTCTCTTCCCCAAAGCATTTGTGATGCAAAGTCTCTTGAGATTTTGAATATTTCTGAGTGTTCACAACTTGAGAAGTTGCCGGAGCACATGGGTCGTATGGAATCCTTTACTGAGCTGCTAGCAGATGGAATTAACAACGAGCAATTTCTCACTTCAATTGAACATTTAAAGTATCTAAGGAAGTTGTCATTGTGTGGATACAATTTCAATGCACACGCACTATCATCTACATCTTGGCCTTCACTAATTTCATCGTGGATTTCAACAAGTGTTTTAGATTGGAAAGCTTTGCTGCCACCTTGTTTCACTAGTTGGAGATTATTGAGAAAACTAAGACTTGGTTATTATGGTTTGTCTGAATGCACAACTAATTGTGTTGATCTTGGTGGTTTGGTTGCTCTCGAGGAATTGAATCTATCAGGAAACAATTTCTGCAGTCTGCCTTCAAGCATCAGCGTCCTTCCTAAGCTTCAACTTTTGAGAGTTTCGGATTGCAGGAATCTTGTGTCAATCTTGGAGCTTCCCTCAAATTTAAAACTCTTAGATGCAATCGGCTGCAAATCATTGGAGAGAGTAAGACTGCCAATCCAATCAAAAAATAATTCAAATCTGTCTCTACATAGGTGTCCAAGTAATCATGACTGGATTATATCATCTGATACCGTCTGCGATTTATCAAATAATAATACGAGTCTTGTTGAGGTACAATTTTATTCTCTTTTGCACACAAATAAACATACAATTGGCACATGCTATATAGAATTGATGCATATTCATATATATTGATTATTGTTTAAAATTTCAGGACTGATGTTTGAAATGTAAATATACACAGGCATCTTACAATCATTGTTATGGATATCATATTCACAACTACGATGCCAGATTGCTTATGAGTCTCGTTTGTCAAAAATATCCAAATGGGTTTAGATACAATGCAGAAGGATGTTCATTATCATTTCATATACCTCCAGTATTCCAAGGGTTGGTTTTTTGTGCTTTAAGTACAAGGATGTATTTTAGTAGTAGTCATACCATCAAAGCTATTATAAGAAAAAAGAGCAATGGTATGCAATTGTTTGAATTTACACAAGTAATAGGACTCTATTGCCCTCTTGGTTGGGTAAGATACATAAGTTTAAATGAGATGGCAATGGAAGAATATTGTGGACACGAAGAGTTGGAATTGTATGTGAATTTGGGGAGAGAAGACATTAATGTGGAACAATGTGGGATCCATGTAATAGTGGATTTGGATTCATTCAAAGCAATAGAGTGGGATCCCGACATTGAAAGTGGTAATGTGACTTCACCTACAAGTCATTTCCTTGATCATCGCCTTTATGGTTCCATAGCATTTACTACAATTGAGAAGTGGAAAGCCGATGTACTCCAGTGGAATAATTTCCAATTGTAGATTTAATCAATTTTTTGGATCATTATATATCCCATCTGGGCCACGATTTTGACCAATTTAAGAGGAGGAAAATTTAACCTGAGCTCAATTAGTTGAAGGATTTTTTTGTGAAATTTCGAAATTTCATGCCTTCTTAGTTAATATTATCGCATTGTTGTATAAAATTAATTAATAAAGCATTTTGTTTTTGAGTTAAATGCCAACTGCTCACAATTTTTTTCTTGACGAATTAAAGTGATTGTGTAATTATCTATATATTTCAGGAACATGTAAAAACAAATTAAAACACAAAAATAATGTGGGAAACTCATTTCCTGTCTTTGGAAATCTAATTTGTCTCATGAGCTAATTCTAAATAGGATAAAACTATTAAAAAAATATTCTTGTTAAGTTTGATATGTATAAGCACAACGTGGAAATTTGCTTTATTGTTTAATTGATATGAGTTGTTTTTTCTTCGGTTACTGAATTTCTGGAAATTCAGTTACTAAATTACTAATATGGAAAGATCAATTAAGGTACTAGATTAAAATTAACACTAAAAAGCCAAGGACTAAAAATCTGACTCTAATCCATTGATGAGAAAAAAGAAAGCTTTTTGAACATACCAAACTAGAATATTGTTAACGATCCAAACATACCAAACTAGATTATTGTTAACGATCCAAACATACCATACTATACAAAATAAGAACAAACACCAAACCTTTTTTTTCATAGATCCGTAAACCATATCCTAAAAAGCTTATAATAATAGCTTTGATTGTATGACGACGACTCCTAAAAAGCATCCCTTGGAATACTGAAATGATCATCCTCCTTCATGGTAGCTGAAACCCTTTGGCAACTTATAATAATAGATCCCCATAACCAATTTGGCATCGTAAATTTTTATTCTGTAGTAAATTATCAATCGTTTTATAATTGTTACATGGAAAATTATATAATTTTATTATGAAGAATGGGGGGGGGGGGCATAAAAAAAAACCATGTTTTCTGCCGATTCCTCTGCACCTTTCACTCAACTTTTTGATTTGAATTTTCCATCGTACAAAGCAAAGACACTGTTAACTGTTGTCTCTTCTAGTTAATTTTGTAATTGTAATTTCTAAAGCGACAATGAAAAATGAGCTTCCTTTGGAACCTCATGAGCCTAGAGGAAGGTGACCCATTGTTACTAGGGGTAGCAGGACTTGGCCATGGATTGATAAAGTTGCAGCCTGCCTCACTTGTAGGAGCGCCACCTCTGCCTGAGCATGCACCTACTGGAAGAGCAAGTGCAATTCAACAGAGAATTCAAGAGAAGGGGGAGGAGATGGCTCGCTTTTTCATAGTAGATTAAAATTTATTTGAATAATTTAATTTTTTGATTGTGAGAAGTTGCAGGGAATTGAAGAAATTGAGAAAAAGAATGGTGTTCTGAGAAGGGAAGAGAGAAAAGAGAGAGAGAGACTGAAATTTGAATTTATTTCCTGTTGCAATATTTCTACACACACATGCTGTATGTTTAGCATCTTTATATACACATTTCAAATGTCAATAACTACCATTATGTATATTCTAGAATACAGAGCAGAAATAAATCTTTGACTACTTCTTCTTTGACTGGTTCTTTGTCAGCTCATGAAGCAATCTTCCACCAGTTGTGAAGGGTCTAAAGCACTAGGACCTTATAAGTTTAATTCTACTTTCTACAAGAAATCATGGAACGGGCTTCAACATGAAATTTTTTATATGGTCTTGGAAATTTTAGAAGTGGGAAGCTATCTAAGGTATAAACAATTCTTTCATATCTCTGATTCTGAAAAAGAAAAGAAACTTAAGCCTGAGACCAGGAAAACCATTTTCTCCATAACTATTTAACTTGGAAATTGAATGCCTCTCTACTATAATTACTAGAGCTACAAAAGGTGGCATGTTTTCAGGCATTAAAATTGAAGGGATTGTTCAAGCAAGTCATTTGCAATTTGCTGATGATACCTTGTTATTTACTCCTAATGAAATTAAAAGTCTTCTAAATTCTAAAAGAGCTATGAGGTAGTTTAGTAAGTGTTATGGGTTAAGAATATATTATCATAAGAACTCCTTAATAGAAATAAATGTCGATGAACTATACATTGCTGACATGCCAAATCTCTTGTATTCCAACTTTGATTCATTGTTGGTTGAGTACTTGGGCTCACCATTAGGTGCCAATCCGAATAGAATTTCTAAATATAATGAGACTTTGCCATTATGGCTATGGAATGTAGGTTCTTCTAGTCATGAAATTCTAATAAGTAAAAAAGTTCATAAACTTGCATGGAATGTTATGGTTGGAAAGAGAAAAGGAAAAGGAAGGGTTAGAAATAAGATCGATTGGGGCAAAAAGTAAATCCCTTCTATTTAAATCACTCTGGTGATTGGGGGAAAAATAACCAAAAAGGCTGGGAAGATTTCATCAACAGCAAGTACAGATTCAGAATGGTAATAGAGTTCAGTTTTTGGGAGTGACAAGCCTTTTCCTGATCTAAAATGGAATTGATGCATAAGAAACAATGATACAGATCACCTTCATAGTATGTTAAATTCCATTAATCACATTGACCTTCACAGTTATAAAGAAGATAAAAAAAAATACGGACGTTAGCTGTAGTCTCAAACAAACTTTCCAGCATTTGGTTATTCTAAATTTTATAAGTTTGTTATCATATAATTAAATAAAAATAGCCTTCTAAGACACAATAAGATTTTGCATATTAACTTGGGTGGGCTCAAGTTGATTTTTTTTAAATCATTTTTAGTTTTATTTTTTTACAATTTTCCCCGCTTCAACATTCAGTTGATTGGGAATTTAACTTTGAAGTCTTTCTTTATTTGCTTTTTATGTTGCAATGTTTTTGGTACTTTTTTAAATTTAATATATATTTCTTTCATCTTTCAACACAATGTTGATTGAAAATTAATCTTGATGAGTTATTTTGATTTGCTTTGTATATGGTTGTCATGGTCATATTAACTGGAGTGCAGGTTTTGCAGATTGGTCAGGGTTGTCCAAGGTGATACAATATGCCACCATTTTGATATTTAAAGAAGGAATATGTTGCCCAATAAATCACTACTTTTTAATAAGATGAGAGGAAATTGGAACAAAAATGGACTCTTGACAAGGGAGTGCTGATAGCTATTGATTAAGGTTTTTCTTGTCAGAAAAGCTGCTAAAGTGAATTTCATGAGGAAGGTAAGAAATTAAGCAACAATTTTCATATTGAAGAATTTTTTTCTTACTAAAACAAAAGGTAATGCAATGATATATCTCTAATACCAGCGGATGTTGTCGAGAGTGAAGAATAATAAAATTTGTTACAAATTAAATACATTATAATAACAGGGTGACACTAAAAGAGTTAATTTTATTCATTCATTTCTAATTTGTCAAAAAAATTTACTACACTTTATATAGAGAAAAATATATAAAGAATGAGAAGTGGAAAAATGCCAAGTTTAGCCCAGAAATCATTAGAGGAGGAACTGGAACCAGAAGAGCATTCAGCAATCTCCATGATTTTTCCATCAAGGGGGTATTATTTAAAACTCAAAAGAATGAGAGAAGTTTCTCTTTGAGAGAATTTTAATTTTTGGTTCTCGGAGGTTTTAAAGAGACAGAAGAATAGAACAGAGCGTACATAGGATGGAGATGTATCTCTTAAGTTCAATATGTAGTTTTTTTTTATTTCTTAGAATCATTATAGAAAAACACTAACTTTATTAAACTCCTCTAGAGAAGATATACTCTTAGGACAAACTCGTAACACAATTTATAATGTTTTTTTTAGCCAACCTTTCTCTCTTTTTCTCATCTATACTTGGATATATTGGCCTCGTATAGGTATTTCAGATTCTTGTGCAAATGTCATTTACACATTTTCTTCTGGAAAAAAAAAATTCCTTTGGTTTATTGTAAGCTTCTGCAACCTGGAAAACAACTTCTGTCACTCTTCAAAATTATGAGTTTTTTGCCTCATTGCTCTTAAGCAATTGCTACATAATACAGCCCATCATCTTTTAATTTTGTGGATTTTCAGGCGAAACGTTTTGTGACCAGAGGTATTGCGCCAACATCATGGACTGGTAATAATTCCTGAAGCAGATGCTTGGAGTTGAGGAATTATTATGTGGTGTGCCGCCTTCGTTTACTCCTGGTCTGATTCAGACTCTGCATTTCGACTCGATTTTTGGACTTCAAAACAGCAAAACTGGGTTCTTCTCATTTCATAAGAGTTGTAGGCCTGTGTATCCTGTTTTCAGAAAAATAAAGAACACATGAAACAGAGTTGTATAACTCCCGTTATACCTCAAAAAGCAATCAGTGCTCAGGCTTGTCTAGGCAGATCAACCAGTGTTTGAATTCTAAGCTCATCCCATTGTTTGCTTCTTCATATGATCTCAATTTCTGCATATTCCAGTAGTTAAATACCTGAAAAGACATTGAATTTTCAAGAAGTGAATAATTCTAAAAAATACCTAAAACTCTAGTTAATTTGCTAAAAATCCAACGCAATTCTCTAAAATAAAGCAGCAATGACCTAAAATATGCATGCAATATATTCCCTTATCAGTAGATAATGGATCTCCTGGAGTCTCATTTGTGCTGCCTGTAAGCCCTCTAAAAGAGGTAGCTCCTGCGCCAGGCTGCACTACTCCTCCAGCCCCATTCATCCTCCATTAACCAACTCTTTCAAACTTCTTCCAAGTGCTTCTTGATCCATTGTCTTTGCTGCCTGTATCCTCCCTGCAACTCCTGCCACATTGCCGACTTCATTGTTTTGTTCTTGTGGAGTGCTTGAAACGGTATTATCATTAAAATTGCTTGAACATGCTATATGTCACAGGGACAAATTTTTGTCAAAATTTTCCCCTATGCAGCAGTCTAGTTCCCCAACCAGACTCATCCTTCCTCACAGTCCCACTTTTGTTTAGCCTACAATCTACGTGTTTCGCACACCCCAGAGATATTTCCCCTGAAGTCCTTTACGATTATAAGCAACAATAATAAAATAAGGCAACAAGAACACAATGCAAGCACAAGTTTATAGGAAAACTATCCTAACCTTTATTAAAGCACTATGAAGGAAACAACACAATGTCCATGTGTGTGCTATGCACATACCCTGCATGCTATACATTGTTTTTGCATATTAATAAGCATTATGTGGACGTTACTACAAAGCATATTAATAAGCATTATATGAAAAAACAATGTACAATTATGCTCTGTAAGACTCTTCAATTTTCTTTAAACACGATTTAGGAGTATGAGGCTTAAACAAGTTGCAGGCTTAAGCAATTGTTCAAATGTCATTTACACATTTTCTTCTGTGAAAAAAAATTCCTTTGGTTTATTGTAAGCTGGGAAACAACTTCTGTCACTTTTCAAAATTATGAGTTTTTTGCCTCATTGCTCCGAAACCATTGCTACTTAATACAGCCCTATCATCATTAAATTTTATGGATTTTCAGGCCAACATCATGGACTGGTAATAATTCCTGAAGCAGATGTATGGAGTTGAGGAATTATATTGGATTTGGATGATCCTTTTAATAATGAATCTGTTATCGATGCAAACACCCTCTAACAGTACATTTATTAGGAAGTAAATTATTAACAAATTCTTTATACTTCCGTGTGCCGACTTCAGTCTTCTTCTGTTCATCTGTGAGATTGCTCTTGCATGCTTTTACAGAATTCTAGTATCCACCAAACTCCAATATTCTTTGGAGCACAAGAAATTCTCCATGAGCATGCTCTAATGATCATAGTGTCCATTAAACTTTGGAGCTGCAGTTTGCACAAAGCTACTTTCAATTGTCATGATGTCATTGTTGAACGATGAAATTAGCTTATTTGAACACTCACGAAATAAATGTAAAATTAAATTTGCTCGGATGCTCAAATGCTGGGAAAATCTTAGTTATAAATGAAAAACAAATACAACAAGTGTAATTCAAATCTTAAACTTTAAGTGTCAGATTTGTTAATGATATTTAAATGATTAGTTATTTTTTTATAAAAAAAATTGAGATTAATTTTCTACTTAATTTAATACATTTTCGATATTATATTTTTATTTTTATTTTTATTTGGATGGATTTTAAAACTATATTTACTTAAAAAAATAACAAATTAATATTTTTTATTTTAATAATTTGATATAAAAACATAAAATCTTGATATTTAGATTCAATTAATAGATGGGCGAGTCAAAGCGTCTTGTTCACACCCATAGTTGCTTGTTGAGATCTATCTATACCTTTCGATTTTGAGGGTATCGGACGAGACCCGCAAACCACACAGAGCACGTCCGAGAGATGAAGGCAGCCAATTGAATATTTTGCCGTGTGGAAAATCATGCCATTTGAATGCGATGCTGCCAAATTTTTTTGTTAAATTTCTTAGGATTTTTTTAGTCTTTCATATATATTTTTTTTCATTATTAACATAATAATAATAGTAATAATAATAATAATAATAGTAATAATAATAATAATAATAATAATAATAATAATAATTTTGTTGTTTTTCTTACTTACTTTTTTGTTAATGTTCTTTTTTTTTTCTCTCGGGATAATTTAATAATTTTTATTTTCTTATAGTAATAGCAATGATAATTTTAGATGTTAAAGACTTCAATGTTGCTATTGTTATAATAGAATGTGTTGATCTGTTTTACTATATTAAACTTTGCATAAATAGATATTATATTTTAATTTTGAACCAGCAAATCCTATTAATTTCTTTAATCCCAACAACTATAAAAATTGTTTGCTCCGCCCGCAACGCATTGCGGTCAATTTTTTTAATTTTCAAGTCAAATGATTTTTTTTCAGCTAATAATTTTTATTTTTGTTTTATCATTTATTTTATTTTTTTATTTGCTCTTTTGTTAATGTTTTTAGGCTTTTTTTAGTCTTTGATTTAATTTTGTTTTTTATTATTAACGCAATAATAATATTAATAATAATAATAATTTTAGTTTTTGATCTTACTTGCTTTTTTGTTAATTTTTTTGTGTTTTTTTTCTCGTGGTAGTTTAATAATTTTATTGTTTTGACAATAATAGTGCTAATAATTTTAGATGTTAAGACTTCAATGTTATTGTTGTTATAATAGGGTATGTTGATCTGTTTCATTATATCAAATTTTACATATATAAATATTATATTTTAATCTCAACAGTTATAAAAATTGTTTGCTCCGCCCGCAATATAGTGCGGGCAATTATCTAGTCAATGCCTAAAACATGTGATCGTATATGAGAATGAAGATGTTAAATGCTTTTCTGTCTGAAAGTTGGGATGTCATAATGTTTGTAATTATAATGTAGAGTGTTTTTTAAAATAATTTGTTGTTTATAAATACATTAAAATAATTTTTTATTTTTATTTTTGATATCAAAACATTAAAATTATTAAAAAAATATCAATTTAGTATTTTTTTCAAACAAAAAATATTCTTTGAAAAAATAAAAAACAATTACAAACGAATTCCCACACAACCTTCCACTTTTTGAAATTTAAGTTGTCCTGTTCATTACCACAGGTCAAGTTGTTCTTTATGTCGTTAATTAATGAGGTCTAGCTAATGTTTCCAGAAAGCACTCTTGTCTTATCAACCTCTCTCGCTCTTCAGTATTTCATCTTCGGGAGTGTTTCCCACAGTGTTTCAAAAACCATTTTAAAAAAATTTGGAAAATTTTTATTTTTATTTTTATTTTTGTTTAAAATTAAAAATATTATATTTTTAGATTATTTTCATGTGCTGATCTCAAAAATAATTTTTAAAAAATAAAAAAAAATCAATTTGATAAATTTCTGAACGAAAAACACTTTGAAAAGTAATTGTAACCATATTCGCAAACAGGTAGTTAGTATTAATCCATAAACTAAAGTACTGTAGGTTTATTCTCATCTCATAAATTCTCAATTATGTTGTTCATGGCATATCAAAAGATATTAATTATTCTTCGAGATTGATTCATCTGTGAGATTGCTCTTGTATGCTTTTACAGGAATTTCAGCATCCACCGAACTCCAATATTCTTTGGAGCAAAAGAAATTCTCCATGAGCATGCATTAATGATCATAGTGTCCATTAAACTTTGGAGTTGCAGGTTGCACAAAGCTACTTTCAATTGTCATGGCGTTGTTGTTGAACTATGAAATTAGCTTCACGCAAGTCTTGTGAGGAGGCTTTGATACTAGATGTTTTGAACACTCATGAAATAAATGTAAAATTAAATTTGCTTGGAAGCTCAAATGCTGGGAAAATCTTAGTTAAAAAATGAAAAAACAAATATGGCAGTGAATAGCCTTAAAAAGAAAACTGAAAGCTAAAAATATGCAACCCACGTTTTGCAATCCTAACAATGTGTTATACGACCAAGTCAGAATCAAAACAAATAACTTATTTCTACATCTAAAACAAACTTACAACTACAACCCTACTAGGAAATCTTGACAACTTCAACATTGTGCCACTGCAAATTTTCCACACAAGAACATGGTAAAGTCACTGGTTTTTATACAGGAGTTATAATCATAATAAAATATAACAAGTGTAATTCAAATCTTAAACTTTAAGTGTCTGACTTGTTAATGATATTTAGTTGGTTATTTATATTTTAAAAAAAAATATATTTTGAGATTAATTTGCTACTTAATTTAATGCATATTCTATATTATATTTTTATTTTTATTTTTATTTGGATGGATTTTAAAAATATATTTACTTATAAAAATAACAAATTAATATTTTTTATTTTATTAATTTGATATGAAAACATAAAATCTTGATTTTTAGATTCAATTAATAGACGGCGAGTCAAAGTCGTCTTGTTCACACCCATAGTTGCTTATTGAAGTCTATACGTTTTGATTTTCAGGGTATCGGACGAGACCCAAAAACCAAACAGAGCACGTCCGAGAGATGAAGGCAGCCAATTGAGTATTTTGCCGTGTGGAAAATCATGCCATTTGCTCGGAAATTGCCGTGTGAATCATGCACTAAATTTCCTTGCTTCCTTTCCTTTGTATGTTGATTACTATTGCATTGAATGCAATAAATTGTCTGAATATAAATTTATGCAAAAATATAAATTTTTCTGAAACATGTGGTGTTTAGAGATGGATCTCTGTTTATACGCGTGGATGACAATTCATCTCACATCAACTCCTATTTGTTAACGTGATTATAGCCATGATTAAGCTCAACAGACCTTATCGCACTCTCCCTTGACTTTCCCTCTCCAGATAGGACTACTGGAGGAAGAAGGTGAGTTTAGAATCAAACACGCGCGTTGAGACTTGCTTTAATTTTCAAACACGCGCGTTTAGAATCAAACACTTGCTTTAATTTTCGAACACGGCCAGGGCATCATATCCGCAAGTCATTTGCTCGGAAGCATAAACTATTAGGCACCCAAAACAAGCTATAAATTTCCTTGCTCCCTTTCCTTTGCATTGCTAGTAATTTGCAAGAAAGCGTATTCTTTCTCTGAAACAATATTGCCTCCACTAACCTTCAGTCCTCATAAACACCATACAGAGGTAACCTTTGAGATTGTTTCTCCAGGTTGCATGCTTGAAGTCTTTTTTCGTTCCATCTTTTCAGCAATATTTCACTAGCAAGATTGCCAAAGAAAATTATTGTTCCATTGGATTTTACGTTGTCATGATTTTTCAAGTAACTCTTCTTTGATTCTTGTTAACTACATGTAAATTTAAGGCACCTGGAAGCAGTATTGATCAGCTAAAATCTCTCTTCATAGCTGGAGGAATCCAACTAGTGTTTTTTTATATAACTAACTCATCTTTGCATGTTTTAATTTCGTTTCTTTACTCATAACTTGAAAGCTTTACGTTCAGATAGATCATGATTGACCAGTTTATTGAGTTCCTTGTAGGTCTTCAAGTATCTATTTTAGAAATGCAGAAAGAAAAACGCAAGCAATCCAAAGATGAAGAAGACGATTCATCCTCGCGAAAGAGAAGGAAAGCTGACCTCAGCAAGCCTGTCAGTTTTATCTCCACAGGTAAGGTAGAGATATCTCGTGCTGAGAGCATAATAATAATAAAAAATCCTTGGTATATCAGGTTTGGTAAAATCGAACCGTGACATTCCATCCTGATCAGTTGCTATGAAGCTGAAGAAAAAGAGGGGGAAATAATGTTTTTTTTTATTACGAGTTCTCTTTTTAAATATATATTTTTTAATTAACTCTTCTCTATATTTCTGTTTACAAGTCTATTTATAGATTATTTTGAGTTTTATTATTTTCTCAGATCACTTCCAATTGTTCTTTATTTCTCATTGCTAAATAATAGAAGTGTTCAACAATGACAAATATTATCAACCTCTTTGTTTATGAATTCACGAGAGTTTCTGCGGTTTCCATGACAGAGCCAGAGTCTCGCTCTAGACCAAAGGGGGCCTATGATGTATTTCTGAGTTTTAGAGGAGAAGATAATCGTAAGACTTTTACAAATCATCTATATACTGCCTTAGTGCAAGCAGGAGTCCACACTTTTCTAGATGAAAATGAAATTCCTAGAGGTGAAGAAATCTCCAAACATCTCCTCAAGGCAATTCAAGACTCCAAGATATCCATAGTGATCTTCTCAAAAGGATATGCTTCGACTAGATGGTGTCTTAATGAACTTTTAGAGATTCTTGAGTGTAAAAATAGGAAAACTGGCCAGATTGTTCTTCCTATATTCTATGACATTGATCCTTCAGATGTGAGAAAGCAGACTGGCAGTTTTGCAAAAGCATTTGATAAGCATGAAGAATGTTTTAAAGAGAGGGTGAAGGAGTGGAGAAAAGCTCTTGAGGAAGCCGGAAATCTCTCTGGATGGAATCTCAATGATATGGAAAATCGGTATGCCTTTTTTTCTCTAAGATTCACTTTATGGAGTGATTATACATACTTTAGAGTAATTTTACCATGTGATACAATAAAAAAATAAGCATATATACTTATTTGTCTCTCTATTAAGGTCTTGCTTTTGTCGATGAGCAGGCATGAATCACAATTAATCCAAGTCATCATCAAGGATGTGTTGAACAAATTGAATCCCAAGTACATAAATGTTGCTACTAACCTGGTAGGTATTGATCGCCTTGTCCAAACTATTAGTGACTGCCTAAGTATGGCAACAGATGAGGTTTGCACGGTGGGCATACATGGGATGCCAGGAATAGGAAAGACGACGATAGCAAAAGTTGTTTTTAATCAACTCTGCTATGGATTCGAGGGTAGCTGTTTCCTTTTGAATATCAATGAAACATCAGAACAATCGAATGGTCTTGCTCTTTTACAAGAACAACTTCTTCATGATATCTTAAAACAAAATGGTGTCACTATCAATAATGCTGATAGAGGAATGATTTTGATCAAAGAACGACTTTGTCACAAAAGAGTTATTGTTGTTGTTGATGATGTGGCTCAGCAGTACCAACTAAATGCTTTGGTGGGAGAGCGAGGTTGGTTTGGTCCAGGAAGTAGAGTGATAATTACAACCAAAGATGAACGCTTACTTCTTAAAGTGGATCAAAAATTTAAGGTTGAAGAATTGAAACGAGATGCGTCCCTTCAGCTTTTCAGTTGGCATGCCTTCAGGGACAGCAAGCCATCAAAAGATTATGTTGAGCTTTCGAATGATGTAGTTGATTACTGTGGAGGGATTCCTTTAGCCCTTGAGGTTTTAGGTTCTAGTTTGTTTGCGAAAAACAAATCTAGATGGAAATGTGTGATCGACAAATTGAGAATCATTCCAAACCATGATATTCAGGAAAAACTTAGAATATGTTTTGACAAACTAGATGACCATAAACTACAAAAAACATTTCTTGATCTTGCATGTTTTTTTATTGGTAGAAATAAAGAATATGTATCATATGTACTTGAAGCTCGTTGTGGTTACAATCCAGAAGATGATTTGGGAACTCTTAGTGAAAGGTCTCTGATTAATTTTAATGCTTCTGGAGAGATAAGCATGCATAATCTATTACGAGGCATGGGAAGGGAGATCATTCACAAAGAGTCACCTGACCACCCTGGAAAACGCAGCCGAATTTGGCGATGTGAGGATGCATGGAATGTACTCAGCAAGCAGATGGTAATACCCAAATGCATACACAAAAGCACAATCATGCACTTATATCTATATTTTAAACTTCCTGCATATAATTACTTTGAAACTCTATTGAATTTTATTTGATTTTTAGGGAACAGAAGTTGTGGAGGGTTTATCGCTGGATGTGAGAGCATCAGAAAATAAATTACTAAACACAGGATCATTCACAAAGATGAGATGCTTGAAGTTACTCCAAATCAATGGAGTATATCTCTCTGGACCCTTCAAACTGCTTTCGGAAGAATTGATATGGATTTGTTGGCTTGAATGTCCTTTGAAATCTTTTCCATGTGATTTCATGTTGGACAACGTAGTTGTTCTTGAGATGCAGTATAGTAACATCAAAGAATTATGGAAGAAGAAAAAGGTGCGTAACATACTACAATCCTCCAAAAAATTTCATTGATGTAAGTTATAATCATAAGTTACAAGCTTTAATGATAACTTTTTTTGTTATTTTCCTTACGGCTCTTACAGATTCTCAACAAACTAAAAATCCTTAATCTCAGTTATTCAAGGAATCTTGTTAAAACACCAAACTTGCACAGTTCAAGTCTAGAGAAACTCCTATTAGAAGGTTGCTTGAGTCTAGTCGAGGTGCATCAATCTGTTGGACATTTAAAGAGCCTTATTTTCTTAAATCTAAAGGGATGTCGGAGGCTAAAAAGTCTTCCCCAAAGCATTTGCGATGCAAAGTCTCTTAAGATTTTGAATATTTCTGAGTGCTCACAACTTGAGAAGTTACCGGAGGACATGGGTGGTATGGAATCCTTTATCGAGCTGCTAGCAGATGGAATTAACAACGAGCAATTTGTCGCTTCAATTGAACATTTAAAGTATCTAAGGAAGTTGTCATTGTGCGGATACAATTTCAATGTGGACGCACCATCATCTACATCTTGGCCTACACCAATTTTATCATGGATTTCAGCAGGTGTTTTAGATTGGAAAGCTTTGTTGCCACCTTGTTTCACTACTTGGAGATTATTGAGAAAACTGAGACTTGCTTATTATGGTTTGTCTGAATGCACAACTAATTGTGTTGATTTTGGTGGTTTGTTTTCTCTCGAGGAATTGAATCTATCAGGAAACAATTTCTTTAGTCTGCCTTCAAGCATCAGCGTCCTTCCTAAGCTTCAACTTTTGAGAGTTTCGCATTGCAGGAATCTTGTGTCAATCTCAGAGCTTCCCTCAAATTTAAAACTCTTAGATGCAATCGGCTGCAAATCAATGGAGAGAGTAAGACTGCCAAACCAATCAAAAAATAATTCAAATATGTCTCTACATAGGTGTCCAAGTAATGATGGATGGATTATATCCTCTGATACCGTCTGCGATTTATCAAATACTAATAAGAGTCTTGTTGAGGTACAATTTCATTCTCTTTTGCACACAAATAAAAACACAATTGACACATGCTATATAGAATTAATGCATATTCATATGTATTGATTATTGTTTAAAATTTCCGCACTGATCTTTGAAATGTAAATATACACAGGCATCTTACAATCATTGTTATGGATATCATATTGAAGACTACGATGCCAGTTTGCTTATGAGTATCGTTTGTCAAAAATATCCAAATGGGTTTAGATACGATGCAGAAGGATGTTCGTTATCATTTCATATACCTCCAGTATTCCAAGGGTTGATTTTTTGTGCTTTAAGTACAAGGATGTATTTTAGTAGTAGTCATACCATCAAAGCTATTATAAGAAAAAAGAGCAACGGTATGCAATTGTTTGAAGCTACACAAGTAGTAGGACTCTATTGCCCTCTTAGTTGGGTAAGATACGTAAGTTTAAGTGAGATGGAAATGGAAGAATATTGCAGACACGAAGAGTTGGAATTGTATGTGAATTTGGGGAGCGAAGACACTAATGTGAAACAATTGTCGATCCATGTAATAGTGGATTTGGATTCATTCAAAGCAATAGAGTGGGATCCCGACATTGAAAGTGGTAATATGACTTCACCAACAAGTCATCTCCTTGATCATCCCTTTTATGGTTCCATAGCATTTACTACAATTGAGAAGTGGAAAGCCGATTTACTCAAGTGGAATAATTTCCAATTGCAGATTTAATCAATTTTCTTCGTACTAGCCTAGAGCTACGTGGAACTTTGGATCATTATATATCCCATCTGGGCCCTGATTTTGACCAATTTAAGAGGAGGAAAATTTAACCTGAGCTCAATTAGTTGAAGGATTTCTTTATGAAATTTCAAAATTTCATGCCTTCTTAGTTAATATTATCGCATTGTTGTATAAAATTAATTAATAAAGCATTTTGTTTTTGAGTTAAATGTCAACTGCTCACAATTTTTTTCTTGATGAATTAAAGTAATTGTGTAATTATCTATATATTTCAGGAACATGTAAAAACAAATTAAAACACAAAAATAATGTGGGAAACTCATTTCATGTCTTTGGAAATCTAATTTGTCTCATGAGCTAATTCTAAATAGGACAAAACTATTAAAAAAATATTCTTGTTAAGTTTGATATGTAAAAGCACAACGTGGAAATTTGCTTTATTGTTTAATTGATATGAGTTGTTTTTTCTTCGGTTACTGAATTTTTGGAAATTCAGTTACTAAATTACTAATATGGAAAGATCAATTAAGGTACTAGATTGAAAGGAAACACAAGATTAAAAATTAACACTAATGGAGTAAAACTCAAGAAACTCAAAAGCCAAGGACTAAAAATCTGACTCTAATCCATTGATGAGAAAAAAGAATGCTTTTTGAACATACCAAACTAGATTATTGTTAACTATCCAAACATACCAAACTATACAAAATAAGAACAAACACCAAACCTTTTTTTTTCATAGATCCATAAACCATATCCTAAAAAGCTTATAATAATAGCTTTGATTGTATGAAACTCCTAAAAAGCATCCCATGGAATACTGAAATGATCATCCTTCTTTATGGTAGCTGAACCCCTATGGCAACTTATTTTAATAGATCCCCATAACCAATTTGGCATCATAAATTTTTATTGTGTGGTAAATTATTAATCATTATATAATTGCTACATGGACAATTATATAATTTTATTATGAACAATGGGTGGGGAAAATTCAAAAAAATCATGTTTTCTATTGATTCCTCTGCACCTTTCACTCAACTTTTTGATGTGAATTTTCCAGCGTACAAAGCAAAGACACTATTAACTGTGGTCTCTTCTAGTAAATTTTGTAATTGTAATGCGACAATGAAAAAAGCTCAGCCAAGAAGTGGTTGTAACTATTCCAATAAACAATATCTCTTGATATATAGTAAATCATAAATAGGATATAGTAGCAGTAAGGATAGGCATGACATTAAAAGGTCGTATGTAGACCTCTGAAATGTTAGGATTGTGTAATTTACAATAAAGTTGATGAAGAAGAAGCAGAGGGAACAGAGGAGAGAGAGAGAGAAGCGGAGGAGAATTTGTATTTTATAATTGTTTATTGTTCTCTCACACACCTTGTGTGTTACATAACATACTTTATATTTATACTCTAACACCCCCCTCAATCTCTTGCTTTGATAAACCAAATATGAGATTGCAACAATGAAAACAAAACACATGAGTACTTAATCCTTTTAACTGAAATCAATATGTAAAAGATAAAGAGAAGAGAAGAAGAGAAAAATTGAAAGAAAAAAAAGATGAATTTGAATTTGATCGAGAGATTTGAGAAATTGAGAGATTGAGAAGAAGAATGCTTAGATGACAGAGAAGAAAGAGCATAGACAGAAGAAATTTCATTTGTCTATTTCTTGATTTTAATTTCATTTGTCTGTGAAAGAAATTGAGAAGAGAGGGACGAGAGGGAAGAGAATTTGCTTGAATTTCATTTGTCTATTTAATAATTTGAGAAGAGAGGGGGAAGAGAAGAGGGGATAGAATTTGTATTTCATATTCTATCTTTTGATGAATTTCTTAATTTATGTAAGAATTCATTTTCTATTCTCGATGATTTTTTTTAAGTAATCAAAACGCACATTTGTTAAGCACAAAATGACACCACAATACAAACGACACAAATTCACATGCCTACTCAATGCAAAGATCATCACCACGGAAAGTGAGAGAGAAGAAGGGGAGCTTGATTTTAACGTTGAAAGGGAAAAAAATGGTGAATCACATGTTATTGATAACAGGTGATTTCAATAACATCGCTAGCCACAAATCAGACTGAGTATCTACGAGAGCCACAAATCAGCCAACTGATCGACATCGGAAATGCAGAGAGAGTAGATAGCAGGAGAAGAGAATGGAAAAGCTCAGGCTGTAAAATCATAAATAGGATATAGTAGCAGCAAGGCTAGGCATGGCAGATCCTGATCCTAGAATGAGAACACCTTCCTCTCGGAGAGTGGCGGGTGCTGTCTCTATTCGACTGAACGGAGAGCTGGCAAACCGGGATGTCAGTCTCCGGAGATATGAGCATCAATGGAGCCCAAGCACCGTGGTCAAGCCCTTGTTTTTTTATCTTCTTCAACATGCTCAATGCCAGATGCCATAAGCAATTCCTTCACCCTTGGAGCTCCTGGTGGAGTACAGTGGAGCTGAAAGGTGGATGTTTTCTTTTGCATGATCATCCTTCACTCACCAGTCATCACTCAAATAATGTAATTCTTGATGTGACAATCATTTCAATTATACAAATCAATAATGGCTAGCTTCAAGGGTGCCTCAAAATTCCAGAAATAACAAGAATGACATCTGGTTTCTCTTTGTACGGTTTCATCAATACCATAAAATTTCGATAAAAAGATGAAGAGCATACACACATGAAAAGGGGTGAGCATTTTCGGTTCGGTTTTTATCAAAAAAAATAACCAAACCAAAAATTGTATTTTTTTTTATAAAAAAAAACCGAAATCGAACCGAATTTATTCAAAACCGACCACTTTCGGTTCGGTTCGGTTTTTATGATTACAAAATTGAAAAAACCGAATTTAGTTTTTGAGCCATCTGATGGGCTTTCTAATAGGCTTTCTGATGTATTTTCTGATGGGCTTGCAATTAATATAAAGAAAAACTGATTTTCTTATAAGATCCCAAAGTATTTTTAATTTTTTTGCAACTAGTACAGATTAATGTATTAAAATGTTAATATGGTGTTTATTAAGTTTTTTTTACCTTTCTAATACTTTTGTTTTGTTTAATTTAGCATGAGATGAAATAATTAAAGCTACACAGGTGAACAAATTTAATTTTTAAATTACAAAAAAAACCTTCAAAGGGCTTCAAAATAAAAAAAGCAACATTAACATAATAAACTTCAAGAAATACACCGGTTTTGAACTAATTATCATCCGTTGATAGATTTAACTTTCCACCAAATTCTACAAAAAAAAATAGAAATGTTAGATTGAAAATAAGTTGATTAATAAATAATAAAATAAAAATACAAGTGTATAAGAAAAATAACTTGATTCAAGATTTTCATATTTTTCATAATCATTCATAAAAAGATCAAAACATGTTAATAATATATATTTTTAGAATTCACAATATATTTGCAGCATATATTCATAATAATTTCACAATATATTTGCAGGATATATGCATAATAAATTTACACTATATTTTCTATGTTCCTAATCCTGATTTTATACTGATTTTTCACCATGTTTACATTAAATTTACACTATGTTTTTATACTGATTTTTTACCTAATATTCCTAATCCTATTTCCCATCCACACTTTCACAATGATCAGAGCAGCAAGGCAACAACATGTTTAAATACATTAAACTGATTTTTCACATTATACTGATTTTTCACATTATATTCCTAATTTCCTATCTACACTTTCAGTCTTTCACAGTGACAGAGCAACAACATATTTAACGGAAAATTTTCAACATTATCAACCAGTGATTAATTACCAGCAAGGCAGCAACATCAATCTCTAATACCAACGGCATGATATGAACATATAATCTCAAATACCAGCAACATCAATTAATTACTACTTAAATACATCAATCAATTAATTACTACTTAATCTCAGTATGTCCAAATTGGGTTTCGAAATGATGCCCAACAATTATCAAACTGGAGTTGTATGATTTATCAAATGGCTCTGATTTACATGAGTAATTTCATTGACAATCCAATGGCTCTGATTTATCAACTCCACAAGACTATGACTACTCTACGACAGATGATCTATAAGATAAAACAAGAAATAAAGGTTCAATTTACTTACCTTTTGTGAACGGCAACCGTGTTGTTCGGATGGGGTGGATGATAAAGAGGAACTGTCGGGCTGGGGTAACGACATGTTCATATGCAGAGGGAGAGAGGGTAATGGTTGGTTTGGTTGTTTGCAGAGGGAGGGACAGGCCGAGAAGCGAAAGGCGAGAGGGAGGGAGATTTAAGATGTAGAGGGAGGCGAGAGGTGAGAGGCGAGAGGGACGGAGATTTAAGATGCAGAGTGTTTTAAACCGAATCCAGAGGCTAAGACGCTTAGATTTATAACTTTTGTTGCAGAGGGAGGTGAGAGGCAAGAGGCGGAAGGAAAGGGACGAAAGAAATCTAGGGTTTCTTCTTTAAGTTGCTATTTATATTAATATGTTTAACCGAACCGAACCGGTTCAGTTTGGGTTAATCGGTTCTATCTGTACAAAACCGATACCGAACCAGAAATTTTTCAAAATTTTACAATCGGTTTAATCGGTTTTTTTTATCGGTTCGGTTTTCTCGGTTATTTTTTTCTGGTTTTCTCGGTTTAATCGGTTGTTTGGTTTTTTTGCTCACCCCTAACATGAATAACAAATATTTGAAAGAATTGCAATAACATTATTTCCACTGAATTTGTGATCCATGTGGGACAGGTTGAATTATCAGCATAGAAGATTGAAAGATCTAAACAATCCGGGCATGTTAAATATGAGATTTTTTAGCATCAAAATCAGATACATTTCCTGTGGCAATAGAGGCTGATTGCATATCTGCTGGGGGAACCACCCATCCGAGGTAAATCCAAGGATGAAGAAAGACATGAAAAATGCCACGTGATCGATACTTTCCGGATTCATAGACCTATGACTTCAGTTAAAATACGCACACGAAAACGACTTACATATCTGTCAAAAGTTGACCACCTTCTGCAGGCAACTTTGCTGTCAAAGCATTTGAGGAGGAAACACCAAATATGTCTTGCAGAGGATAACACCATTTAAGGAGAGATGTGACATTGAGCATAATATTAGTAATGTTGACAACTAAGCTGCTCACTTAGCAAATATGTTTTGTAGAGGATAGCCTTGCAAGTTGGTTGCTACGAAGGAGAGAGATGACATTGAGCATAATATTAGTAATGTTGACAACTAAGCTGCTCACTTAGCAAAAATGTCTTGTAGAGGATAGCCTTGCAAGTTGGTTGCTACGAAGAAGAAGAAGAAGAAGAAGAAGAAGAAGAAGAAGAAGAAGAAGAAGAAGAATTCTCTAGGGTTGTTACAAATCAGTTACAAGTTGTTAAAATGTGTAATGCATGTTTTTGCCCAAACAGTATATAAGGGCATTTCATCAAACACAAGGCAGGCAATTGGAACACTGTTTACCTTTCTTCCGCATATCCTCTCTTCTCCAATTCTCTGTGTCTCCTTCTATAAAAGTTAAGAGTACAAGAGTTGTATTTGATTTTCTCAACTGTGTATTTTCAATCTTAATAATCTGTACAATAGTTGCTGTATATATATCTACTACATTTGCTATGTAACAGTTATGCATAGGAATAATTATGCAGACTAATAACATAAATACATAATGATGGTGCAGAATAATAACGTGTACAATTGAATGAGTTGATCCATGTAGATGCAATAAGCCCCGACTGATCGATGATCATCAATGTCCGCAGCCCAATCAGAGTCAGAATAAGCTTGCAATGTGAAGTCTGCACAGTTGGTGATGTATAATCCCGTTGAAATCGAGTGCTTTAGGTAGTGTAATATACGCTTGACAGCCATCCAGTGAGTGTCCATAGGTTTGTGCATGTATTTACTTACTTTATGAACTGAAAAGGCCAGTTCAGGTCTTGTAAAAGACAAGTATTGTAAGCTGCCAACAACACTGCGATAGAGATGAACATCTTCAAACAAACTTCCATCTCTAGATGTGAGACGACAGGTGGACGCCATAGGACTAGTGCAAGGTTTAGCATGTTCCATCTTTGTTCGGTGTAGCAATTCAGAAATATACTTTCGCTGTGTTAAGTAAATACCATCTGTGCACCATAGGGCTTCTACGCCCAGAAAATAATGTAAGCTGCCGAGTTCTTTGACAGCAAACGTGGCCTGTAGTGAGCTGATAATCTTCTGAATCATAGTGGTGTTAGAGCCAGTAATCAGGATGTCATCTACATAAATGAGAATGTAGATAACATAATTTAATTCGTGAAGAATAAATAGAGAGGTGTCGGCCTTGCTTTCAGTGAATCCCATTGACTGCAGCTGTGTAGACAGCTTAGAAAACTAGGAACGAGGGGCTTGCCGTAAGCCATAAAGGGACTTGTGAAGTTTACACACATGATGGGGATGTTGGGGATGAGTGTAACCTTGTGGCTGCAACATAAATACCGTTTCATCAAGGTCACCATGCAAAAACACATTCTGAACATCCAATTGTTGAATTTGCCATTTATAAGGAATTGCAATAGAGATGATTAACCGAATGGTGGCATGTTTGATGACGGGGCTGAAGGTCTCAGAAAAATCAATTCCCTCTTGTTGATGAAATCCCTTTGCGACTAGACGAGCTTTATACCTTTCAATAGTTCCATCGGCATGCTTTTTGATTTTGTATATCCAACGACATCCAACAATGTTTGCACCTGTGGGAGGGACGACTAGTGACCAAGTTCCATTTTGAAGTAAGGCTAAGCATTCCACATCCATAGCCTTACACCAGTGAGGTAATTTTGTAGCATGACTGGATGAGGTGGGTTCGTTTTCTGTCTGCACTGCTGCTGCTGTCAATGCCCGTGGAAGTGGATATCGAATGAAGTCATCACTGGATTGATGAGGTCGATAAATATCATTTTTGGACCTTGTGAGCATGGAGTGAGTGTTTGTAGGAATTGCAGCAGGTGGACTCGTAGGTGGAACCTGTTCTGTGGCAGAAATTTCAGGTGACATTGTTGGTGGTTCTGATGTAGCAGGAATGAGATTGCTCACTGCTGGGGATGAATCCTGAAAGGTACCTGGAGAAATCACAACAAGTGGAGAAGAATGTGCACTAGTGGAATTATGGTTAGGATGCAAATTGGAAAAACTAGGTGTGACGGGCAAAGTAAGCTGCTGTGGAAGTGAAACTAGACTGGAGGAACAGGGGTCTTTGTTGGCAGAAACAGGGGACTTAGAAAATGGGAAGAAGGACTCATCAAAGACAACATTACGGGAAATATAGATTTTACCTGTAGAGAGATCAAGACATTTGTACCCATGATGAGAAAGGCTATAGCCAATGAAAATGCATGTTTTAGAACAAAAATTCAGTTTGTGTTTATTGTATGGTCGAAGATTCAGCCAACATGCACAACCAAACACACGAAGGAAGTGATAGTCGGGTATTTTATGGTATAGCATTTCGAATGGAGATTTATTTTGCAAGATAGGTGTTGGAAGTCTATTGATAATATACGTAGCGCTTTGAAACGCATCTTCCCAATATATCATAGGTAAATTAGAATGAGCTAATAGACTTAAACCAACTTCGACGATGTGTTGATGTTTACGTTCAATGGAGCCATTTTGTTGATGGGTGTGAGGACAAGCAAGTCGATGATTGATTCCATTGTGGTGAAAATATGTGTTTAGGCGACGATATTCCCCTCCCCAATCAGATTGAATGGCTTTTATTTTCCTTTCAAATTGTTTTTCCACATAGGTTTGAAAATTGAGGAAGACATTTTCAACATCAGATTTTAATTAGAGGGGAAATAACCAAATGAATTTGGAGTAATCGTCAAGGAAACTAACGTAATACTTTGCATCAGTTGTGGATGTTATAGGTGCAGGCCCCCATACATCAGTAAAAATCAGATCCAACGGATTTAGAGAAACTGACGTAGAGGTTTTAAACGGCAAGGAATAGCTTTTTGCCATTTGACATTCAGGGCACACATGTCTTGATTTATTCTGCTCTACTGGAAATGACAACAATGATAAAACTTTATTGACAACTGGAGTGGACGCATGGCCAAGTCTGCGATGCCATTCGGAGGACCGAACACACGAAAAGGCTTTAGGAATGCTTGCTTTGTGAGTGAACTGATAGAGTCCATCATGAAGATGGCCTCGATGAAGGACTTTCCCCGAGTAATCCTTCAAAAGAAAATAATATGAGTGAAATTCAAAGAATACGTTATTATCAACGCAAAACTGATGGACGGAAAGTAAATTTTGCCGTATTTCAGGAACAAGAAGAACACGTTTGAGCACAAATGTAGAAAAGGGAGTAGAAAGGAGGGAAGACCCAGTTTTTGTAATTCGCAAACCTTGACCATTTCCAAAATGTACAGTCTCTGCACCATTGTAGTCTGATTTCAGCAGTGATATGTTAGCATCATCATTTGTGAAATGGTGAGTTGCACCTGTGTCTGTAGTCCACGTAGAGTCGTAGTGATCATTTGGATTATGTCACGCAGCTACCAATCCTTGTTTGGGATGTGTATCCTGATAAGTGAGATCAAACTGAAAGTAGCATTTTTTAGCAATATGGCCAGTTTTATTACATATTTGACAGACAGTTGTTGTGGAATTAAAGTTTTTGTTGGTGGAATAGTATCCACCACGATGGCCACGCCCCTTTGTCACGATACCCCCCACGCCTTTGATAGCTGGGTTGTCTTTGTGTAAAATTGGCAAAAGGTTGAGGTATGACTGAGGCCAGTTGATGTCGAGACAGCCTGGCTTTAGAAGTAAGAAGGAGAGAGTATATTTCTTCAAGAGAAATTGCATCAGTTCGTGCTGTTATGGAAGTTACAAGACTGTCATACTCATGACTGAGACCTGCAAGAAGATAGGTAATAATGTCATCATGATCAAGAGGATGTCCAGCAACAGCTAGTTCATCAGTAAGCTTTTTGATAAACTAGAAATATTTAGTAGCTGACTTGCTGCCTTTCATGGCAGTGGCAAGTTGTGTACGAATTTGGAGGATGCGAGCACGAGAGCGTGATCAGAATGTTTCATCAAGTGCATTCCAAACAACCATTGATGTGGTATAATTGACCACTTGAGCAAAAACTGGTTCAGATAAGGAGATCATCAGTGTGCTGAGGATGAGATTGTCCTGACGAATCCAATGAGAGTAGGCTAGTTTTAGTCTTTCAGAGATAGTAGACGTTTCAGAATTAGTGACAGAAATGAATTTAGGGGGTTTGGGGATACTTCCATCAATGTATCCAAAGAGTTCCTAACCTTTGAAATAGGGCACCAGTTGTGCTTTCCAGAGAAGAAAGTTGTCATGGGTTAGTTTTACTGTGACGATGGTTGGCATGGAGATGATAGAAGGGTGGGCTGTGGGATTATTTGAGGAAGACATTTTAGATGTAGGTCTTTTGTGGCTCTGATACCATGTAAAATCTAGATAATGAGTTTTACAGGAGAATATGCACTCAGTTTTATTTCCCACCCATTAATCCTTTACAATCAGCATCATATATATAGATTACATTGAAAGCAGAAAACCTTAACGGCTATATTGTTTAATGTACAGAATGTGCAGAATCGAATCTTCCTTAACGGTCTGCAAAATTAATCTTCAATGATCTGCAAAATTAATTAAGAATTTGTTGCATGATTCATGTTGTTGCCTTTCTCCTTCTGCATTTGCATCTTTCCATTTACTCCGCTGTTGTATTTCCATCATTGCACTTTTCCTTCCTTATTTAATTTCTGATCTTTTCCCTTGATAGCATTTGATTTCAGATCATCTTCCCTGATTTCAGTCAGCATGATCTGATTCTCTACATCTACCATTGGCATTCATCCTCCTGATTAAATCGACTTTCCACTTCTCAATTGTCGTAAATGCTATGGAACCATAATGGGGATGATAAAGGAGATGACTTGTTGGAGAAGGTATCACATTATCACTTTCAATGTCAGGATCCCACTCTATTGCTTTGAATGAATCCAAATCCACTATTACATGGATCAACAATTGTTTCACATTAATGTCTTCACTCCCCAAATTCACATACAATTCCAACTCTTCGTGTCTGCAATATTCTTCCATTTCCATCTCACTTAAACTTACGTATCTTACCCAACTAAGAGGGCAATAGAGTCCTACTACTTGTGTAGCTTCAAACAATTGCATACCATTGCTCTTATTTCTTATAATAGCTTTGATGGTATGACTACTGCTAAAATACATCCTTGTACTTAAAGCACAAAAAGCCAACCCTTGGAATACTAGAGGTATATGAAATGATAATGAACATCCTTCTCCATCGTATGTAAACCCATTTGGATACTTATGACAAACGATACTCATAAGCAAACTGGCATCGTAGTCCTCAATAAGATATCCATAACAATGATTGTAAGATGCCTGTGTATATTTACATTTCAAAGATCAATGCAGAAATTTTAAACAATAATCAATACATATGAATACACATTAATTCTATATAGCATGTGTCAATTGTATGTTTCTTTGTGTGCAAGAGAGAATGAAAATGTACCTCAACAAGACTTGTATTATTGTTAGATAAATCACAGACTGAATCAGAGGATATTATCCAACCATGATTACTTGGACACCGATGTAGAGACAGATTTGAATCATTTTTTGATTGGATTGGCAGTCTTACTCTCTCCATTGATTTGCAGCCGATTGCATCTAAGAATTTTAAATTTAAGGGAAGCTCTGAGATTGATACAAGATTCGTGCAATGAGAAACTCTCAAAAGCTAAAGCTTAGGAAGGACGTTGATGCTTGAAGGCAGACTGAAGAAATTGTTTCCTGATAGATTCAATTCCTCGAGAGAAAACAAACCACTAAGATCAACACAATTAGTTGTCCGTTCAGACAAACCATAATAAGCAAGTCTTAGTTTTCTCAATAATCTCCAACTAGTAAAACAAGTTGGCAGCAAAGCTTTCCAATCTAAAACACTTGTTGAAATCCATGATGAAATTGGTGATGGCCAAGATGTAGATGATGATGCGTCCGCATTGAACTTGTATCCGCACATTGACAACTTCCTTAGATGCTTTAAATGTTCAATTGAAGCGAGTAATTGCTCGTTGTTAATGCCATCTGCTAGCAGCTCGGTAAAGGATTCCATACCACCCATGTGCTCCGGCAACTTCTCAAGTTGTGAACACTCAGAAATATTCAAAATCTCAAGAGACTTTGCATCACAAATGCTTTGGGGAAGAGTCTTTAGCCTCTGACATCCTTTTAGATTTAGAAAAATTTGGCTCTTTAAATGTCCAACAGATTGATGCACCTCGACTAGACTCATGCAACCTTCCAAGAGGAGTTTCTCTAGACTTGTACTGTGCAAGTTTGGTGTTTTAACAAGGTACTTTGAATAACTGAGATTAAGGATTTTTATTTTGTTGAGAGTCTGTAAGAGTAGTAAGGAAAATAACAAAAAAGTGATCATTAAAGCTTTTAATTTATGATTATAAATTACATCAATGACAAAGTTTGGAGGATTGTAGTATGTTACGCACCTTTTTCTCCTTCCATAATTCTTTGATGTTACTATACTACATCTCAAGAACAACTAGTTTGTCCAACATCAAATCAGATGGAAAAGATTTCAAAGGACATTCAAGCCAACAAATCCATATCAACTCTTCTGAAAGCAGTTTGAAGGGTCCAGAGAGATGTACTCCATTGATTTGGAGATGCCAACCATGCAATGCTGCCACACTTAGTAGTAATCGGAAGGTGACCAATTTAGCTACCGGGGCAAAAGTTTCCTGGTAATCTAGCCCTTCAATTTGATTGTAGCCTTTAGCCACCAATCGGGCCTTATAACGTTCAATCTGTCCACCTGCCTTCATTTTGAATTTATAAACCCATTTGCAACCAATAGGTCGTTTATTGGGTGGTAAGGGCACCAAACTCCAAGTTTTATTCTCTTGTAAAGCAACAAGTTCGTGTTCCATGGCTTGACGCCATTGCGGATGATGGACAGCCTGTGAAAAACTTGACGGCTCTTTAAGCAAAGTGAGGTTAGTAGTAAATGCTTTATGACTGGTAGAAAGATTAGTATAAGATAAATAAGAAGAAAGAGGATGAGCAGTACCTGGAGAGAGCACCGAGTTCGTAGATGATGTCTGGTTAGGTCTTGACGGAAAGGTCATGTTGAGGTGAAAGTCCTGCAAATATTGGGGTGTGTTTATGGGTCGACTGCTTCGATGAGGTGGTGGGTTAGTTTCGGTGGGGCATGGAACAATAGTTTGGGTTGTGGAAGGTGTAGGTAGAGAAGGTGTTGGTGAGGTAGGTTCAGTAATTGAATCTGGGTCAATTTGTGGATGTGGTCTACTTGGAAAATCAAGGTTATTGTCATATTGAGGAGAAGGAGTATGGGTGGTGTCCCAAAAAAATGAGGTATGGTGTTGGTCATGTAAAGTGTTATTTGGAAACGGAAACATGTTTTCAAAGAAAATGACATCTCTAGAAACAATTATTTGTCTCTTGGCAAGATCAAAAACACGATACCCTTTCTGTCCATATGGGTACCCGATAAAAATACATCGTGATGCCCTAGGGTCAAATTTTGATCGATTTTATGAATGAGTAGAAACAAAACATAAACATCCAAAAACTCGTAAATGTGAGTATGTTGGGATTTTGTTGAATAATTTTTCGTATGGTGATTTTCCTTTAAGGATGGGGGTTGGTGTTCGATTTATGAGATAAGCGGAAGCAAGGATGGCATCTCCCCAAAAATGTTTAGGGAGACTAGCCTGAATGAGCAAAGCACGTGCCATGTTTAAGAAGTGGCGATGCTTGTGTTCGGCAACTCCATTTTGTCATGGAGTGTTAACACAACTAGTTTGATGAATAATTCCTTTAGTTGCATAAAAATTATGAATTTTAAATTCAAGGCCATTATCACTACGAATTATTCTTACCTTAGAATTAAATTGATTTTCGACCATGTTGATGAGATTGACTAGTAGTTCCCTAGCTTGTGATTTGTGTTTCATAAGATAAATCCATGTGCATCTAGTGTGATCATCCACTATGGTGAGAAAATAGTTTGCACCTGAAATAGATGAAACTTTATATCCTCCCCAAATGCCAACGTGAATTAATTCAAAAGGAAAAATTGTAGTAATTGAGCTTAAAGGAAATGAAAGTCTTGTTCGTTTAGCTAACGGACAAATTAAGCATGCATCTGTATAGCAAGATTTATTCTTAAAATGTGGGAAAAAAAATAACTGTGAAACTTTGTCGGAGGGATGACCAAGACGTTGGTGCCAAAGGTTTGGATTGGTTATTTGAGCATGGTTGCACGATCTTTTCTTGGTTTGTTGGAGATGATAAAGACCCTCCCGTTCAATTCCCGTCCCAATCATCTTCCCTGAACGTAGGTCCTGAATTACACAAAATTTACTAAGAAAGATGGTTATGCATAATGAATCATAGGCTAATTTGCTAATTGAAATTAAATTTAAACGAAAATATGGGACGCATAAAACATTTTCAAGAATTAAATCAGGAGATAAATGTACTTTGCCAATATGAGTTACTTGTGTGATTGAGCCATTCGGTAGTTCTACGGTGCGGCCAATGACAGGTTTTGAATATGTAAGCAGATTTTGATCGCAAACCATATGATCTGTGCATCCACTATCTAATATCCATATATATATTTATTCCCATCAAAATTAAGTGAAAAAGCCTTACCCGAGAATTCTTCATGAATTGTGCAATTACTGACGTGATTGGCAGAGGGATTTTTTGTCTTTAGCATGTTTAATATCTGCTTGCATTCATCTGCATTAAAAGGAAAATTAATTTCCCTTTTCTCGGGAAAATTAATTCCCTTTATTTCCCTTCTCTCGGGGAAACCCATTTCTCTTCTGTTCGACGCGGCTTGATTTCCTTTGGGAATCATCCCGCTAAAATCACCCTCAGTCATTGCCTTCTTCTTGCGGCAGTGCTCAGCCGTGTGTCCCTTCCACCGACAAAAAGTGCATCGGAGATGTGCACGGCAATCTCTGGTCATATGGTTTGTTTTCCTACATTTGTTACACCTCATCCCTTTTTCGATTTCATGGTTACTGAAATCTCTCACGGTGAAATCTCTCACGATGAATGCAGCGACGTCTGGTTGTCCATGGCTTTTCCCGGCGACAACTTCCATCTGCTTCTCATGATGAAGAACCAGTGAGTAAGCTTTGTTCACTGTGGGTAATGGGTCTTGGAGTAGTGTGTTGCTGCGAACACCTGCGAATGAATCATTAAGCCCCATGAGACTGTTATATAACTGTTATATGAACAATTATCTTTTGTTTATACAAGTACAAGTTTTTCTTGTATAGTTATGAATAATTTGTTATATGAACAATTATATAATTTCATTATGAACACCAGGTGGGGAAAATACAAAGAAAAAACCATGTTTTCTGCCGATTCCTCTGCAGTAAAAGAAGGAAAAGGAAGGTGCAGTGGTCTCTTCTAGTTGATTTTGTAATGCAACAATGAAAAAAGCTCAGCCAAGAAGTTGCTGTAACTGTTCCAATAAATAATATGTCTTGATGTACAGTTTAAACACAAATAGGATATAGTAGCAGTACGGCTGGTGTGGTGCTCCATATCCATGTTAAAAATGAGCTTCCCTTGAAACCTCATGAGCCTAGAGGAAGGTGACCCACTATCACTTGTAAGAGCGCCACCTCTGCCAGCCCTCATTTCTTCTTCTTCTTCTTCTCCTTCAATATGTTAATTTTATAATCCTGGTGGAGTACAGTGGAGATGATAAGAGCAAAATATATAGCTTTGGAAAGAATGATAAAGAGATCCAATGAATACTGAAATAAACAAAGTCTCCTCTAAATCCTATGTAGTCTAGTGAACTACTTGGGCAACATTAATATAGTAGTTCGAGTGACTTTCATACTAGATCTTGTTTTCTTTGCAGGATCATCCTTCACTCACCAGTCATCACTCAAATGTAATTCTTGATGTGACAATCATTTCAATTATACAAATCAATAATGGCTAGCTTCAAGGGTGCCTCAAAATAATAAATATTTACACATGTATTTTTAAATCCATTTATAATTTGTTTTGTTTTGTTTTATTTATCTATCTTTCTCAATTTGTTTTGTTTTTATTTAGAAAATCGAAAAAAATAATACTAAGTGCATAGTATAGAAGGATTCATGAGAAAGAAGGCATTAATTTTTGGAACAAGATACTACTAAATCAAGCATGATCAAAGCAGCATAATTTTTAAGAACCAAATACAACAAAAACAACAATAAAAAGAGTCAAATACAAAAGATCATAGAAGATGGATGATTGAACACTACAAGAAAAGGGTGCCATTAGCAACGAAATTTTGCAACGGCAAAATTCCGTTGCTAAAGTTGCATCCGGAAATTGTTTAGCAACGGATATTCCGTTGCTAAACGAATTGCAAAAATTAAAAAAAAAAGAAACAAGGATTGCAACGGAATTTCCATTGCATTTGCAACATTTGCAACGGCTAATCCGTTGCAAATTAAAGATGAAACGCACCGTTTTATCGTTTTAAATTGAATATCCACTGTCTTCCTCTTTCCCGGTCACTTGTTCATTTACTCACATTAACCGATCATCAACCGAACACCAGCTCAATCTCTTCTTCCCGAAAATTCTAGCATCTTTTGTCAATCAATCCCGGCCTCATCAGCTCTTTCCCTTCTCTTTTTTCTCTTCTTTTTCGGTTCGGTCACCTTCACTCTCTAAAACCAGAAGACCTCTCTCTCTCTCTCCCTCTCGGTTCAGCAAAATCAGCCATCAACTACGAACACCACCTCGTCGGAATCCTCCCCTCTGCACCAGAAACCCAGCTGCAACGCCACCGTGCACCTTTGGAACACCACCTCGCCGGCGACGAGCTTCAGCCACCCAGCAGGCCCATCACCACCACAACGAAGGTACGGTCACCATTTCAAAATTCAAATTTCTGCTCAGTTTCATGTTTATTTTCTTAGTTTCTAAATTTGTTTAGGGTTTAGGGAGTTTTGGGGGAGCTTTGTATTAGATTTTCTTGTAATTTTTAAGCATAGCTAGGCACAAATTCAGTTTTGGGGGAGTTTTGGGGGGTTTAGGTTTGTTGAGTCTAAAGAATTATGAATTACTTTGTTCGGGAATTAAGCCCCTTTCCTGCAACTGGAACTCGTTGAAACAGGTTTGTTGCATTAATGTATTTACTAACTAGTGATATGATGAACTTGTTTGTGTCTTGTTGTGCTTTCTTTTGTCGCAATAACTTGGTAATGACCAATGCTTGCTAAATCCCTTATGATGCTCTTGACTGGAAAAATAAATCACCAACACACCTTGTCAAGATAGTGGCTTAAGGGGGGCAATTCTCTGGGTTTTCTACCTCGTTACCTATGGTGGAAGATGATTTAAGACTCTTGTTACATATGCCAAGCAAGCCATGTATCCCCTCCAAGCTGGTTGTGGGATCTAGGAATTGGGGAGGAATATCAATATGACTTGCATGAATACAACAAAAATAAAAAAAAGGACTTACAGGATAGCTAGAAGTTGTGGTTTGGTGGCTAGAGTTGAAGGCTAAGTATGGGTGGTTGAGGAGCTCCATCTATGCTTCTCTCAGGGACTAATAACCTGCCAAATGGAGCTCCCGTTTCCACTTGTCTTTAGGAGTTCATCTCTAAAATCTAGTGATCTGTGACTATTCTGTACACTATTGTGCTGCACAATAACTCAGGGGTGCTCTTAGCTGAAGGCATTTACTTACCATAGCAACCATAGTTTGCAAGTGTATCCAATACTTCTATATCTTTCTTCTTGTTAAGTATCTTTTCTCCTGGCCCCTCAAATGTACTCTTGCTCCATTGTTTTATTCAAGATAGAGTAAATGAAGTATAGTTTATGCATTTCAATGGCAATGTTCTATAGTATGAAAACTTTGTTTGAGAGTTGGCGGCCAAGCTAGTGACAATGGGTGTTCAAATCTAATGAAAGAAGAAAAGCAGGATTCACGTAAACTGAAATGTGCTTGCTTTAAATGCAAATTAAGCTCGTAGAATTAAATTTTTTCACTTATCATTAATCCTATTATGTTATTTGCAATGGCACAGTCTGCAGTGGTTACCATTGGGGCAACGAAGAGTGGAGCAAAGACTGATAGTAATCTCAGTCTGGCAAATGCAGAGAGTTCATGTAAAACCGTAAGAACTACATCTTAGCTATTTTTTCAATGAAAACGGTGCTTCTGTAATTTTTTGAAGCTCTGTCTAATTTCTTTGATGTAGAAAACAGCCGAGTGGGCTTTACTAATCACCAGCTTGGTTCTGGAGGCTATATCTGCGATTTTTGATCAGCTGGGCTATGCATTAATTAGCATGGTGATTGCATTTGTAGCTTTGTTTCTTTCCATTCTTGATCTCATTCACAAGGCTCGAGAGAGGGGGATTACATGTGATGGGAGGGGGCTGCTGCCCTGTTTTTATCGCCATTCAAGCCGTGATTCCCAGAATTGCAAGCCTTTCGCTAGTCTTGTTGAATACTTAGTCATGTAAATATAATCGAATCTGTAGTGTATTAAGGTTCCACGTTTATTTACTTAGTCATGTAAATGTAATCGAATCAGTAGTGTATTAAGAATTTTAATTTATAATAATTTTTATTTCCACCATATTTATGTTATTTTAAATATTAATAATATTTCAATATTTGCTAGTGCTTTTAAAATATTTAGTTGTAATTAATTAAAATTAAAATATATTAAAAATAGATTTTAAATATATTAAAATTTAAATTATATTCTGTCCGTTGCAACGGCAACGGCCTCGCCATTGCAACGGCCTTGACATGTGGAACTCGCTCGTATTTGCCTAAAACAGAATAAAAAAAAAAATTAGAAAAAAGAAAGAAGCATGAAATCCAATAATAAAAAGGAATGTCATACACAAGAAGTAATTGAGGTAAAATTTAAATGTTAAATTGGTTAAACACGGCAGCTTCTAGCATAGTCTCTTTAATAAGAATAGGAAGCAATAAGTGATGGCCAATTGTAGAAATATTGCATCGGACTCGTATCATACCTCAAACCTTACAAAGGAACAAAGCACATCCTTGGCGTTCGGATGCTCCCACTCCACTGTTGACTCCCACCATTCTTTTGGTTTTATCGTGATTACTTTAAGAGAAGGGGGAGGACATGGCTCGCCATTTTCAAGCAGCGGAAGACAAATTGGGATCCTCTTCAGCTTTTCACAGCAGAATACCTTAATTTCTTTTAGAGAATCGCATGTCTCTTTTGCTCTACAAATGCTTTTCAGTTCTGGTAAATGAGTCAATTGCAATGATCTTAATTTTGGGAATTTGAATTCATTGCTAATGCTTTCGTCACCCATAACTCCCTTTTCATCTAATCTTGTTCCTCCTTTTATCTCCTCCATTTTCTCGCATTTTACAACCATAATTTTTTCTAGGTTTAGAAGACATCTCCAAGAAGATGGAAACAAGATTTCAATGCTATTGCATTCATATACTCCAATATTTTCGAGAGAATTGCAAATCAGTTTTGCACTACAAATGCTTTTCAGTTCTAGTAATCTCCGCAAGATCAGAATTTTTAACTTTGGTAGTTTGAATTCACTGCTTACTTCATCCATAGCCCCTTCTTCATCTGATTTTGTTCCTCCTATTATCTCCTCCATTTTCTCACAATCTGCAACCCTAATATCTTCCAGGTTTATGAGGTATGGCAACAAGACAGGAGGGAACAACTTCTTCATACTCTTACAACCATAACAAGATAAGAATTTAAGAGCAGAAAATATACCATTATAAGATGGAGATGGCTGTGGCAGTGGAGCAGAGCAAGATGAAACCAAGCTCTCCATGTTATTGCAACTACCAAGACTATACTTTAATGGCAAAACATCGCCTATACTTCTTGCATCGATACATTTACAAATTAATTGTTGAATGTCATTTGAGGAAATGACCAGAAAATCTGCATCTCTATTGATATTCAAATTCTCCAAAACAACCATTTTAGTTCCCCTACCCCAGTACCGCAATCGTTGATCATGATCTTCCCTCAATTGTCCTACGACAATTTTGTATGTTCTTAGTGATTGGGTAGCATCTCGGGATTTGAGATACTCAAAGTAGTTAGATTGATCTTCAAAATGGCATTCCAAACTTTCCAACTTCCTCAAGCATCCTACTTCCTTTCCTTCAACTGTTACTGGAGCATATTTTAAATTAATTCCATTTTCCAAAATCAATGCCTCTAGTATGAAGACTTGCAGGTCACAGAGTTTGGGTAATATCCCACCGGGAAACTTCTTTTCACCACATCCATTCATTCTTAGATACCTCAGCTTCGATAGACATTTCATACCATGTGGAATCTTTTTAAGTGGAGCACCAGAGAGATCTAGCCTCTTCAGTGCTTGAGCTTTTCAATGAAGGGACATGGCTTAACCTCTGACAATGTCTGAGCAACAGTGAAGTGAGACCCTCTAAATCAGAGACAGAATCAGGCAAACATTCAATATTTGTTCTAGACAGATCGAGGACCTTGAGCCCATGCAGTTGCTTGAAAAATGAATCTGCAATAAATCCCAACTGTCTATTCTCACATAGAAATAGAGTTGACAGATTTGGACACATCGGTGAATGCTTGGAACAAATCACTTTAATTTGGTTGTGCATTAGCGAAACACTCGTAAGATTCTCACTCCACTCCTCTACATCCGGCAATTCTTTTAATTGTGCACCAGCTTTAACAATGGCTCGAGAGTTCTCTTCCAGTTTTTGGATGGCCATGTCCCTAATCAAGTCATGCATCTTGACCCAAATACCACCACCTAGTCTTTCCAATAGGCAGGCTCTTTCAAGTCTGCCAAGCATTGTGTGGCCTTTGTTAATTTCTGCCTCCCTACTCTTCCTCCGTTTTACCACTCCCTCATCAATCAAATAATCTATTAGATCCTCTCTAGGGATTAAAAAGTCTTCTGGAAATAATCCACAATACAAGAAACATTGCTGCAGAGCTTCATCACTTAGGTGGTCATAACTAAATATCAATATCTGAAATACCTCCTCTTCCACTTTATCTTGCGGAACTTTTGATTGTTTGAGGTCTTCTAAAGCATTGCTCCATTCGTGCATGTCATCTACCCCCTTCATGGTTCCAGCAATCGTTTTAATTCCCAGCGGCAAACCAGCACACTCCCTTGTGATATCTCTTGCAACTTGTTCCACTTGTGGAGAAAGTGGTATGTCATGTCCAAGTACCTCTATGAACAATGTCCAAGCCTCTTCATTAGAAAGAGGATTCACTCTGACATTGTTTTTGCTATTCATTTGTCGACAAACCGCTTCTGATCGAGTTGTTATAAGCAGCTTGCATCCTTTCAATGGGACAGGAATTCCCACTTCGTCTAGCTTAAAAGAGTTCCACAAATCATCTAAAATGAGAATCCATCTTTGTTTCTTCATTAGTTCTGTTGGAATTTTATGATCTGAACAGTAGTTGTTAGAAACAAGCACTGTTCAGATCAAAATCTGAAAAATTGCCGAGAATGAAGAACAGATGAAGAACTAAATTCTGGGCAGGAAAATCTGGAAAAAATACTTAGAAAAACTGAAACTTGGAACAAATCACATGAACTTTATTGAAATGAAATAGCCTATATATAGGCTTACAATGCTAATGAATTGAAAAACATAAAACTCTCAACAATTTGAGAGATAGTCGGATAAACATAAATTTGAAAGTTAAACCTGTTTTAATTAAACTAAAAGACTACAGCTAATGATAAAATCTACAGCTAAATCTTCTTATCCAAAGCTAATCTCACATTAGAATTCTAACACTCCTCCTTGAGATTTGCTTTGGGCAATCCTAACTTCATCTTCAGAAATTCTAGACTTGCTACTGGAATTATCTTGGTCTTCAAGTCATGATGAACTGGACTTATATCAGCCCTGTTTTGGCCTAAATCACCATCAAGATTTCCTTCAGATGTTGCTCCTCCTGTCTTCATGTACCATTCTCTAACATAACTTTCCTCAGCATCAATTTCTTTCCCATTAAAACTCTTGACAGTTTCAGCAGCATCCTCAGATTTTTCAAAGTTCACAAATTCAAAGCATTTTGATTTTTCATCAGCAGCCCTCATCATCACAGCACTAGTAATTGCTCCATGTTCATTAAAAACATCTTTCATGCCTTCATGTGTTGTGGATTCAGCTGAATTGTTCACATAAACATTGTTGGATTCCATGCTATACATATCACCATCTCTGATTTTCCCATCTTTGTCACATATTTGCAGCCTTTTGCAAAACTGATCACCATCATTAATCATACTACTATTATGCATTACCTTTAATGAATTAAGGTTAACATGATTATGCCATAATACACTCTCATCAGTCATGACACTAATAGCATTCCCTTCAATCGCATCCAGCTTTAAGTAAAAACTATTACCATTCATTTCAACTCTTGCTAACTTTGTTCCATATCTGTCAGAAATGAGACAAGTCTTTCCTTTGAAAGAGACTTCATATCCATTCTTCAACATTTGTGCAACACTAAGCAAGTTTTGGTCTAGTTCTGGAATGTAAAGAACATTGTGAACAAACTTAGTACCTCTTTTAGTGTTGACAGCAATTGTCCCTTTCCCTTTAGCTTGCACAACATCACCATTTCCCAATTTGATTCTCGGTTGAACATATTCATCAATGGAAGAGAAAATTGCCAAATGCTTGGTCATGTGGCTTGTGCAGCCACTGTCAATCATCCAAACCTTTGCTCCATGTGTGTTGATATCCTGTGATGCCATAAACAAGTGTTCATCCTCCTCCTTTTCTTCTTCGGTCACATTTACTTGCTGTTGAATAGGCTGATGAGGTTGACTATTCTTAGCTCTGCAAAACTTCTCACTATGACCGAGATTATTGCAAAAAGAACATTTGAAAGAAGGTTTGTTTTTGTACCAACAATCCTTCTCAGCATGGTTGGTTCTTCTGCAATGAGAGCAAGGTGAGTAAATTTGTTTACCTGCGATCATTTCAGTTTTCCATTGACTGGATTTTAAATGGTTCTTTCTCTGCATATTTCCAGAATTTCTTCCCATAGTGCTGGCTTGGAAGGCCCCCTCCATGACCTCTTCATCTCTCATTAGCACCCTTTGTTCTTGAACAAGCAATTTGCTTGTCAATTCTGCAATTGAGAGAGTGCTTAAGTCACAAGACTCTTCAATTGCAGAAATTTTGGCTTCAAATTTCTGTGGCAAAGAAACCATCATTTTCTCTACCACCTTTTGATCTTCAATCACCTTTCCAAGCAATCTCATTCGATTCACAACATCCATTAATCTGCCAGAATAATTCTTGACAGATTCAACATCTTTCATCTTCATCAGTTCGAACTCCCTTTTCAATGCAAGGATTCGAACTGATTTGACTCTGCTACTCCCTTCAAATTCACCTTGAAGCTTGTCCCATACAAGCTTTGGTGTTTCCAAGTCCATAATCTTGGTGAAGACATGATCTGCAAGCCCCGAGTGTAGGCAAGTAATGGCCTTGTCCTTCTTCAGTTTTTCTTCTTCATGTGCTCTTATTTGAGCAAGTGTGGGATTTGTTGGCAAGGCTGGTGGATCAGAATTGCACACTACTATATTCCACAGCCCTTGAGACTTTAAATAGAACTTCATTTTGACAGCCCATATATGGTAGTTTTCTCCAGAAAAAACTGGAATTACAGCAGCATTGTTGTTGGAGGTAGACATGGTTTTTGAAAGTAAAAAATTCACTTTGTGTTTACACTCAATTAAACTCAAACTCTCTGTGTTTATCTCTCAAAAAAATATCCCACAGTCCCGCAAGAAGATTTGCTCTGATACCAATTGTTGGAATTTTATGATCTGAACAGTAGTTGTTAGTAACAAGCACTGTTCAGATCAAAATCTGAAAAATTGCCGAGAATGAATAACAGATGAAGAACTAAATTCTGGGCAGGAAAATCTGGAAAAAATACTTAGAAAAACTGAAACTTGGAACAAATCACATGAACTTTATTGAAATGAAATAGCCTATATATAGGCTTACAATGCTAATGAATTGAAAAACATAAAACTCTCAACAATTTGAGAGATAGTCGGATAAACATAAATTTGAAAGTTAAACCTGTTTTAATTAAACTAAAAGACTACAGCTAATGATAAAATCTACAGCTAAATCTTCTTATCCAAAGCTAATCTCACATTAGAATTCTAACAAGTTCTTGTGACAATTCCGCAGCTCTGTGAAGCAGCTCCTCTTCATTGTAAAGAGAGAATTCTAAATGTTTTGCGATCTTGCTCTGCAATTTATGAATGCTGAAATCTTGAGACACGGTCACCCAGTAAATATGACAAGAAATATCTCGACTTTGTAGAAGCTTATTGTAGATATGTTTCACCATTGTAGTTTTACCTGCTCCCCCCATCCCGTAAATGCCAATGGTTGAGACTTCATCATCTGTTAACCATGACCATATCACATTCCTATTCTTTTCAAATGCTCGACCCACTAGCTTTGTAGAGCCAGTAAGTAAAGGAGCTCCTCTAGTCTCACTTGGGTTGTGTCTAAGGCCTCCAGAAGAGCTAGCTCCTGCACCAGGCTGCGCTACTCCTCCAATCCCATTCTCTATACCATCGCTCAGAAGCCATTGAGTAATCTCCTCCCAGCTTTTTTCATACATATTTGGTTCTTGTATCCTTGCTCCATCTACTATCAAATTGTCGACTTCATTGTTTTGCTCTTGTTGACTGGTTGAAATGGCATTATGATTCCCATAGACTCCAAAAGAGCTTGCACCTATGCCATGCTGCACTAATCTTTCAGTTGCTTCTCTTCTATTATAATTTTCATCAATCGTGGGAGGGACAGTTCTGTCAACATGTTGAGCAGATCCTTCACCAGTGTTTCCATGTCTAAATGCGAACAAACTCTCCCTTCCTCCCCACCTTGTTCCATGCCCTGAAATCCCACCTGTGTCCTTCCAGCATCCACAAACAAATTGTCACGTTCTGCGTTGCTTTGTTCCAACACTTGAACCACTGGTTCTGTTCTCACTCCAACTACGTTTTGTGCATCACTCACGCTGACATAATTATTTACTGATGGAGAACAGAGTTGATCATTTGTTGGTTGGGATGGATCTCCTCGAGGCTCATCAGCTTGATTAAATGATGGCCTCTCATGAAAGCTACCTCTCTCCAGAGGCTCCATTTCATTGATCTGTTGCTGTGCCGTATTAGTGACCTCGTTACTGCTTGGGCCTGCTCTAGTTTTAAGTTTCTTCTCTGGAGGGCCATCAATTGGTACTGCTGCAAGGGCTGCATCTTGGACATCTTGAGGCACTTGTCCACAAATTCTAACACCACGACCTTTAACTCCTGCTAAATGGAATTTGATCCTCGAAATGGAAGTATCTTTGGCAAATCCATGCACACAAAACTTACACACCATGTGACCATCATCCATCTTCTCAACATATTCCCAAAAAGATAAATCAACATGATGCAAAATTGCACCATCCTGTCGACTCATTTTGTTCAGTGGCTCTGCAGAGAAGAAAAAACAAAAAAGATCTGTCAACATGATATACCAAAACAGATCGATCAGGGTCAAAATATTAACTGTAAAAGAAAAAACAATGAATTCAAGGATTATAAGAACCGAGAAAGACAAATTTATTTAGTTTTGGGAACTACAGAAAATGATCCAAACTCCAAAGTTTCTCAATAAAATTTCTACACTTGAAAGATCCAAACAATAATAACATGGGAAGAAGAAAAGATAATATACCTGGATTCAACTATTGATGTTCTTCAGGTGCTAGTTTGCTGAAGCAGTATATATTCAGAAGAAGAAGAAGAGATCAGAGAAGAGTACTGTTGATTAAGTTAGTTCATTCTGATAGGAAGTGGAAAGGAAGTAGGCAACAACTTTACTAATTGTTCATAGTTTCATTGTTCTCTGTATTACAACTCAATTCAACTTTACTGAAAAATAAATAAAGTGTTTTTTTCATGTTACAAGTCAATTCAACTTTAAAGAAGTAGGCAACAACTTTACTGATTGTTCATAGTTTCATTGTTCTCTTTATTACAAGTCAATTCAACTTTACTGAAAATATATAAAAGGTTTTTTCAGTGTTTTTCATGTTACAAGTCAATTGAAGTTCTTAACCGGGTGTGAATTCTCTTTATTTTTGTTGAAATTTAATTAGGCTTAGGCAAGCCAAGTAAAGTTTAAGAAATAAGGAGATCAGTGGTATACTGAGAGAGATCAAGTGAAAGAGTTCAAACTCCAAAGTTTCTCAATAAGATTTCAACAACTTGTGTTCTACTTGAAAAGATTCAAATTAACAATATTAACATGTCAAAAACAAAGACAGCAACAAAATGAAGTATATATAAATACTTTACGTGGATTCAAAAGAATCTGAAGCTAATTGTTGAGTGAGTTAATGTGAGCACGCACCCCAATGTTAAAATTCTGGGAAATCTGATCTGGAAACGTAAGCACAAGAATATGAGAAAGAGTAGTCAAACTAGTCACCTATCAAGCTGACAAGAGGCACTCAACAGACAAAAGAAACCTTGAGAGAAGCTGTTTTTAATGAGCATGTAAGAAGAACGCTATAATATGAGTTGAGTTCAGTTATATAACGAAGTTGTACTGATCAATCAGACGGGCACTTCTATTTGGAAGAGCCAAAACAAATAGGCGTGGAAACAAAATTAGTAGTAGAAAAACAAGAAAACAAAGTAGAATTTACCTTGCAAGCAAGCAAGAAAGATGGCTGAACTCCAGATGAGATGATTCGATTCAATCAGAAACAGGAAGCAAAGGTCATCCGAAAGGCTTAAGAAATTTGGTGAGGGAAATTAGGAAGTCAATGGTAAGGGTGCAGAAGACAATGTCAATGTTGCAGTATGGCCAGATCAATGATAATTAATTATTGTATTGTTTAATAAGAAGGAAGTTACTTGGAAGGAAGCGACAGCTTTCCTACCAAAGATTATATTATAAGATATAGCAAGTTGATTTTAACCCTTAATTATATGCACCCTTACCATTGGATATAATTGTTGAGAAAAAGTAAACAGGGCATGTGATTCTCAACACCAAACAGAATTGTCACACAAATTGGAGGCACGATGAAGATACTATCATATATAGGAATAGGAATAGGAACTGTATAGTATTTGATATATACTACAAAAGAGTCAATGTTCACTACAAAAGAGTAAAATTGAATTAACCAGTAGGGTTTACGTTCATCATTCATGATTTATGATAAAAAGAGTCTCCAACTCCAATGAACTCTCACAATAATTATAAGCTCCACAATCATGGATGCACACATACATTAACAAGTTACATTCCGCGTACTGAAACGTTGATACTTAAGAACCCAAACCCAAGAAAGTTATTCTCTTAGCTAAATTCCTCATCTGGGTTCCTTTCATTTCAATTTAATTTCCAATAAAATGTCAGTTACAACACTAAGCTTCACTAAAAGCTGTTTCGTTGGCCACTTTCTTAGGAAACAAACAGAGCATAACATGAACACAAACTGTAGAAAGAAAGAGAAGTGGAAAAGTACCAAGTTTAGCCCAGAAATCATTAGAGGAGGAACTTGAACCAGAAGAGCAGTCAGCAATCTCCATGATTCTTCCTTCAATGGGGTATTATTTAAAACTCAAAAGAATGAGAGAAGTTTCTCTTTGAGAGAATTTTAATTGTTGGTTCTCGGAGGTTTTAAAGAGACAGAAGAGAAGGAAGGAGATGAATTTGTTATCACCAATTAAAAAATACCATATAGTTATCGATGCAAACACCCTCTAACAGCACATTTATTAGGAAGTTAAATTATTAACAAATTCTTTATACTTCCGTGTGCCGACTTCGTTTACTCTGTTATAAAAGTCTTCTTCTGTTCATCCTGTGAGATTGCTCTTGTATGCTTTTACAGGAATTCCAGTATCCACCAAACTCCAATATTCTTTGGAGCAAAAGAAATTCTCCATGAGTATGCTCTAATGATCATCGTGTCCATCAAACTTTTGAATTGCAGGTTGCACCAAACTACTTTCAGTTGTCATGACGCCATTGTTGAACGATGAAATTAGCTTCGTTCAAGCGCTGTGAGGAGGCTTTGATACTAGATGTTGTAACTTGTAAACCTTATTTGAACACTCACGAAATAAATGTAAAATTAAATTTGCTTGGATGCTCAAATGCTGGGAAAATCTTAGCTATAAAATGAAGAAACAAATATGGCCGTAAATAGCTAAAAATATGCAACCCACGTTTTGCATTCCTAACAATGTGGTCTACGACTAAAACAAACTTACAACTTCAACCCTACAGCTAGGAAATCTTGACAACTTCAACATTGTGCCACTGCACATTTTCCACACAAGAACATGGTAAGTCTCTAGTTTTTATACAGGAGTTATAACCCTAATCAAATATAACAACTGTAATTCAAATCATAAACTTTAAAGGTCTGATTTGTTAATTTGATAGTTAATCCATAAATTATATTAAAACAAAAATTATTTTGAGATTAATTTGCTACTAAATTTAATGTATATTTGATATTATATTTTTATTTTTATTTGGATGGATTTTAAAAATATATTTACATAAAAAATAACAAATTAATACATTTTTATTTTAATAATTTTATATAAAAACATAAAATCTTGATATTTAGATTCAACGAGTTGGCTAGCCTACGCGTTGCGCCGGGCTTTTAATATGTAGCAAACTGATTATTTATGTGGTAAGCAAAGAATTTTTTAGTTGATAGATAGAGAATTGTAAATTTTAAATCATGCTATAATATTTTTTTATGTATTGAATTAGTTGATTATTGTTCTAAGCTTAAATACTCAGATAATAATTCAATTGCGAAATTTAAAAATTATTAGCGATAAAATTTATGAAAGATCAGCTAATTGTAATTTGAGTATTGCAAGACCATAATTGATTAATTGTTTAGTATGTACTAATTGTTTTGATGGTTATTTAATTGGTTGATGTAAATCTGTAATCAATAAAATGAATGAAAGATGATTTTTTGTTGTTTTGAACTGAATGTGTTGATGGTTAAATATTTTTTAACAGTTACTAAGCATTTAACTGCCTGATAGCAATATTGGAATCGCTGAAATCTATTAAAGATAGATTATTTTTTGTTTGCATTGATCTGGTTGGTTGTTAACATTATTTTACTGGCTTGGAGAATAATTTAGTTACAGTTTGGATTTGAATTGTGTGTTGATTTAATTAACTCATAGATCGCAAAATTGCAATGTTTTGATTATTTGAAGAAAACCACGATGCGGCGGGTTTTTTTTATCTATGTTAAAAATTGATTGCTTTTAAATGTATTATATTTTATTATTTTGATATTTAGTTAGTATAATTATATTTAAGAATACTGATGAGAATTTTTTTCCTTCAAAAAATCCAAACTCATTTTTCCTCTCCCTCAATATATTTTTAGGCGATAATATTCAATAAATATCAGACATATTAGAAATAAAAATATTGTGATTTGTTTTTAAAACATAAACTTAATTTTTTTTTGTGCTATAAATATTTATTTGCCGTCTAAAAAGAATAGTCTAATGGAAACGGGAAGTGACTGTATATTTTTTAATTTGACTTGTAGATAATGCAGGTAAATTTATCAACATTTTTTTTTAGATGTTTTGTTTTCCCAGTAATATTAGATCTACAATATTAAAAATGAAAACATTGGAAATTCTTGTAAAGAAATCAACTTAAATAAAAGAGCACAAAATAAAATTTTGAAGCCAATATTTTTTTTATATAAGATTTATTAATCATATTATTATATTAAATATATTTAAGAAAACATGATATGAATTTCTGTCCTTAAAAAAATGCTAAGTCATTTTTCCTCTCTCTCAATATATTTTTAGGCGATAATATTGAATAAATATTCAAACATATAATTAGTTTTACATATTTTCATTTGACATAAATATACAAATATATAATTAATTTGACATAATTTCCATAATATATTTAATTTAAAGGATAATCTTAGGCTATTTTGTTCTCTCTCTCTATATTCTTAGGCGATAATATTCAATGAATATTAGAACATATAATCGGTTTAACATATTTTAATTTGATATAAATACACAAATATATAATTAAAAAGTCAAAATACTGCAAATTTATTTCAAGAAATAAACTTAAGTCATTTTTAAGAAATAAACACGGCAATTTTTTTTATAAGATTTATTAATTATATTATTATTTTAAATGTATTTAAGAATATTGATATGAATTTTTTTTTAAGGAAAAAATCCTAGGTCATTTTTTCTCTCTCTCTATATATTTATAGGCGACAATATTCAATAAATTTTTTTTATGTTATTTGAGTAATTCATTATATTATTATATAAAATGTATTTAAGAACACTGATATTAAGTTTTTTTTATTCAAAAAATCCTAGGTCATGTTTTCGTCTCCCTATATATATTCCTATGCGATAATATTCAATAAATATTAGAACATATAATTAATGATAGACTAAAAATATTCAAGAAACTTTAACAAAAGATAAAACAAAAAAATAAAATAAAAATAAAAATTAGCATTATTATTATTAATTATATTATTATATTATAATTAATTTAAAATGAAGGATTAATTTGACAACAATTAATACTTTTGTACAAAAAATATTCAAAGATTTAAAAGGAAAAAAATTTAAAAGAAGAGGGACTGAAATTAAAGTGCAATATATAATGAATTTGAAATGAGGGACAAAATTGAAAACAATATAACCTGCTGCACTAAACAAATTAAGGGATCTAATAGAAAACCGAAAAATTCAAAGAAGAAGGACTGACATGCAAATTACATATATATCAATTTGAATGAAAGGACGAAATTGAAAGAATTCGAAACTTGGATTACAGAAATCAAACAAAAGCCAAGGGACTGAAATGCATGCACAATAACTCGGGGGACTGATATTGATTCCGGCGCCGAGGAGAGAGAAAAGAGGACATAAACGTTCAACCGACTATATGAGCCTACACGTCGATATTTTAAGCGCACGCGCCACCCCATGAGATTCAGGGAAGGGTTTAGATTCGTTTTGACCGGCGGAGGAAAAATTTTAACCGCCGCATGACACCGCACGCGCCGCCTGAATCTACCGAGGTCACGAAACGCGCCGACACGCCCGTACGGCCCCCTGACAGCGCTGACGCAAGGGCACAGTAACGTCGTGGTCAATTACTAAACCACCCCTGAGACTAATTGATGGATTTTGTCGTGTCGGGGGCTACGAACGTCATAACACATTTTCAAAAAAATTATAAAAAAAAAGGTCTGGCGGGACGGACCCGACCAGACCGGTCCGTAAGTGTGTAATTACAATCGTAGCCCTCATCCGAAAACGTGTTTTTGTCTTATTAGCGGGGGTCCGAGCGTCATTACACTGTTCACATCAGGAAAAAACAAAAAAAAATAGGGTGGACGAACTCGCGCGATGCACCGAGGACAAAGCTCGCGTCCACAGTGACTTTGAGTCTGGGTGAACAGTGGTTTTCATTTTCTTTTAGTGTATTTGTTAATTAATAGACGGCGAGTCAAAGTCGTCTTGTTCACACCCATAGTTGCTTGTTGAAGTCTATACCCTTTGATTTTGAGGGTATCGGACGAGACCCGCAAACGAAACAGAGCACGTCCGAGAGATGAAGTCAGCCAATTGACTATTTTGCCGTGTGGAAAATCATGCCATTTCAATGCGATGATGCCAAAATCATGCTGCGGCTATGAATTTTCTTGCTCGGAAATTGTCTGAATATAAATTTATGCAAAAATATAAATTTGGGTGCAAGAGATTTTTGTGATGCGCGTAGAAGGTAATGAAACATGTGGTGTGTAGAGATGGATCTCTGTTTATACACGTGCTGATTTTGCTAACCAAATTTAGAGGGTATTTGAGGTGTGGAGAAGGAAATGATTAAGTTTTATAAAGAAAAGAATTTCTCATTTTTCCTTTGTTAACATTTTCTTATGTAAATAAAAAAGTCTGTGATTATTTTTATAATTAAATATATTTTAGTAATTTTAAAATTAAAATTGGCTCAACAGACCTTATCGCACTCTCCCTTGACTTTCCCTCACCCAAACCAAAGGAGGTGACCTATGCTTTAATTTTCAAACAGGTGACCTATGCTGTAATTTTCAAACAGGTGACCTATGCTTAAATAGGAGTTATTGAATTGCTAGTAATTCTCGGAAGCATAAACTATTAGGCACCCACAACAAGCTATAAATCCCATTATAAAAGGAGTTATTGAATTGCTAGTAATTTGCAAGAAAGCGTATTCTTTCTCTGAAACAATATTGCCTCCACTAACCTTCAGTCCTCATGACTTTACTCTACATCTAGCCTTTCCGATTGCTGCAATTGATCATTAACGTCACCGAGTAGCTGGAATCCGACCACCTCATAAACACCATACAGAGGTAACCTTTGACGTTGTTTCTACAGCTTGCAGTCTTTTTTCGTTCCATATTTTCAGCAATATTAATTGTTGCAGGGCAGCAATATTACACTAGCAATATTATTTCTACTACTTGCATGCTTGCAGTCGTTGCTTCTTGTTAACTATATGTAAATTTAAGGCAGCTGGAAGCAGTATTGATCAGCTACAATCTCTCTTCATAGCTGGTGGAAGCTAAAATCTTTGCTTCTTTGCGTGTTTTAATTTCATGTGTTTACTCATAACTTGAAAGCTTTATGTTCAGATAGATGATGATTGACCAGTTTATTGTAGGTCTTCGAGTATCTATTTTAGAGATGCAGAAAGAAAAACGCAAGCAATCCAAAGATGAAGAAGACGATTCATCCTCGCGAAAGAGAAGAAAAGCTGACCTCAGCAAGCCTGTTAGTTTTATCTCCACAGGTAAGGTATGTTAGAAAATAATATAAATCATATTCTAGGGCTCGACTTACAAGCTTAAGCTTTTAGGTGAGATGATTCCTTAACATGGTATCAGAGCCTTGTTGACCCAATAGTCACGAGTTTGAATCTCACCACCCTCATTCTATTTGATAAAAATCAAGCACAAGGTAATGTCGGTCTGTGCAAGTTTCAAGCCCAAAGGGCTTTCATTTAAGGGGGGGGGGGGTGTTAGAGAATAATATAAAACATATTCTAGGGCCTCACTTGCAAGCTTAAGCTTTTAGATGAAATGGTTCCTTAACAAGATAGAGATATCTCGTGCTGAGAGCATAATAATAATAAAAATTCATTGGTAAATCAGTTTTGTTAAACTCGGTCGTGACATTCAATCCTGATCGGTTGCTATGAAGTTGAAGAGAAAGAGGGTGAAATAATGTTTTTTTTTATTAAGAGTTTTTTTAAATATATTTCGTTTAATTAACTCTTCTCTATATTTTTGTTTACAAGTCTATTTATAGATTATTTTGAGTTTTATTATTTGCTCAGATCACTTCCAATTGTTCTTTATTTCTCATTGCTAAATAATGGAAGTGTTCAACAATGACACATATTATCAACCCCTTTGTTTATGAATTGATGAAAGTTTCTGCAGCTTCCATGACAAAGCCAGAGTTGTCTCGCTCTAGACCAAAGGGGGCCTACGATGTATTTCTGAGTTTTAGAGGAGAAGACAATCGCAAGAATTTTACAGATCATCTATATACTGCCTTAGTGCAAGCAGGAGTCCACACTTTTCTAGATGAAAATGAAATTCCTAGAGGTGAAGAAATCTCCAAACATCTCCTCAAGGCAATTCAAGAATCGAAGATATCCATAGTGATCTTCTCAAAAGGATATGCTTCGACTAGATGGTGTCTTAATGAACTTGTAGAGATTCTTGCGTGCAAAAATAGGAAACTTGGCCAGATTGTTCTTCCTATATTCTATGACATTGATCCTTCAGATGTGAGAAAGCAGACTGGCAGTTTTGCAAAAGCATTTGATAAGCATGAAGAATGTTTTAAAGAGAAGGTGAAGGAGTGGAGAAAAGCTCTCAAGGAAGCCGGAAATATCTCTGGATGGAATCTCAATGATATGGAAAATCGGTATGCCTTTTTGTCTCTCTAAGATTCACTTTATGGAGTAATTGTACATACTTTATTGTAATTTTACCATGTGATACAATAAAAAAATAGCATATATACTTAATTGTCTCTCTATTAAGGTCTTGTTTTTTTCGATGAGCAGGCACGAATCAAAATTAATCCAAGCCATCATCAAGGATGTGTTGAACAAATTGGATCCCAGGTACATAAATGTTGCTACTAACCTGGTAGGTATTGATCGCCTTGTCCAAACTATTAGTGACTTACTAAGTACGGCAACAGATGAGGTTTGCATGGTGGGAATACATGGGATGCCAGGAATAGGAAAGACGACGATAGCAAAAGTTGTTTTTAATCAACTCTGCTATGGATTCGAGGGTAGCTGTTTTCTTTCTAATATAAATGAAATGTCAGAACAGTCAAATAGTCTTGCTCTTTTACAAGAACAACTTCTTCATGATATCTTCAAACAAAATGTTTCCACTATCAATAATGCTGATAGAGGAATGGTTCTGATCAAAAAACGACTTTGTCACAAAAGAGTTATTGTTGTTATTGATGATGTGGCTCACCAGTACCAACTAAATGCTTTGGTGGGAGAGCGAGGTTGGTTTGGTCCGGGAAGTAGAGTGATAATTACAACTAAAGATGAACGCTTGCTTCTTAAAGTGGATCGAAAATTTAAGGTTGAGGAATTGAAACGAGATGCGTCCCTTCAGCTTTTCAGTTGGCATGCCTTCAGGGACAACAAGCCATCAAAAGATTATGTTGAGCTTTCGAATGATGTAGTTGATTACTGTGGAGGGATTCCTTTAGCCCTTGAGGTTTTAGGTTCTAGTTTATCTGCGAAAAACAAATCTAGATGGAAATGTGTGATCGACAAATTGAGAATCATTCCAAACCATGATATTCAGGAAAAACTTAGAATATGTTTTGACAAACTGGATGACCACAAACTACAAAAAACATTTCTTGATCTTGCATGCTTTTTTATTGGTAGAAATAAAGAATATGTATCACATGTACTTGAAGCTCGATGTGGTTACAATCCAGAAGATGATTTGGGAACTCTTAGTGAAAGGTCTCTGATTAACGTTAATGCTTCTGGAGAGATAAGCATGCATAATCTATTACGAGATATGGGAAGGGAGATCATTCACAAAGAGTCACCAGACCACCCTGGAAAACGCAGTCGAATTTGGCAACGTGAGGATGCATGGAATGTTCTCAGCAAGCAGATGGTAATAACTAAATGCATACACAAAAGCACAATCATATCTTTGCTTTAAACTTCTTACATATAATTACTTTGAAACTCTATTGAATTTTGTTTGATTTTCAGGGAACAGAAGTTGTAGAGGGTTTATCGGTGGATGTGAGAGCATCAGAAAATAAATTACTGAGCACAAGATCATTAACAAAGATGAGATTGTTGAAGTTACTCCAAATCAATGGATTACATCTCTCTGGGCCCTTCAAACTCCTTTCAGAAGAGTTGATATGGATTTGTTGGCTTGAATGTCCTTTGAAATCTTTTCCATCTGATTTGATGTTGGACAAGCTAGTTGTTCTTGAGATGCAATATAGTAACATCAAAGAATTATGGAAAGAGAAAAAGGTGCGTAACATACTACAATACTCCAAAATTTGTCATTGATGTAATTTATAATCATAAGTTATAAGCTTTAATGATAACTTTTTTGTTATTTTCCTTACTGCTTTTCCAGATTCTCAACAAACTAAAAATCCTTAATCTCAGTTATTCAAGGAATCTTGTTAAATCACCAAACTTGTACAGTTCAAGTCTAGAGAAACTCCTGTTGGAAGGTTGTTTGAGTTTAGTGGAGGTGCATCAATCTGTTGGACATTTAAAGAGCCTTATTTTCTTAAATCTAAAGGGATGTCCCCGGCTAAAGACTCTTCCCCAAAGCATTTGTGATGCAAAGTCTCTTGAGATTTTGAATATTTCTGAGTGTTCACAACTTGAGAAGTTGCCAGAGGACATGGGTGGTATGGAATCCTTTACCGAGCTGCTAGCAGATGGAATTAACAACGAGCAATTTCTTGCTTCAATTGAACATTTAAAGTATCTAAGGAAGTTGTCATTGTGCGGATACAATTTCAATACGGACGCACCATCATCTACATCTTGGCCTTCACCAATTTCATCATGGATTTCAGCAGGTGTTTTAGATTGGAAAGCTTTGCTGCCAACTTGTTTCACTAGTTGGAGATTATTGAGAAAACTAAGACTTGCTTATTATGGTTTGTCTGAACGCACAACTAATTGTGTTGATCTTGGTGGTTTGGTTTCTCTTGAGGAATTGAATCTATCAGGAAACAATTTCTTCACTCTGCCTTCAAGCATCAACATCCTTCCTAAGCTTCAACTTTTGAGAGTTTCGCATTGCAGGAATCTTGTATCAATCTCAGAGCTTCCCTCAAATTTAAAACTCTTAGATGCAATCGGCTGCAAATCAATAGAGAGAGTAAGACTGCCAATCCAATCAAAAAATAATTCAAATTTGTCTCTACATAGGTGTCCAAGTAATCATGACTGGATTATATCCTCTGATACCGCCTGTGATTTATCAAATAATAATACGAGTCTTGTTGAGGTACAATTTCACTCTCTCTTGCACACAAATAAACACACAATTGGCACATGCTATATAGAATTAGTTCATATTCATATATAATGATTATTGTTTAAAATGTTAGCATTGATCTTTGAAATGTAAATATACACAGGCATCTTACGATCGTTGTTATGGATATCATATTGACAACTACGATGCCAAATTGCTTATGAGTCTTGTTTTTGGTAAGTATCCAAATGGGTTCAGATACAGTGCAGAAGGATGTTCATTATCATTTCATATACCTCAAGTATTCCAAGGGTTGTTTTTTTGGGCTTTCAGTACAAGTATGTTTTTTAGTAGTAGTCATACCATCAAAGCTATTATAAGAAAAAAGAGCAACGGCATGCAATTGTTTGAATTTTCACAAGTAGTAGGACTCTATTGCCCTCTTAGTTGGGCAAGATACGTAAGTTTAACTGAGATGGCAATTGAAGAATATTGTGGACACGAAGAGTTGGAATTGTATGTGAATCTGGGGAGAGAAGACATTAATGTGAAACAATGTGGGATCCATGTAATAGTGGATTTGAATTCATTTGAAGCAATAGAGTGGGATCCCGACATTGAAAGTGATAATATGATGCCTTCACCACCAAGTCATGTCCTTTATCATCCTCTTTATGGTTCCATATCATTTACTACAATTGAGAGCTGGAAAGCCAATTTAATTAGGAGGAAGAATTTACAAATGTAGATTTATCCATTTTCTTAATACTAGCCTAGAGCTACATGGAACTTTGGATCATTATATATCTCATCTGGGCCCCGGTTTTGACCAATTTAAGAGGAGGAAACTTTAACCTCAGCTCAGTTAGTTGAAGGATTTCTTTGTGAAATTTCTACATTTCATGCCTTAGTTATGATATTATCACCTTGTTGTATAATATTAATTAATAAAGCATGTTCTTTTTGAGTTAAATGTCAATTGCTCACAGTTTTTTTCTTGACGAATTGAAGCGATTGTGTAATTAAAACAAAAAAAATAATGTGTGAGGGAAACTCATTTATTGTCTTTGGAAATCTAATTATTCTCATGAGCTAATTATAAATATGCTAAAACTAGTAAAAAAATAATAATTCTATTTAGGCTTGATATTTAAATGCACAAAGTGGAAATATGCTTTATTGTGTTTGTTTTTTCCTTGGTTACTGAATTTATGGAAATTCAATTACTGAATTACTAAAATGGAAATATCAATTAAGGTACTAGATTGAAAGGAAACTTAAGATTGAAAATTAACCCTAATGGAGTAAAACTCAAGAAATTCAAAAGCCAAGGCCTAAAAATCTGACTCTAAGTCATTTATGAGAAAAAAGAATGCTTTTCGAATTGCCAACTCATATATTTTACTAAAAAATGCAATAATATTTCTTTTTAATTAAAAACTAGATTATTATTAACGATCCAAACATACCAAACTATACAAAATAAGAACAAATACCGAACCTTTTTTTCATAGATCCGTATACCATGCGCTAAAAAACTTATAATAATAGTTTTGATTGTATGACTACTTCTAAAAAGCATCCCTTGGAATACTGAAATGATCATCCTCCTTCATGGCAGCTGAAACCCTTTGGCAACTTATTATAATAGATCCCCATAACCAAGTTAGCATTGTAAATTTTTATTGTGTAGTAAATTATCAATCGTTTTATAATTGTTACATGGACAATTATATAATTTAATTACGAACAATGGGTGGGGGAAAATAAAAAAAAACCATGTTTTCTGCCGTTTCCTTTGCACCTTTCAGTCAACTTTTTGATGTGAATTTTCCATCGTACAAAGCAAAGACACTGTTAACTGTGGTCTGTTCTAGTTAATTTTGTATTTGTAATTTGTAATGCGACAATGAAAAAATCTCAACCAAGAAGTGGCTATAACTACTCCAATAGACAATATCTCTTGATATATATAGTAAATCATAAATAGGATATAGTAGCAGTAAGGCTAGGCATGACATTAAAAGGTCGCATGTAGACCTCTGAAGTGTTAGGATTGCGTAATTTACAATAAAGTTGATGAAGAAGAAGTAGAGAGAACAAAGGAGAGAGAGAGAAGAGGAGGAGAATTTGTATTTTATAATTGCTTATTGTTCTCTCACACACCTTGTGTGTTACAACAACATACTCTATATTTATACTCTAACATCTCCCTCTCAATCTCTTGCTTTGATAAACCAAGTATTAGATTGTAACAATGAAAACGAAACACATGAGTACTTAATCCTTTTAACAAAAATCGGTATTGTAAAAGAGAAGAGAAGAGAAAAAACGAAAAAAAAGAAGATGAATTTGAATTTGATTGAGAGATTTGAGAAATTGAGAAGAATAAGAGGAAGAATGATTAAATGGAAGAGAAGAAAGAGCACAGAGGGAAGAAATTTCATTTCTCTATTTCTTGATTTGAATTTCATTTGTGTGTGAAAGATTTACTCATAAGACAAACTCGTTAACACAACTTTTAACTCATCAAACTTTCTCTCGTTTTCTCATCTATTCTTGGATGTATTGGCCTCGTATAGGTATTTCAGATTCTTGTGCAAATGTCATTTACACATTTTCTTCTGGAAAAAAAATCCTTTGGTTTATTGTAAGCTTCTTGTAGGAAGATAAGTTGCTTACCAGTTTTTGATGAACACATGCAGAAGAAGACTCGAAGAGAAGTGCATTGTCAGGAAAGGAAACGATGCAGTTGAATTCTGTTATTTGTAACTAATTGTAGACCTAAAGAAGAGAAAATGTAATTGACTTCTCTTCTTATTGTAAGCATGGCAGTTACAAGTTGTTGTAAACATGCATTGTGTGTGCTCTGCCCCAAGACTATATCAAACACTTGGTATGTGAAAAATAAGAAATACATACCTTCTTCTACAAATTACTCTCTCTCTCTCTCTCTCTCAATCCTCTGGGAAATCTTTTCTTCTTCTCGAAATTATTCAAACTCACCATGCTCTGAAGCCATTGCTACTTAATACAGCCCTATCATCATTTAATCTTGTGCATTTTCAGGCGAAACGTTTTCTGAAGTTGTTGGGAGTCCATAGGTATTACGCCAACATCATGGACTGGTAATAATTCCTTAAGCAGATGTGTGGAGTTGAGGAATTATTTTGTACTTGCTATTAAGTGGTGTGCCGCCTTCGTTTACTCTGTTTGAAAAGTCAGAAACTGAAATCTGAATCTTCAAGCCATGGCCTAGTGTTTCTGACAGGGCCAGGGATCTGATCAGAAAAATGCTTGAACGGAATCCACAGAGAAGACTAACTGCTCATGAAGTACTCTGTAAGTTTTCTTTAAACAGGGATTTAGGAGTATTAGGCTTAAATAAGTCGCAGGCTTAAAAATTTAATGAATCCCGATCTCCTCTCAGGCGCCACTCTCTCAACCCAATCACCACCAAGCTTTACGCTTCAGGGTTCTAATTTGAGTTCTTTGGACTGATTAGGATTTAATCCGATCCTAGAAACAGCATCTGTGAAAATAGCTTGAAAAACTTAACACCTTGCTTGGCTGAATAATTGGATAACATAACCAATCGTCTGAGCTTTCATCTCGCTGAATTTAAGCTTGGCTGAATATCTCATTTTGTCCCCTGCTTAAATATGCACCCAAAGTCAAAATCAATACTGAGATTTGTAGTTTATATGGTTATAACTTCGTTTTATCTCCTACTCAATACTGACAACTAGCATGCATAGTTGTCAGCATCCTCAACTCCAGGAGATGTGGAAGAATTCTACTTTGATTTCAGAAAGCAGTGTTCCATCTATTCAAAGGACATTTTGTTTTCAAAGGACATTAGATCTACCTAAACTAATGAAATCCAATATCGATTTAGAGTTTGTAAAAATTTAATATTACTATCTAGTTGATTTTTATCATTGTTAGATAAAAGATGAATCCTGGTTAATATAGAAATTCTTGACGAAATATTTGTAATAAACTAATTTACGGGAATACTTGTTTTTCTTATTAGATTAAAATTTATTTGAATAACTTAATTTCTTGATTTTATAAGAATTCAAGTATATAAATGAACTTGTACACACAACTACAGAGAAATGTAGAGAAGTCTATAGCTGATCAATACTGCTTCCTACTGCCTTAGTTTGACATCTCAGAACTGAAGGACGTCACTTTCTTTCAACTACACAAACACGTTTATTCAACTCAGCCCATCAAGACTGCTGTCCTGCAACAATTAATATTGCTGAAAAGATGAAACGAAAAAAGTTTCAAGCATGCAAGCAGTAGAAACAATGTCAAAGGTTACCTCTGTATGGTGTTTATGAGGTGGTCGGATTCCAGCTACTTGGTGACTTTAATGATCATATAAAAGGAAAGGGAGCAAGGAAATTTAAAGCTCTTGCTTGTTGTGGGGCATGTTTTCGCAGCATCGCATTCAAATTAATGGCATGATTTTCCATACGGAAAAATATTCAGACAATTTCCGAGCAACTGGCTGCCTTTATCTCTTGTTTGGTTTTCGTTTGCGTGTCTCGTTCGATGCCCTCAAAATCTAAAGGTATAGATTTCAGCAAGCAGTTATGGGTGTGAACAAGACGACTTTGACTCCCCGTCTATTAATTGAATCTAAAAATCAAGATTTTATGGTTTTATATCAAATTGTTAAAATCAAAAAAATATTAATTTGTTATTTTCTTAAGTTATTAATTGTTAAAATTATTTTTAAAATCCATCCAAATTAAAATAAAAATATAATATCAAATATGCATTAAATTCAGTAACAAACTAATCTCAAAATAATTTTAAAATATCAAATTAACAAATCAAACCTTTAAAGTTCAGGAGTCGAATTAAGATTCAAGAAGTTATTTTAAATTATCAAATTAACAAATCAGACACGATGTTAAGATTTTCTAGTTGTAGTATTAGGTTTGTTTCAATTGTTGTTAATAAGTCATATTATGTAGCAATAAGTCATATTATTCGCCTTGATAGTTTTGCTTCAAAGAGTCCCAAATATCTTTAGTGGTATGTTTCTTCAATATCATCTCCATCGATCAATGGCTTGGAACAAATAATTTTTAGCCTTCAAGTCTTTTAGCAATGGTTTTCTTATGTTTATTGATTGCTCTCGTATGCTCCTATAGGAATTCCAGTCTTTACCAAACTCCAATATTCTTTGGAGCGAAGGAAATTATCCTTGATCATGCTCCAATGATCATAATGTCCAACAAAATTTGGAATTGCAGGTTGAACAAAGCTGCTTTTAGTTGTCATGGCATCGTTGTTGAACGATTAAATTAGCTTCACTCAAGTCGTGTGAGAAGGCTTTGATACTGGTTAAGCCCCTGAACAAAGAAAACTGAAAGCTAAAAATATGCAACCTTAACAATGTGGTATACGACTAAGTCAGAATCAAAACAAATAACTTATTTCTACATATAGGATTTATTAACAACAACTAAAACATACTTACAGCTACAACCCTACAACTAGGAACTCTTGACAACTTCAACATTGTGCCTGTGCAAATTTTCCACACAAGAACATGGTAAGTCACTAGTTTTTATACAGGAGTTATAATCCTAATAAAATATAACAAGTGTAATTCAAATCTTAAACTTTAAAGGTCTGATTTGTTAATTGATATTTAATCGATCAATTATATTTTTTTAAAAAAATTATTTTCAGATTAATTTGCTACTTAATTTAATGTATATTTGATATTATATTTTTATTTTTATTTGGATGGATTTTAAAAATATATTTACCTAGAAAATAACAAATTAATATTTTTTATTTTAATAATTTGATATAAAAACATAAAATTCATGATTTTTAGATTCAATTAACAGTCTGCGAGTCAAAGTCGTCTTGTTCACACCCATAGTTGCTTGTTGAAATCTACACCTTTTGATTTTGAGGGTATATGAAGGCAGCTAATTGAATATTTTGCCGTGTGGAAAATCATGGCATTTGAATGCGATGCTGCCAAAATCATGCCATTTCCTCGGAAATTGCCGTGTGGAAAATCATGCTATAAATTTCCTTTGTATGTTGATTACTATTGCATTGAATGCAATAAATTGTCTGAATAATTAAATTTTCTAACTACTTTAATTTTCAAACACGGCCAGGGCATCATATCCGCAAGCCATTTGCTCGGAAGCATAAACTATTAGGCACCCACAACAAGCTATAAATTTCCTTGCTCCCTTTCCTTTGCATTGCTAGTAATTTGCAAGAAAGCGTATTCTTTCTCTGAAACAATATTGCATTGCCTCCACTAACCTTCAGTCCTCATGACTTTACATCTAGCCTTTCCGATTGCTGCAATCTGATCATTAAAGTCACCAAGTAGCTGGAATCCGACCACCTCATAAACACCATACAGAGGTAACCTTTGACGTTGTTTCTACTGCTTGCATGCTTGCAGTCTTTTTTCGTTTCATCCTTTCAGCAATATTAATTGTTTCATGAAAGCAGTCTTGCTTCTTGTTAACAAACTAAGGCAGCTGGAAGTAGTATTGATCAGCTAAAATCTCTCTCCGATTGCTGCAATTTCATAGCTGGTGGAATAGCTAACTCTTCCTTGCATGTTTTAATTTCATGTCCTTACTCATAACTTGAAAGCTTTACGTTCAGATAGATGATGATTGACCAGTTTATTGAGTTCCTTGTAGGTCTTCAAGTATGAAGAAGACGATTCATCCTCGCGAAAGAGAAGAAAAGCTGACTTCAGCAAGCCTGTCAGTTTGATCTCCACAGGTAAGGTAGAGATATCTCGTGCTGAGAGCATAATAATAATAAAAATTCCTTGGTATATGTTAAAATCAGGTAAGGTAGAGATATCTCGTGCTCGGTTGCTATGAAGTTGAAGAAAAAGAGGGGGAAATAATGCTTTTTTTATTAAGAGTTTTCTTTTTAAATATATATTTTTTAATTAACTCTTCTCTAAATTTCTGTTTACAAGTCTATTTATAGATTATTTTAAGTTTAACTATTTGCTCAGATCACTTCCAATTGTTCTTTATTTCTCATTGCTAAATAATGGAAGTGTTCAACAATGACAAATATTATCAACCCCTTTGTTTATGAATTGACGAGAGTTTCTACAGCTTCCATGACAGAGCCAGAGTCGTCTCGCTCTAGACCAAAGGGGGCCTACGATGTATTTCTGAGTTTTAGAGGAGAAGATAATCGCAAGAGTTTTACAGGTCATCTATATACTGCCTTAGTCCAAGCAGGAGTCTACACTTTTCTAGATGAAAATGAAATTCGTAGAGGTGAAGAAATCTCCAAACATCTCCTCAAGGCAATTCAAGAGTCGAAGATATCCATAGTGATCTTCTCAAAAGGATATGCTTCAACTAGATGGTGTCTTAATGAACTTGTAGAGATTCTTGAGTGCAAAAATAGGAAAACTGGCCAGATTGTTCTTCCTATATTCTATGACATTGATCCTTCAAATGTGAGAAAGCAGACTGGTAGTTTTGCAAAAGCATTTGATAAGCATGAAGAATGTTTTAAAGAGAAGGTGAAGGAGTGGAGAAAAGCTCTTGAGGAAGCCGGAAATCTCTCTGGATGGAATCTCAATGATATGGAAAATCGGTATGCCTTTTCCCCCCCTCCAAGATTCACTTTATGGAGTGATTGTACATACTTTAGAGTAATTTTACCATGTGATACAATAAAATTTTTTAGCATATATACTCAATTGTCTCTCTATTAAGGTCTTGCTTTTGTCGATGAGCAGGAATGAATCAAAATTAATCCAAGCCATCATCAAGGATGTGTTGAACAAATTGGATCCCAAGTACATAAATGTTGCTACTAACCTGGTGGGTATTGATCGCCTTGTCCAAACTATTAGTGACTTCCTAAGTACGACAACTGATGAGGTTTGCATGGTGGGCATACATGGGATGCCAGGAATAGGAAAGACGACGATAGCAAAAGTTGTTTTTAATCAACTCTGTTATGGATTCGAGGGGAGCTGTTTTCTTTCGAATATCAATGAAACATCAGAACAACTGAATGGGCTTGCTCTTTTACAAGAACAACTTCTTCATGATATCTTGAAACAAAATGTTGCCACTATAAATAATGCTGATAGAGGAATGGTTCTGGTCAAAGAACGACTTTGTCATAAAAGAGTTATTGTTGTTGTTGATGATGTAGCTCAGCAGTACCAAATAAATGCTTTGGTGGGAGAGCGAATCTGGTTTGGTCCAGGAAGTAGAGTTATAATTACAACCAAAGATGAACGTTTGCTTCTTAAAATGGATCGAAAATTTAAGGTTGAAGAATTGAAACCAGATGCGTCCCTTCAACTTTTCAGTTGGCATGCCTTTAGGGACAACATGCCATCAAAAGATTATGTTGAGCTTTCGAGTGATGTAGTTGATTATTGTGGAGGGATTCCTTTAGCCCTTGAGGTTTTAGGCTCTAGTTTGTCTGCGAAAAACAAATCTAGATGGAAATGTGTGATCGACAAATTGAGAATAATTCCAAACCATGATATTCAGGAAAAACTTAAAATATGTTTTGACAAACTGGATGACCACATACTACAAAAAACATTTCTTGATCTTGCATGCTTTTTTATTGGTAGAAATAAAGAATATGTATCACATGTACTTGAAGCTCGATGCGGTTACAATCCAGAAGATGATTTGGGAACTCTTAGGGAAAGGTCTCTGATTAATGTTAATGCTTCTGGAGAGATAAGCATGCATAATCTATTAAGAGACATGGGAAGGGAGATCATTCACAAAGAGTCACCTGACCACCCTGGAAAACGCAGCCGAATTTGGCGATGTGAGGATGCATGGAATGTACTCAGCAAGAAAATGGTAATAACTAAATGCATACACAAAAGCACAATCATGCACGTATATCTTTGCTTTAAACTTCTTACATATAATTACTTTGAAACTCTATTGAATTTTGTTTGATTTTCAGGGAACAGAGGTTGTAGAGGGTTTATCGGTGGATGTGAGAGCATCAGAAAATAAATTACTAAGCACAGGATCATTCACAAAGATGAGATTCTTGAAGTTACTCCAAATCAATGGAGTACATCTCTCTGGACCTTTCAAACTGCTTTCAGAAGAGTTGATATGGATTTGTTGGCTTGAATGTCCTTTGAAATCTTTTCCATATGATTTGATGTTGGACAACCTAGCTGTTCTTGAGATGCAGTATAGTAACATCAAAGAATTATGGAAGGAGAAAAAGGTGCGTAACATACTACAATCCTCCAAAATTTGTCATTGATGTAATTTATAATCATAAGTTTCCAACTTGAATGAACACTTTTTTGTTATTTTCCTTACTGCTCTTACAGATTCTCAACAAACTAAAAATCCTTAATCTCAGTTATTCAAAGAATCTTATTAAAACACCAAACTTGCACAGTTCAAGTCTAGAGAAACTCCTGTTGGAAGGTTGTTTAAGTTTAGTCGAGGTGCATCAATCTGTTGGACATTTAAAGAGCCTCATTTTCTTAAATCTAAAGGGATGTCCCCGGCTAAAGACTCTTCCCCAAAGCATTTGTGATGCAAAGTCTCTTGAGATTTTGAATATTTCTGAGTGTTCACAACTTGAGAAGTTGCCGGAGCACATGGGTCGTATGGAATCCTTTACTGAGCTGCTAGCAGATGGAATTAACAACGAGCAATTTCTCACTTCAATTGAACATTTAAAGTATCTAAGGAAGTTGTCATTGTGTGGATACAATTTCAATGCACACGCACTATCATCTACATCTTGGCCTTCACTAATTTCATCGTGGATTTCAACAAGTGTTTTAGATTGGAAAGCTTTGCTGCCACCTTGTTTCACTAGTTGGAGATTATTGAGAAAACTAAGACTTGCTTATTATGGTTTGTCTGAAGGCACAACTAATTGTGTTGATCTTGGTGGTTTGGTTGCTCTCGAGGAATTGAATCTATCAGGAAACAATTTCTGCAGTCTGCCTTCAAGCATCAGCGTCCTTCCTAAGCTTCAACTTTTGAGAGTTTCGGATTGCAGGAATCTTGTGTCAATCTTGGAGCTTCCCTCAAATTTAAAACTCTTAGATGCAATTGGCTGCAAATCATTGGAGAGAGTAAGACTGCCAATCCAATCAAAAAATAATTCAAATCTGTCTCTACATAGGTGTCCAAGTAATCATGACTGGATTATATCATCTGATACCGTCTGCGATTTATCAAATAATAATACGAGTCTTGTTGAGGTACAATTTTATTCTTTTTTGCACACAAATAAACATACAATTGGCACATGCTATATAGAATTGATGCATATTCATATATATTGATTATTGTTTAAAATTTCAGGACTGATGTTTGAAATGTAAATATACACAGGCATCTTACAATCATTGTTATGGATATCATATTCACAACTACGATGCCAGATTGCTTATGAGTCTCGTTTGTCAAAAATATCCAAATGGGTTTAGATACAATGCAGAAGGATGTTCATTATCATTTCATATACCTCCAGTATTCCAAGGGTTGGTTTTTTGTGCTTTAAGTACAAGGATGTATTTTAGTAGTAGTCATACCATCAAAGCTATTATAAGAAAAAAGAGCAATGGTATGCAATTGTTTGAATTTACACAAGTAATAGGACTCTATTGCCCTCTTGGTTGGGTAAGATACATAAGTTTAAATGAGATGGCAATGGAAGAATATTGTGGACACGAAGAGTTGGAATTGTATGTGAATTTGGGGAGAGAAGACATTAATGTGAAACAATGTGGGATCCATGTAATAGTGGATTTGGATTCATTCAAAGCAATATAGTGGGATCCCGACATTGAAAGTGGTAATGTGACTTCACCTACAAGTCATTTCCTTGATCATCGCCTTTATGGTTCCATAGCATTTACTACAATTGAGAAGTGGAAAGCCGATGTACTCCAGTGGAATAATTTCCAATTGTAGATTTAATCAATTTTTTGGATCATTATATATCCCATCTGGGCCCCGATTTTGACCAATTTAAGAGGAGGAAAATTTAACCTGAGCTCAATTAGTTGAAGGATTTTTTTGTGAAATTTCGAAATTTCATGCCTTCTTAGTTAATATTATCGCATTGTTGTATAAAATTAATTAATAAAGCATTTTGTTTTTGAGTTAAATGTCAACTGCTCACAATTTTTTTCTTGACGAATTAAAGTGATTGTGTAATTATCTATATATTTCAGGAACATGTAAAAACAAATTAAAACACAAAAATAATGTGGGAAACTCATTTCCTGTCTTTGGAAATCTAATTTGTCTCATGAGCTAATTCTAAATAGGATAAAACTATTAAAAAAATATTCTTGTTAAGTTTGATATGTATAAGCACAACGTGGAAATTTGCTTTATTGTTTAATTGATATGAGTTGTTTTTTCTTCGGTTACTGAATTTCTGGAAATTCAGTTACTAAATTACTAATATGGAAAGATCAATTAAGGTACTAGATTAAAATTAACACTAAAAAGCCAAGGACTAAAAATCTGACTCTAATCCATTGATGAGAAAAAAGAAAGCTTTTTGAACATACCAAACTAGAATATTGTTAACGATCCAAACATACCAAACTAGATTATTGTTAACGATCCAAACATACCGTACTATACCAAATAAGAACAAACACCAAACCTTTTTTTTCATAGATCCGTAAACCATATCCTAAAAAGCTTATAATAATAGCTTTGATTGTATGACGACTCCTAAAAAGCATCCCTTGGAATACTGAAATGATCATCCTCCTTCATGGTAGCTGAAACCCTTTGGCAACTTATTATAATAGATCCCCAAAACCAATTTGGCATCGTAAATTTTTATTCTGTAGTAAATTATCAATCGTTTTATAATTGTTACATGGAAAATTATATAATATTTTATGATGAAGAATGGGGGGGGGCATAAAAAAAAACCATGTTTTCTGCCGATTCCTCTGCACCTTTCACTCAACTTTTTGATTTGAATTTTCCATCGTACAAAGCAAAGACACTGTTAACTGTTGTCTCTTCTAGTTAATTTTGTAATTGTAATTTCTAAAGCGACAATGAAAAATGAGCTTCCTTTGGAACCTCATGAGCCTAGAGGAAGGTGACCCATTGTTACTAGGGGTAGCAGGACTTGGCCATGGATTGATAAAGTTGCAGCCTGCCTCACTTGTAGGAGCGCCACCTCTGCCTGAGCATGCACCTACTGGAAGAGCAAGTGCAATTCAACAGAGAATTCAAGAGAAGGGGGAGGAGATGGCTCGCTTTTTCATAGTAGATTAAAATTTATTTGAATAATTTAATTTTTTGATTGTGAGAAGTTGCAGGGAATTGAAGAAATTGAGAAAAAGAATGGTGTTCTGAGAAGGGAAGAGAGAAAAGAGAGAGAGAGACTGAAATTTGAATTTATTTCCTGTTGCAATATTTCTACACACACATGCTGTATGTTTAGCATCTTTATATACACATTTCAAATGTCAATAACTACCATTATGTATATTCTAGAATACAGAGCAGAAATAAATCTTTGACTACTTCTTCTTTGACTGGTTCTTTGTCAGCTCATGAAGCAATCTTCCACCAGTTGTGAAGGGTCTAAAGCACTAGGACCTTATAAGTTTAATTCTACTTTCTACAAGAAATCATGGAACGGGCTTCAACATGAAATTTTTTATATGGTCTTGGAAATTTTAGAAGTGGGAAGCTATCTAAGGTATAAACAATTCTTTCATATCTCTGATTCTGAAAAAGAAAAGAAACTTAAGCCTGAGACCAGGAAAACCATTTTCTCCATAACTATTTAACTTGGAAATTGAATGCCTCTCTACTATAATTACTAGAGCTACAAAAGGTGGCATGTTTTCAGGCATTAAAATTGAAGGGATTGTTCAAGCAAGTCATTTGCAATTTGCTGATGATACCTTGTTATTTACTCCTAATGAAATTAAAAGTCTTCTAAATTCTAAAAGAGCTATGAGGTAGTTTAGTAAGTGTTATGGGTTAAGAATATATTATCATAAGAACTCCTTAATAGAAATAAATGTCGATGAACTATACATTGCTGACATGCCAAATCTCTTGTATTCCAACTTTGATTCATTGTTGGTTGAGTACTTGGGCTCACCATTAGGTGCCAATCCGAATAGAATTTCTAAATATAATGAGACTTTGCCATTATGGCTATGGAATGTAGGTTCTTCTAGTCATGAAATTCTAATAAGTAAAAAAGTTCATAAACTTGCATGGAATGTTATGGTTGGAAAGAGAAAAGGAAAAGGAAGGGTTAGAAATAAGATCGATTGGGGCAAAAAGTAAATCCCTTCTATTTAAATCACTCTGGTGATTGGGGGAAAAATAACCAAAAAGGCTGGGAAGATTTCATCAACAGCAAGTACAGATTCAGAATGGTAATAGAGTTCAGTTTTTGGGAGTGACAAGCCTTTTCCTGATCTAAAATGGAATTGATGCATAAGAAACAATGATACAGATCACCTTCATAGTATGTTAAATTCCATTAATCACATTGACCTTCACAGTTATAAAGAAGATAAAAAAAAATACGGACGTTAGCTGTAGTCTCAAACAAACTTTCCAGCATTTGGTTATTCTAAATTTTATAAGTTTGTTATCATATAATTAAATAAAAATAGCCTTCTAAGACAAAATAAGATTTTGCATATTAACTTGGGTGGGCTCAAGTTGATTTTTTTTAAATCATTTTTAGTTTTATTTTTTTACAATTTTTCCCGCTTCAACATTCAGTTGATTGGGAATTTAACTTTGAAGTCTTTCTTTATTTGCTTTTTATGTTGCAATGTTTTTGGTACTTTTTTAAATTTAATATATATTTCTTTCATCTTTCAACACAATGTTGATTGAAAATTAATCTTGATGAGTTATTTTGATTTGCTTTGTATATGGTTGTCATGGTCATATTAACTGGAGTGCAGGTTTTGCAGATTGGTCAGGGTTGTCCAAGGTGATACAATATGCCACCATTTTGATATTTAAAGAAGGAATATGTTGCCCAATAAATCACTACTTTTTAATAAGATGAGAGGAAATTGGAACAAAAATGGACTCTTGACAAGGGAGTGCTGATAGCTATTGATTAAGGTTTTTCTTGTCAGAAAAGCTGCTAAAGTGAATTTCATGAGGAAGGTAAGAAATTAAGCAACAATTTTCATATTGAATAATTTTTTCTTAGTAAAACAAAAGGTAATGCAATGATATATCTCTAATACCAGCGGATGTTGTCGAGAGTGAAGAATAATAAAATTTGTTACAAATTAAATACATTATAATAACAGGGTGACACTAAAATAGTTAATTTTATTCATTCATTTCTAATTTGTCAAAAAAATTTACAACACTTTATATAGAGAAAAATATATAAAGAATGAGAAGTGGAAAAATGCCAAGTTTAGCCCAGAAATCATTAGAGGAGGAACTGGAACCAGAAGAGCATTCAGCAATCTCCATGATTTTTCCATCAAGGGGGTATTATTTAAAACTCAAAAGAATGAGAGAAGTTTCTCTTTGAGAGAATTTTAATTTTTGGTTCTCGGAGGTTTTAAAGAGACAGAAGAATAGAACAGAGCGTACATAGGAAGGAGATGTATCTCTTAAGTTCAATATGTAGTTTTTTTTGATTTCTTAGAATCATTATAGAAAAACACTAACTTTATTAAACTCCTCTAGAGAAGATATACTCTTAGGACAAACTCGTAACACAATTTATAATGTTTTTTTTAGTCAACCTTTCTCTCTTTTTCTCATCTATACTTGGATATATTGGCCTCGTATAGGTATTTCAGATTCTTGTGCAAATGTCATTTACACATTTTCTTCTGGAAAAAAAAATTCCTTTGGTTTATTGTAAGCTTCTGCAACCTGGGAAACAACTTCTGTCACTTTTCAAAATTATGAGTTTCCTGCCTCATTGCTCCGAAACCATTGCTACTTAATACAGCCCTATCATCATTTGATTTTGTGGATTTTCAGGCGAAACGTTTGGTGACCAGAGGTATTGCGCCAACATCATGGACTGGTAATAATTCCTGAAGCAGATGCCGCCTTCGTTTACCCTGTTATAAAAGTCAGAAACTGAAATCGGGATCTTCAAGCAGATATTAGATTTGGATGATCCTTTTAATAATGAATCTGTTATCACCAATTAAAAAAGCCCATATAATTATCGATACTCTGTTATCCGTGTGCCGACTTCTGTTATAAAAGTCTTCTTCTGTACATCTGTGAGACTGCTCTTGTATGCTTTTACAGGAATTCCAGTATACACCAAACTCCAATATTCTTCGGAGCAAAAGAAGTTCTCCATGAGCAAAAGAAGCTCTAATGATCATAGTGTCATCAAACTTTCAGTTGTCATGGCGTCATTGTTGAACGATGAAATTAACTTCATTCAAGCGTTGTGAGGAGGCTTTGATACTAGATGTTGTAAAATTTATTTGAACACTCACCAAATAAATGTAAAATTAAATTTGGATGCTCAAATGCTGGGAAAATCATAGTTATAAAATGAAAAAACAAATATGGCCGTAAATAGCTAAAAATATGCAATCCTAACGTATAGGATTTGTTAACAACAACTAAAACAAACTTACAACCCTACAACTAGGAAATCTTGACAACTTCAACATTGTGCAATTTTTCCACACAAGAACATGGTAAGTCACTAGTTTTTATACAGGAGTTATAATCCTAATAAAATATAACAAGTGTAATTCAAATCTTAAACTTTAAAGGTCTGATTTGTTAATGATATTTAATCGATTTGATATTATATTTTTATTTTTATTTGGATGGATTTTAAAAATATATTTACATAAAAATAACAAATTAATATTTTTTTTATTTTAATAATTTCATATAAAAACATGAAATCATGATTTTTAGATTCAATTAACAGACTGCGAGTCAAAGTCGTCTTGTTCACACCCATAGTTGCTTGTTGAAATCTATCTATACCTTTTGATTTTGAGGGAATCGGACGAGACCCGCAAACCAAATAGAGCACGTCCGAGAGAAGAAGGCAGTCAATTGAATATTTTGCCGTGTGGAAAATCATGCCATTTGAATGCGATGCTGCCAAAATCATGCCACGCGCCATGTTGCGGCTATAAATTTTCTCGCTCGGAAATTGTCTGAATATAAATTAATGCAAAAATATAAATATGGCTGCAAGAGATTTTTGTGATGCGCCTAGATTTTTGTGGGTAGAGTATTAGAGAATAATATAGATCATATTCTGGGATCTTACCTATCAGCTTAAGCTTTTAGGTGAGATTGTTCTTTAACATGGTATCAGAGTCTTGTTGACCCAATGGTCACGAGTTCGAATCTCATCACTCTTATTCTATTTGATAAAAATCAAGTACAAGGTAATGGGTCTGTGCAAGTTTCAAGCCCAAAAGGCTTTCACTTGACGGTGTGTGTTAAAGAATAATATAAATCATATTCTAGGACCTTACATATCAATTTAAGCTTTTAGGTAAGATGATTCTTTAATCTAGAAAAGGATCTCTGTTTATGCGCGTGGTGATTCTGCTAACCAAATTTAGAGGGTACGTGGGATGACAATTCCTATTTGAGGTGTGGAGAAGGAAATGATTAAGAAAATTTTTTCTCGTTTTTCCTTTGTTAACATTTTCTCATGTAATTTCAAATCTACAAACTCCACTTACAAACTCCACTTACAAACTGGGTGTAGTGGTAACTTTTCTACTTTGAAAGTTATATTAATTGACTTTCTAGAAAGCGTAGAGAAAAAGGTTGCTAATTTTCTCAGTTGACCGCAAGTCCATTTCTAAGTGTCTTTTTTTTTTTTTAAAGTATGATTGATATTGTTTTTAAAGTATTTTTTATTTATAAATGTATTAACTAATATATTTTTTATTTTAATGTATTAAATAATAAATTATAATAAATTAAATATTAAAAGGAACTGAAATACTGCTGAATACGGGAAAATTCTATGTTCATTCATTTGGTGAAAACACTAATATTCGTTTTTCAAGCAACCTTTTTCTCTGTCATAAACTTAATGATCATATTGCTAATTTGATAGATGTGGGATCTAATTGGGATTATTTTTTGTTTGTGGATCTAGTTAAGAATCATGTGATAATTGAGAGACTAATATGTCATTTATTAATTTATAGTTTGTACTCTCTTTATATATATATATATATATATATATATATATATACTAGCCAATGCCCCGGTCGCGGGTGGCACTATATTTTTTTCAATGTAAAAAAAAAAACACTACTAGAGGAAAAAGGAATGGGTTTAAAATCAAACACGTTGAGATGGTTAGTTAGCTTGGATGGTGACCAATGCTTTTAATTTTCAAACACGGCCAGGGCATCATATCCACAACAAGCTATAAATTTCCTTGCTCCCTTTCCTTTGCATTGCTAGTAATTTGCAAGAAAGCGTATTCTTTCTCTGAAACAATATTGCCTCCACTAACCTTCAGTCCTCATGACTTTGGTGGAATTTGATCTTTAAAGTCACAAAGTAGCTGGAATCCGACCACCTCATAAACACCATACAGAGGTAACCTTTGAGATTGTTTCTACAGGTTGCATGCTTGAAGTCTTTTTTCGTTCCATCTTTTCAGCAATATTTCACTAGCAAGATTGCCAAAGAAAATTATTGTTCCATTGGATTTTACGTTGTCATGATTTTTCAAGTAACTCTTCTTTGCTTCTTGTTAACTATATGTAAATTTAAGGCAGCTGGAAGCAGTATTGATCAGCTGTGTTTTTTTATATAACTAACTCATCTTTGCATGTTTTAATTTCATGTCTTTACTCATAACTTGAAAGCTTTACGTTCAGATAGATGATGATTGACCAGTTTATTGAGTTCCTTGTAGGTCTTCAAGTATCTATTTTAGAGATGCAGAAAGAAAAACGCAAGCAATCCAACGATGAAGAAGACGATTCATCCTCGCGAAAGAGAAGGAAAGCTGACCTCAGCAAGCCTGTCAGTTTTATCTCCACAGGTAAGGTAGAGATATCTCGTGCTGAGAGCATAATAATAATAAAAAATCCGTCCTGATCGGTTGCTATGAAGTTGAAGAAAAAGAGGGGGAAATAATGTTTTTTTTATTACGAGTTCTCTTTTTAAATATATATTTTTTAATTAACTCTTCTCTATATTTCTGTTTACAAGTCTATTTATAGATTATTTTGAGTTTTATTATTTTCTCAGATCACTTCCAATTGTTCTTTATTTCTCATTGCTAAATAATAGAAGTGTTCAACAATGACAAATATTATCAACCCCTTTGTTTATGAATTCACGAGAGTTTCTGCGGTTTCCATGACAGAGCCAGAGTCTCGCTCTAGACCAAAGGAGGCCTATGATGTATTTCTGAGTTTTAGAGGAGAAGATAATCGTAAGACTTTTACAAATCATCTATATACTGCCTTAGTGCAAGCAGGAGTCCACACTTTTCTAGATGAAAATGAAATTCCTAGAGGTGAAGAAATCTCCAAACATCTCCTCAAGGCAATTCAAGAATCGAAGATATCCATAGTGATCTTCTCAAAAGGATATGCTTCGACTAGATGGTGTCTTAATGAACTTTTAGAGATTCTTGAGTGTAAAAATAGGAAAACTGGCCAGATTGTTCTTCCTATATTCTATGACATTGATCCTTCAGATGTGAGAAAGCAGACTGGCAGTTTTGCAAAAGCATTTGATAAGCATGAAGAATGTTTTAAAGAGAGGGTGAAGGAGTGGAGAAAAGCTCTTGAGGAAGCCGGAAATCTCTCTGGATGGAATCTCAATGATATGGAAAATCGGTATGCCTTTTTTCTCTAAGATTCACTTTATGGAGTGATTATACATACTTTAGAGTAATTTTACCATGTGATACAATAAAAAAATAAGCATATATACTTATTTGTCTCTCTATTAAGGTCTTGCTTTTGTCGATGAGCAGGCATGAATCACAATTAATCCAAGTCATCATCAAGGATGTGTTGAACAAATTGAATCCCAAGTACATAAATGTTGCTCCTAACCTGGTAGGTATTGATTGCCTTGTCCAAACTATTAGTGACTTCCTAAGTATGGCAACAGATGAGGTTTGCACGGTGGGCATACATGGGATGCCAGGAATAGGAAAGACGACGATAGCAAAAGTTGTTTTTAATCAACTCTGCTATGGATTTGAGGGTAGTTGTTTTCTTTCGAATATCAATGAAAAATCAGAACAACCGAATGGTCTTGCTCTTTTACAAGAACAACTTCTTCATGATATCTTGAAACAAAATGTTGCCACTATCAATAATGCTGATAGAGGAATGGTTGTGATCAAAGAACGACTTTGTCATAAAAGAGTTATTGTTGTTGTTGATGATGTGGCTCAGCAGTACCAACTAAATGCTTTGGTGGGAGAGCGAGGGTGGTTTGGTCCAGGAAGTAGAGTGATAATTACAACCAAAGATGAACGCTTACTTCTTAAAGTGGATAAAAAATTTAAGGTTGAAGAATTGAAACGAGATGTGTCCCTTCAGCTTTTCAGTTGGCATGCCTTCAGGGACAGCAAGCCATCAAAAGATTATGTTGAGCTTTCGAATGATGTAGTTGATTACTGTGGAGGGATTCCTTTAGCCCTTGAGGTTTTAGGTTCTAGTTTGTCTGCGAAAAACAAATCTAGATGGAAATGTGCGATCGACAAATTGAGAATCATTCCAAACCATGATATTCAGGAAAAACTTAGAATATGTTTTGACAAACTGGATGACCACAAACTACAAAAAACATTTCTTGATCTTGCATGCTTTTTTATTGGTAGAAATAAAGAATATGTATCACATGTACTTGAAGCTCGATGCGGTTACAATCCAGAAGATGATTTGGGAATTCTTAGTGAAAGGTCTTTAATTAATTTTAATGCTTCTGGAGAGATAAGCATGCATAATCTATTACGAGACATGGGAAGGGATATCATTCACAAAGAGTCACCTAACCACCCTGGAAAACGCACCCGAATTTGGCGATGTGAGGATGCATGGAATGTACTCAGCAAGCAGATGGTAATACCCAAATGCATACACAAAAGCACAATCATGCACTTATATCTATATTTTAAACTTCCTGCATATAATTACTTTGAAACTCTATTGAATTTTATTTGATTTTTAGGGAACAGAAGTTGTGGAGGGTTTATCGCTGGATGTGAGAGCATCAAAAAATAAATTACTAAACACGGGATCATTCACAAACATGAGATGCTTGAAGTTACTCCAAATAAATGGAGTATATCTCTCTGGACCCTTCAAACTGCTTTCAGAAGAATTGATATGGATTTGTTGGCTTGAATGTCCTTTGAAATCTTTTCCATGTGATTTCATGTTGGACAATGTAGTTGTGCTTGAGATGCAGTACAGTAACATCAAAGAATTATGGAAGGAGAAAAAGGTGCGTAACATACTCAATCCTCCAAAAAATTTCATTGATGTAAGTTATAATCATAAGTTACAAGTTTTAATGATAACTTTTTTTGTTATTTTCCTTACGGCTCTTACAGATTCTCAACAAACTAAAAATCCTTAATCTCAGTTATTCAAGGAATCTTATTAAAACCCCAAACTTGCACAGTTCAAGTCTAGAGAAACTCCTATTGGAAGGTTGCTTGAGTCTAGTCAAGGTGCATCAATCTGTTGGACATTTAAAGAGCCTTATTTTCTTAAATCTAAAGGGATGTCGGAGGCTAAAGAGTCTTCCCCAAAGTATTTGTGATGCAAAGTCTCTTGAAATTTTGAATATTTCTGAGTGTTCACAACTTGAGAAGTTGCCGGAGCACATGGATGGTATGGAATCCTTTGCCGAGTTGCTAGCAGATGGAATTAACAACGAGCAATTTGTCGCTTCAATTGAACATTTAAAGTATCTAAGGAAGTTGTCATTGTGCGGATACAATTTCAATGCGGATGCACCATCATCTACATCTTGGCCTACACCAATTTTATCATGGATTTCAGCAGGTGTTTTAAATTGGAAAGCTTTGTTGCCACCTTGTTTCACTAGTTGGAGATTATTGACAAAACTAAGACTTGCTTATTATGGTTTGTCTGAATGCGCAACTAATTGTGTTGATCTTGGTGGTTTGTTTTCTCTCGAGGAATTGAATCTATCAGGAAACAATTTCTTTAGTCTGCCTGCAAGCATCAGCATCCTTCCTAAGCTTCAACTTTTGGGAGTTTCGCATTGCAGGAATCTTGTATCAATCTCAGAGCTTCCCTCAAATTTAAAACTCTTAGATGCAATCGGCTGCAAATCAATGGAGAGAGTAAGACTGCCAATCCAATCAAAAGATAGTTCAAATATGTCTCTACATAGGTGTCCAAGTAATGATGGATGGATTATATCCTCTGATACCGTCTGCGATTTATCAAATAATAATAAGAGTCTTGTTGAGGTACAATTTCATTCTCTTTTGCACTCAAATAAAAACACAATTGACACATGCTATATAGAATTAATGCATATTCATATGAATTGATTATTGTTTAAAATTACCGCACTGATCTTTGAAATGTAAATATACACAGGCATCTTACAATCATTGTTGTGGATATCATATTGAAGACTACGATGCCAGTTTGCTTATGAGTATCGTTTGTCAAAAACATCCAAATGGGTATAGATACGATGCAGAAGGATGTTCATTATCATTTCATATACCTCCAGTATTCCAAGGGTTTCTTTTTTGTGCTTTAAGTACAAGGATGTATTTTAGCAGTAGTCATACCATCAAAGCTATTATAAGAAAAAAGAGCAACGGTATGCAATTGTTTGAAGCTACACAAGTAGTAGGACTTTATTGCCCTCTTAGTTGGACAAGATACGTAAGTTTAAGTGAGATGGAAATGGAAGAATATTGCAGAGACGAAGAGTTGGAATTGTATGTGAATTTGGGGAGCGAAGACATTAATGTGAAACAATTGTCGATCCATGTAATAGAGGATTTGGATTCATTCAAAGCAATAGAGTGGGATCCCGACATTGAAAGTGGTAATGTGACTTCACCAACAAGTCATTTCCTTGATCATCCCCTTTATGGTTCCATAGCATTTACTACAATTGAGAAGTGGAAAGCCGATTTACTCCAGTGGAATAATTTCCAATTGTAGATTTAATCAATTTTCTTCTTACTATCCTAGAGCTACGTGGAACTTTGGATCATTATATATCCCATGGGCCCTGATTTTGACCAATTTAAGAGGAGGAAAATTTAACTTGAGCTCAATTAGTTGAAGGATTTCTTTGTGAAATTTTGAAATTTCATGCCTTCTTAGTTAATATTATCGCATTGTTGTATAAAATTAATTAATAAAGCATTTTGTTTTTGAGTTAAATGCCAACTGCTCACAATTTTTTTCTTGACGAATTAAAGTGATTGTGTAATTATCTATATATTTCAGGAACATGTAAAAACAAATTAAAACACAAAAATAATGTTGGAAACTCATTTCCAGTCTTTGAAAATCTAATTTGTCTCATGAGCTAATTCTAAATAGGATAAAACTATTAAAAAAATATTCTTGTTAAGTTTGATATGTAAAAGCACAACGTGGAATTTGCTTTATTGTTTAATTGATATGAGTTGTTTTTTCTTCGGTTACTGAATTTCTGGAAATTCAGTTACTAAATTACAAATTTATCAACTATAGTTTTTGTAACTTTGGGAGTTTGAATTCGCTGCTAATGCTTTCTTCACCCACAACTCCTTTTTCATCTGATCTTGTTCCTCCTATTATCTCCTCAATTTTCTCGCATTCTTTAACAAAAATTTCTTTAAGGTTTAGAAGACAACTCCAAGAAGATGGAAACAAGATTTCAATGCTATGGCAGCTATATACTACAATTCTTTTGAGAGAATCGCAAATTAGTTTTGCACTACAAATGCTTTTCAATTCTGGTAACCTTGACAAGGTCAGATTTCTTAACTTTCGTAGTTTGAATTCGCTGCATTCTTCACCTATTATCTCCTCCATTTTCTCGCATTCTTTAACCATAATTTCTTCTAGGTTTAGAAGACAACTCCAAGAAGATGGAAACAAGATTTCAATGCTATTGCATTTACGTACGTCAATATATTGGAGAGAATTGCAAATCAGTTTTGCACTACAAATGCTTTTCAGTTCTGGTAAAATTTGGCAAGATCAGTTTTCTTAACTTTGGTAGTTTGAATTTGTTGCTTTCTTTACCCATAGCCCCTTCTTCATCTAATCTTGTTCCTCCTATTATCTCCTCCATTTTCTCACAATCTTTAACCCTAATATCTTCCAGGTTTATGAGGTATGGCAACAAGACAGGAGGGAACAACTTCTTCATACTCTTATAACTAGAAATAGATAACAATTTAAGAGCAGAAACTATACCATTATAAAATGGAGATGGTTGTGGTAGTGGAGCAGAGCAGAACCAAGAAGATATAACTAACCTCTCCATGCTACTATACTTAACTGGAAAATCGTCGCCTATACTTCCCTCATCGATACATTTACAAATTAATTGTTGAATGTCATTTGAGGTATGGACCAGAAAATCTCCATATCTATTGGTATTCAAATTTCCAAAAAAAACCAGTTTACTTCCTCTATAATTGTACTTCAAATCCCAACCATCATATTTCATCAACTTTCCTACGACAATTTTGTGTGTTCTTAGTGATTGGGTTGCATCCCGGGATTTGAGATAATCCAAGTAGTTAGATTGATCTTCACAATGGCATTCCAAACCTTCCAACTTTCATTGTTCTGTTGTTGTGCTAAAGCTGAAATTGCATTAGTGACCTCGTTATTGCTTGAGCCCGCTCCAGTTTTAAGTTTCTTCTCTGGAGGGCCATCAATTGCTGCAAGGGCTGCTTCTTGGACATCTTGAGGTACTTGTCCACAAATTCTTACACCATGGCCTTTAACTCCTGCTAAATGGTCTTTGATCCTCGAAATGGAAGTATCTTTGGCAAATCCATGCCCGCAAAACCTACACCTCTTTCGACCATTATTTATCGTCTCAGCATATTCCCAAAAAGATCTATCAACATGATGCAAAACTGGAAGCATTTGACAAGTGGCTCTGTAGAAAAAACAAAAAAAGACCAGTCAATATTTTGCCAAAACAGATCGATCAGGGTTGAAATATTGAATGGAAGTTACATAACTGTAAAAGGGAAGGTTGAAACTGAAATAACAAGTTAAAAACAGTAAAGAAATGAAAAAGAAAAAACAATGAATTCAAGGATTGTAAGAACCGAGAAAGACAAATTTATTTAGTTTTGGGAACTACAGAAAATGATCCAAACTCCAAAGTTTCTTAATAAAATTTCTATACTTGAAAGATCCAAACAATAATAACATGGGAAGCAGAAAAAAAAATATACCTGGATTCAGCTATTGATGTTCTTCAGGTTCTGGTTTGGTGAAGCAGTATATATATATTCAGAAGAACAAGAAGAGATCAGAGAAGAGTACTATCGATTAAGCTAGTTCATTATGAGGAGATGTAAAAAGGAAAATAGTTGAATTGTTTGACAATAAGGAAGTAGGCAACAACTTTACTGATTGTTCATAGTTCCATTGTTCTCTTTATTACAAGTCAATTCAACTTTACTGAAAAATAAATAAAGGGTTTTTTTAAGTGTTTTTTCATGTTACAAGTCAATTCAAGTTTTTAACCGGGCGTGAATTCTCTTTATTTTTGTTGAAACTTAATTAAGCTTAGGCAAGTCAAGTAAAGTTTAAGAAATAAGGAGATCAGTGGTATACTGAGAGAGATCAAGTGAAAGGGATCAAACTCCAAAGTTTCTCGTGTTTTACTTGAAAAGATTCAAATTAACAATAGTAACATGTCAAAAACAAAGATAGCAACAAAATGAAGTATGTATAAATACTTCACCTAGATTCAAAAGAATCTGAAGCTAATTGCTGAGTGAGTTAACGTGTGGACACACCTCGATGTTGAAATTCTGGGAAATCTGATCTGGAAATGTAAGCACAAGAATATGAGAAAGAGTAGTCAAACTAGAACCTATCAAGCTGACAAGAGGCACTCAACAGACAAAAGAAACCTTGAGAGCAGCTGTTTTAAGACAAGTAGTTGAAGTTGATACAAAAATGAGCCTGTAAGAACAACACCATAATATGAGTAGTTGAGTTCAATTATTAACTAAGTTGTACCTGATCAATCAAGAATCTTACTCACCAATAGGCGTGGAAACAAAATTAGAAGTAGAAAAACAAGAAAAGAAAGTAGAATTTACCTTGCAAGCAAGCAAGAAAGATGGCTGAACTCCTGATGAGATGATTCGATCGATTCAATCAGAAACAGGAAGCACAGGTCATCCGAAAGGCTTAAGAAATTTGGTGACGGAAATTCTTAAGTCAATGTTATACAGAGAGTGATCAAGCAGAAGACAATGTAAATAAGAAGGAAGTTGCTTGGAAGGAAGCGACAGCTTTCCTACCACAGATTATATTATAATTATATGCAAGTGCTGCATTGAGCTTTAATTAAGGGGAGGATTTTTTTCTATCCATTGTTACTATTATTTTCCATGGACGGGGAGGAGATAAAAAACGTCCACGTTTGTGGATGAACAAAAGGTCAATGGGATATATGGTGTGGCTAGAACACTAGGGTAAGATAATACGTGTGTTCATTTTTGCCTCGTACTTACGAAAATTTTAATTTTTGAATTGGTGAAAAGATCAATGGGATTCTATATTTTATATGGCTTGTTGTGGGAATGAGTCTTAGGGCATCTCCAGCACGGAGTGCCATTTTGGAGAGGCAAATCTCCAAAATGGCACTTTGAATAGTGTAAAAATAGTATTTTTTTTTATTTGTGCTCCAGTGGTAAAAGCTATTTTGGAGAGTCATTTATTTTTATATTATTTTAAATATAGTGCAATTATTTTGTATGTATTTTAATCATGCAATTAATTATACAATTAATAAGAGTAAATTATATAATTAAATAATTGCTTTTAAAAAACCCTCCAACAATATAATTATTAATTTTATATATTTCTTGTTAAGGTATTTGTAAATAAAAATAAATATTTTTGATATAATTATATTATTTTCTAATATATATATTACATTGATTATACAATTAATAGGAGTAAGTTATATAATTAAATAATTATTTTTAAAAAACCCTCCAACACTATAATTATTAATTTTATATATAAATCTTTACTCTCTTGTTAAGGTATTTGTAAATAAAAATAAATATTTTTGATATAATTATATTATTTTCTAATATATATATTACATTATATATATATATATATATTATAATATATATATAAAAGGTGGCCCCAAGGTGGGGCCACCTTTTTTAGCAGCATGTCCCGAGCTGCCATTTGTAGCAGCTCGGGAAGGGGGAGGTATTTTTACCTCCCCTTTTGGCACTCCTGCTGGAGTGTCTAAAAGAACTGAAAATTGCCAAAATATCATTTTTTTATTTTTGTCTCTTTAATTTGGCATGCCTGCTGGAGATGCCCTTAGAGCCATTCGGACGACGCAAAACCAAGAGTACAAAACTGTGGAGGAAGGCATAATCTTTGATTCCTTCCTTTCCAAATACAGTAGGAAAAAGAACATCACGTCAATGATTTCTGCAAGGGCAACTCTAAAGAGTATCATTTGCAGAGTCAAAAATAAAAAAATAATTTTTTAACATGTTTTCTTAAATTTTTACACTCCAACGGGAATTGCAGAGCCAAAAATAGCTTTCTGTGCAGCTCATGTAGAAAAGCCAAAATGGCCACCTTTGTTGACGTGATATATATATATTAGAAAATAATGTAACTATATCAAAATATTTGTTTTTGTTTTTATTTAAAAATACCTCAACAATAGTAAAAAATTATATACAAAATTAATAATTATATTGTTGGAAGGTTTTTTTTTTAATAATTATTTAATTAATTGCATATTTAAACTACATACAAAATAATTGCACTATATTTAAAATAATATAAAAAATGGCTCTCCAAAATGGTTTTTACTATTGGAGCACACATCAACAAAAAAACCATATATACACTATTCAAAGAGCTATTTAAAGATTTGGCTCTTTAAAATGAATCTTGTCATTCGAGTTGCTTTAAATCAAGATTAATAATTTCTGTAAATCAAGATTGTCAGTTTGATTTCAAAGCGTTTCGGCGCACTGGATTAGTTAATTTTTATTTTATTTTGATTAAAAACTTTACTGAAGTTGCATATAATTAAAAACTTCAACAAAAGCAGGAGAAACCAATTATTGAACTTGATGAGTTAACGTGTGTACCCATCCCAGTGTCGAAACTTTGAAAAAGCTCATCTGAATGATACGTACAACTACTAACACTAATAGATCCAAAGAATCACGGCTAGAATGAAAACCAAAACATCACAACACTGGAATTTGAAGGAATCACACTCCCTGATTGTAGAACAATATGATTTCAGAAGACTTTCTCTGTATTCAACTATGATAAATAATTATGTAGTTACATGTGAATTTATATATTCTACATAGAGCAGTCTTTCATGTTTACTATGAAACATTTACATCAGATAAAAGTAAGAGTTCTATTCTAAAACTAATACTGGATGAGGATGAGGTGGAAGTCCTGCTGTAACTAGGACTGTGTGGTTTACGTGTTATGATCTTCTTCTACTTCTGTTACAGCCCCTCTCAAGCTCATGGGTAGAGGACGAACCATGAGCTTGTCCCGAAGTAGAAGAAACCGAGCGATAGTGAGGCCTTTGGTAAAAATGTCTGCTATTTGATCGACTGTACTGATATATTGAGCTGAGATATCTTTAGTCGCAAGTTTCTCCCGGATGAAATGGTAATCAATTTCGATATGCTTAGTTCGGGCATGGAACACAGGATTGGATGCTAGAGCAAGAGCACCCATATTATCAACCCATAGAGTTGGGGGATTTGTCAAGGGAACTTGTAAGTCTTGGAAGAGCATACGAATCCAATATAGTTCAGCAGTAGTAATTGCCATAGCCCGGTATTCGGCCTCAGTACTAGATCTTGAAACAACAGGTTGTTTCTTAGCAGCCCATGAGATTAAACAAGGTCCTAGAAAAATACCGTAGCCAGTGGTGGAACGCCTATCGTCAGGACAACCAGCCCAATCGGAGTCACAGTACCCATGTAAATTTAAAGAGCCTTTTGAGAATGAAATTCCATGCTCAACAGTATTTTTAAGATATCTGAGCACTCTCTTTGCAGCCGTAAAGTGTGTTGTGGTGGGATTATGCAGAAATTAGCATAATTGATTCACACTAAAGGCAATATCGGGTCTTGTCAAAGTGCAATACTGTAAAGCTCCCACCATGTGACGATAAATAGATGAATCAGGAAGTGGGTCACCATCTTGTTTGGACATTTTGGTACCCGAGATGCATGGTGACTGATATGGTTTAGCTCTAGTCATGTTCATGCGTGTCAATAAATCCACAATATACTTTGATTGATGCAGGTGGATTCCCTCTTTACTTCGATACACCTGAATTCCCAAGAAGTAGGATAGGGGCCCTAAGTCTTTCATTGAGAATTCTTGTTGTAGTTTGACAATGAGATCAGAGATAGCAGCCGGCATGTTACTGGTTACAATAATATCGTCAACGTAGATCAGCACATAAATTCTGGTTGCTTGCTGAATGAGAACAAATAATGATGTGTCCACTGTGGAACCTACAAAACCAAGATCAAGGAGTACTTGGGAGAGTCGTTGAAACCAAGCGCGAGGGGCTTGTTTCAAGCCATAGAGTGATTTTTGTAGATGACAAACAGAATTGGGCTACGATAAATCCACAAATCCTTGAGGTTGTTCCATGAAGACTTCATCTGTCAACTGTCCATGTAAGAAGGCATTAGAAACATCTAGTTGCCGAATAGGCCAATCATAATGTACTGCAAGAGCAATAATAAGACGAATAGTGGCTGGTTTGATGACTGGACTAAAGGTCTCAGTATAGTCAATCCCATCTTGTTGCTCAAAACCTTTCGCGACAAGTCGTGCTTTGTATCGGTCGATAGTGCCATCTGACTTTTGTTTAATTTTGTAGACCCACTTGTTGCGAATGACATTCTTGTGAGGAGGTCGTGGACACAGTGTCCAAGTTCCATTGGACATTAAAGCATTGTACTCAGCAGCCATGGCTTCCTGCCAATTGGGGTTTTTTTAGGCTTGTAGAAAGGTGGTTGGCTCGGGCGGGATAAGGATGGTGTGGAGGGCTTGGAGAGGATGTTTGGTGGTGTGATATAGCTGGAAATCAGTGAATGGTTTGGGTTTGAGGGAGCCAGTGATGCTGCGAGTAATCATCCTATGTGGCCGAGAGGAGTGTGACAGTGATGCAGGGGAACTGGGCAGTGGTGGAGAAGAATTTTCATGAGGGCTTGATTCTGCTGGGGCCAATAATTCAGGCAGATGAGGCTGGGATTCTGAGACTGTATATGGTGAGGCCAAATATGTTTGAGTCGAAGTAGGGGAGGATGATGATTGAGCTCTATGAGGAATATTTGCCTGATTTTGTTGAGGACTAGCAGAGGAGAAATCCTGTTGTGGGACAGTTGTTGAATGTATAGCCTTTGCTGGAAACACTTGCTCATCAAATGTCACATGATGCGAAATATAGACTCGATTAGTTAACGGGTCTAGACAACGATAACCTTTAGAATTGGAACAATAACCCAAAAAGATGCACCTCTTACTACGAAAGGATAATTTATGATTATTATAAGGACGTAGTAAGGGATAGCAAACACAACCGAAGACTCTAAGAATGGAATAATCGGGTTCTGTTTTGAATAATTTGGTATACGGGTTATTGTTGTTCAAAATTGGTGTAGGTAATCTGTTAATGAGGTAAATGGCTGTAAGGAATGCGTCAACCCAATAATTGTTTGGCAAGTGTGAATGAGCAAGAAGTGCTAAGCCAGTTTCAACAACATGTCGATGTTTGCGTTCGGCTATCCCATTTTGTTCGGATGTGTATGGGCAAGAGATTCTATGCGCAATGCCATTATTTTCAAGAAATGCTTTAAATTGAGAAGAAATGTATTCTCCACCCCCATCTGTTTGTATTTGTTTAATTTTGTGAGACAATAGGTTTTCAACTAGGCATTTATATTTAAGAAAACACACAAAGACTTCTGACTTGTGTTTCAATGGAAATAGCCAAGTAAAACGTGAAAAATCATCAACAAATAAGACATAAAATCTGCAACCACTTAATGATTGTACTGGGGATGTCCACACATCAGAGTGTATAAGTTGAAGGGGAAACTGAGAAATACGATTAGAATTTGGGAAGGGAAGTTTCTTGCTCTTTGCCAATTGACATGGCTCACACAAATTATCTTGTTTCTGTGGACTAGACACGGGCAAGTGAGAATTACACAGCAACTGTTGGATGACAGAGGAAGATGGGTGGCCGAGTCTATTATGCCAGGTGGAAAGTGAGGTTTTGACGCCAATAAAAGCAACCAAATTGCGACAATGTTTTGATGAGAATTGTTGCAAGTGCATTGGATATAGCCGGCTTCACATGGTCCCTGCAAAAGGATTTCCCCCGTCTGCATGTCCTTCACAAAAAAATGGCTAGAAGTTAGCACAAAATAGCAGTCATTATCAACACAAAACTGGTGAATAGAAAGTAAACTGGCCGAAGCTGAAGGACAATGAAGGACATTATTCAAGTGAAGTGTAGAGGTCGGTGTTTGGATAAGAGTGGAACCAGTGTTGGAGATTTGCAAGCCACCTCCATTGCCAACTGTAATTGTCTCATTGCCTTGATATGGTTGCTGCAGAGTTAAGTTGTCCAGTGTAGGAGTGATGTGATTGTTAGCCCCGCTATCAGCAAACCATGGATCATCATTTGTGTTGAAGTTATGAGTATGTGCTACCATTGCAGCCAGCTAGGATGGTGGATGTCTCCCTTGATAAGAGAAATCCATTCGATGATAACAATCTAAAGCTTGATGATTAGGCTTGTTACAAATCTGGCATGGGGTACGAATTTTGTTCAAACCAGTAGATGAAGACTGATTCTCATTGCGAGAGAATGGCTTAGAACTGGTGTTGATGGTGCTGTCATTCCGAGTTGGTTGTGGCTGCTGCATACGAGAAGGATATGAAGAGTGTTGATTGCGAGTAGAGTACCTGTTTTGGCCATATCGTTGTTTTTGTTTAAAGCCAGATGATCCCCGATATTGTTTGAACAAAGCAAAGTGTCCAGTTGCTGGTGGTATTGTTTTGATCTGATTTTCCATCAAGCTCTCATAGCTAACCAACTCAGATTGAAATTCATTGAATGAGAGGGAAATATCTCTTGTTGCAAAAGAGAAAGCAGTGATGAATGGGGTATACGCAGAGCTGAGACCACCAATAATATAGGATATCAGATCATCATCTTCTACTGGTTTACCTACAGCAGCAAGTTGATTGGCTAGTCCTTTAGCAATTTGAACATAGTCAGCACAATTCTTGTTTCCTTGCTGTAGGTTTTGAAGTTGTCGTTTGATGTGTGATACACGGGACCGATTCTGGGCAGCAAATCGATGGGCCATTGAATCCCATACTTCCTTAGAAGTATTCAAGTCGAACACTGTAGGAAGGATTGTTTCCGAGAGAGTAGCATTTAACCAGCTAAGTAAGTACTGGTCCTTTTTGTTCCATAAAAGGAATTTTGGATCTGCTGTGGACGTTGTTTGTCCATTTGAGTCAACAAGGAATTTGGGTGGACAAGGTTCTGAGCCATCAACAATGCCCAGAAGTTCATTGCTCCTTAAAACTGGCAGGAATTGGGATACCCAACCAAGGTAATTTGATCCATCTAATTTGACAGATATTAGATGATTAATAGTGGGAAAACTATATGAAATAGGAGCAGAGTTGAACGTAGTGTCTAATCTGAGTTCAGCCATGAGAAAGGATCTTTAAGGGTGTTTAGCCGAGAGGCTCTGATACCATGTAGAACAATATGATTTCAGAAGACTTTCTCTGTATTCATGATAAATAATTCTGTAGTTACATGTGAATTTATATATTCTACATAGAGAAGTCTTTCATGTTTACTATGAAACATTTACATCAGATAAAAGTAAGAGTTCTATTCTAAAACTAATACTGGATGAGGATGAGGTGGAAGTCCTGCTGTAACTAGGACTGTGTGGTTTACGTGTTATGATCTTCTTCTACTTCTGTTACACTGATGAGGAAGCATACGTATATCGGTTTGAGCTATTGCTCATCATCTGGATTCCAATCTAGTAAAGCATAGGGATTCCTATCTAAGAAACAAAAACAAGCCCTTTTTTGTATTTCTGGTTTTGTCCTTAATCCTCATCCTTTTTCTCTATTTTTAGGACTTTATTTCAACTCGTGTGCATGACACTACTAAAAATAGTGCACATCATCAATCATTTAATCCGTTACAGATAATAAAATAATGTGTTGCTAAGAAAATGATTTTGGATTGTGCAATCACACTTCATTTTTGTATTTTAAATTTCATTTGGTGCGTATTTTGAAGAGTTATTATATTAATATTTTTATAATAAGTTTAAAATGTTAATATTAAAAATAAAAATATCTTAATATATCTTTTTTTTAAAATTATTACCTAAAGAGCTAAAACAGATCGGAAATGCACTGTTCACTAAGATTGAAAACACTATTCACTGGATATTTGTCTCCCTGCTTCGCGCGAGTTTGTACTCCTTTGTTTTTTTTTTACACACGACTTCTTTTTGTATTTTTTATGGTGAAATTAACAAATGAGTAGTTTTGACCGAGCGGTTGGCCACGCGATGCCACCACCGGCGCGCGCGAGTTCGAACCGCTCGAACACCAATCTGATTTTTTTTTAAGAACTATTTAAAAAAAAACATTTTTTTTTAAAAAAATAAAGTTTTTTTTTAATACCTGGTTGTTGTTTTTTTTTCTTACAAATCTGATTTTTTTTTTTTTTTTTAAGAACTGTTTTTTTTTTTTAAATGTTTTTTTGTTAAAAAAATGATTTTTTTTAATAACTGGTTGTTGTTTTTATTTTTTTACAAAAAACAAGATTTTTTTTTAATAACTGAAGTTTTTTTTTAAAAAAAAAGAGGTTTTTTTTGTTTAAAAAAGGGGTTTTTTTTGTTAAAAAAAAAGTTTTTTTTTTACAAATCTGATTTGTTTTTTTTTTTAAGAACTTTTTTTTTTAAAAAAAGAGTTTTTTTGTTAGAAAAATGTTTTTTTTTTAATAAGTGGTTGTCGTTTTTTTTTTAACAAAAAACAAGATTTTTTTTTTAATAACTAAAGTGTCCAGGCCAACTTACGTGCACTACTACTAATCTCCGGATCCATTTTTTTTTATATTTTTTTTCCTATTTTGTTTTGCCACTTATACATTTTTTTTCTTAACGGAGGTGTCCGGGTCAGCTTACGCGCACCACGATTGTTTCTTCCCAAGTATTTTTTTTTCCTAGTCAACTGAGCGCGCCGTGAATAATCCCTAGGCTCATTTTTTCATAATATTTTTTCCTATTTGTTTTTCCTACTTGTACATTTTTTTTTATATTATCAGGGTGTCCGGATCAGCTTACACACACCACGACTATTATTATTTTATAGAATACCTAAAGGAGATCGCAATTCCAAAAAGTGATGAATATATATATTTTAAGGTGTTGATATAAAATAAATAGCAAAATATATAATTAGTCTAACATATTTATCAGAAAAAAATCACAAATAGTTATTATCATTATTTTAAATGCACTAATATGAAATAAATAGCAAAATCTATAATTAGTCTAACATATTTATAATGAAAAAAACTTACAAATAATTATTGTCATTATTTTCAATGCCTTATCTACAATAATTAGAAATTTCAACACCAAATAATATTTTTTTTAAAAAAAATTAAAATAAATGAAAAAAACAACAATAATTATTATTAGATTTTAAAAAAATATTTGACTTCAAAAACAAATAAAAAAGAAAAAAGAGAATGATAAGCCCAACCATTACGAAACACCTAACTGCCAACGAATGCCCAATTGACTACAAAAAATAAAGTTATTCATCTCTAATTGATATCATCGATTGTATTTTTTTCATCAACCGATTATATAATTGTTAAAACAATTAAGACACACCAAATAATCAATCAATTGCAATTTTGCAATCTATGAATTAAATAAATCGACACAAAATAGCAATCAACTAGAAATAATCCATCTCTGATAGATTTTAGCGGTTGCAATTTTGCTATCTACTGGTTAAATCATTCGTTGTTGTTAAAATAAACCCAATCATCAACAAGTTCAATACAAAAAAAAATTCATATTTTATTCATTTTATTAATTGCAAATTTATGTCCACCGATTAAATAACTGTCAGAACAATCAAAACATGCCTACCAATTAATCATTTATAGTTTTCAAATATGCAAATTACATAAATCGATAAAATATTTAAGCAAGTTCACCCATTAATGAATTGGCTATAAAATACAATTCACTCATCTTTAATAGATTTTATCGATTATAATTTTGAGAGTTGTCAACTAAATTATTATTCGAGCACTTAAACTGATAACAACAACCAACTAATTCAATACAGACAAAAAAAATACAACAGAATTTAACGATTACAATTTGCTATCTACCAACTAAATAATTCTTTGCAGGTTAAATAATTAATCAGTTTGCTACATCAAAAAATCCTAGCGCAACGCGCGGCTATATTTTGATATTTGTTAGGTATCAACGCCTGAAAATATATATAAAAAAATGAACTGAGTTTTTTTAAAATCTCAAATTAATTTAATCTAAGTGTTTTGAAATACTTTTAATATAATAATATAAAGAATAAATCTTAAAAAATAAAAATAAAATAAAAATAAAAATAAAAATAAAAATCACTTTAAACTAAAAATATATCATGTCACATATATATAAAATAAATGCAAAAAAACACAAAAATGTAAGATAAGTATTATATGTATGCTAGAATGAACAACTAAGTCGAGTGGTTAACGCGTTTGCTGCCGCACCACAAGAGCGAGAGTTTGAATCTCTCCGGCTGCTGATGTTTTTAAACACTGATGAACAATGATTTTCACTTTTCATTATTGTTTGAATTTTTTTTAACTACGCTTCTTTTTTTAAAAAAAGTTGGAGAATCCATGTGAGGTTACGCACACCACGACTAATCTCCACATCCACTTTTTTTTTTTTGCATTTTTTCCCTGTTTTTTCCTACTTATACATTTTTTTTCCATGACCGAGATGTTCGGGTTAGTTTATGCGCGCCACAATTTTTTCTCTCATTACTGTTTAAAATGTGCTTTCCCCTTGCACTTTTTTTCTATAACTGGACTTCCTTTTTTTTAAATAAACGAGGTGGTCGGGACAGCTTACACGCATCATGACTAATCTTCGTACCCATCTTTTTTTAACATTTTTTTCCTTTTTTTTTCCAATTACACTTTTTTTTTCATTTTTCTATAACCAGGGTGTCCTGGTTAGCTTTTTTTTTAATATTTTTTTAATTGGGTTTCTTTTTTTGTGTTTTTTAACCAAAGTATCCGTGACAACTTACGTGCACCACAGCTAATCTCTGAATCCATTTTTTTTAACATTTTTTTCATTGATTTTTCCCCCACGTATATGTTTTTTTTATAATTATGATGTCTGGGACAACTTACACGCGCCGTGAATAATCCCCAAACCCATCTTTTTGAATTTTTTCTGTTTTTTTCGCACTTATAATTTTTTCTTTTATAAACATGGTATCCGGGTCAGCTTACGGGAACTACTACTATTATTTCATAAAATAGCTAAAAGAGATTGCAATTTCAAACAGTTATGAACAATTATTTCAATTAAGGTTTTCGTTGTTCATTACCATTTGAAAAAAAATTCCTTTTTTTATATTTCTTACATAATTCTTATTTCTGTCCATATATATACATGCTCTTAGTTTTTGTTTCAATTCTTTTATTCCTCTCTTATTAAGGTTTTTTAAATTTTTAAATTTTAATTTGTGTTGGTAATCATTTCAAAAACAATATTTGTTATTATTTCTCTTTTTTTTATTCTTCAAGTTAAATAATTTCTTTAAGTATAATCATATTTATTTTTTGTTAATATTGTTAGGTATTGAATTTTGTAATTATTATAGATAAAACATTCAAAATAATGATAATTATTATTTGTAAGTTTTATTTTCTTTTAAATATGTTAGACTAATTATATATATATATATATACATACATATATTGCTTTTTTGGAAAAAAATAATATCATTGTTCTGAAATACTTTTAATATAATATTATAAAAATAAAAAAAATTATGGAAATTGTTTCTCTAACAATAATTATGGTCTCAGCAATTTTTATTATTTCTAATGTTATTAAGGTTATTTTCTTTTATGTTTACATTTTAATTTCTGTTGGTAGTCATTTCAAAAATGATATTTTCTATTTTCTCTTTTTTTTATTCTTCATTTCAATTTTTTTTTAAATCTAATAATATTTATTTATTTATTTCCATTTATTTAGTTTTTAATTTTTTTTTAATACTGTTAGGTGTTGAAATTTCTTATTATTATAGATAAGACATTCAAAATAATGATAATGATTATGTTTTTCTTATAAATATGTGAGACCTATTTATTATTATTCTAAAACATTTTTAATATAATAATATGAGCAATAAATTTTACAATCAATTTCCTACATATAAAAAAAATCAATTTTAATGGATTTTATCAAAAGAGTTTTAGTAGTAGCAATATTCAATCATTTTTTAGTTGAAAAAACACTTGTTTCTAACAGATTTTATCAATTATAATTTTACTCATTGAATATTAAAATAACAAAATATAACATGCATAAAATCAATTAATTTTTTATATAAATAAAAAAAACTCAGCACATCGCGCGGGTAATTCGCTCTTTATGTACTATAATACCAAACCCATTCTATATGTACAACTTAGAATACAAGTAGCCAGTCCAAAAAAAAACGAAGGGTAAGAAACGTGAAGGCCTGCATTAATAGACCCATCAATTCCTAAAACATGTGATCGTATATGAGAATAAAGATGTTAAATCCTTTTGTGTCTGAAAGTTGGGATGCCATAATGTTTGTAATTATACTGTAGAGTGTTTTTTAAAATAATTTGTTGTTTATAAATATATTAAAATATATATTTTTTTTTTATTTTCAATATCAACACATTAAAATCATTAAAAAAAATATCATTTTAGTATTTCTTTCAAACAAAAGATATTCTTTCAAAAAATAAAAAACAATTACAAACGAATGCCCTCTCTCCCTTCAGCATGCATTTCATCTTCGTATTAAACTAAAGTACTGAAGGGTTATTCTCATCAATTCTTAATTATGTTGTTCATGGCATATCAAAAGATCATACAGATTGATTCAAGATCAACGATTTGCTGTATTCAGTTTATGCAGTCACTGACTCAACTTTAATCTTAGTGACCTACATGGGGTGGGTTGAGTGGAGACAAGACAGTGGCTAGCTTTGAAGAACGATATTTCTGGCCGCAACTGAAGAGAGATGTGAACAATTTTGTACAAAGGTGCTATATATGTTAGGTACCTAAAGGTCAGTTACAAAATACTGGTCTTTATACACCTTTACCTATTCCTAACAATATTTGAGAGGATTTGTCTATGGATTTTGTGCTGGGACTACCTCGCACCCAGTGAGGGGTAGATTCTGTTTTCGTGGTGGTTGACAGGTTCTCAAAAATAGCTCACTTCATCCCTTGCCAAAAGACATCAGATGCTTTGCACATAGCCCGACTATTTTTCAGGGAGGTGGTCCGACTTCATGGAGTGCCGCAATCAATTACCTTCGATCACGACACGAAGTTCCTCAATCACTTTTGGGTGACTTTATGGAAGATGTTTCAGACTTCACTGAACCGTAGCACTATCGCACATCCGCAAACTGATGGGCAGACATAAGTGACGAACAGGACCTTGGGAAATCTAGTTCGTAGCATTTGTGGAGATAAGCCAAAACAATGGGATCATGCATTACCATAAGCTGAGTTCGCTTACAACAGTGTTGTTCATAGGGCAATAGGGAAAAACTCCTTTTGCTATGATATATGTATCACCACCACCAAGGCATACTGTGGACTTAGTTCATTTACCCAAGGGGGTCAACGATTTAGTATTGCTGCAGAAAATATGGCTACACAAGCCCAAGTTGTGCATGAAGAGGTGAGGCAGAAGTTGGAAGAGACAAATGCAAAATACAAGGCAGCTGCAGATAAGCACAGGCGTCGCAAGGTGTTTGAGAAGGGGGATTCAGTGATGATTTTTCTTGTGCATAGAGAGATTTCCCGTAGGAACTTACAAAAAGTTGAAGCCCAAGAAATATGGTCCATATCAAGTTTTGAAGAAGATAAACGATAATGCCTATGTGATTGACCTACCTGAGACCATGGGAATTTCCAAGACTTTCAATGTTGCAGATTTATTCCAGTGTCATGCAGAGGAACCCTTGTATCCTGATCCTAAACCTGAACCTAACTCGAGGTCGAGTTTCTTTCAAGTGGGGGAGACTGATGTAGAACAAGTGGCAGAGGCGTACATGCTTAAGAAAGAGCATCCGAAATTCAAAGACAACTGAATTTGCGCTGAAGCTGGAATGACACGAAACTCACCCAGTTGATGCGTCTCGGTGTTTCTAGAGGAAGCCAGCAGTTGTGGTACACTGGAATTTTTATTCATAACAGAAAATCCCAAAACAAGATCATGCTAAGGTGATTCACAAGTAATAAGTAGTTGTATTGTGGGCTTTCAAAGTGAAGAGTATATCTTGAGTAAGAATCCGTGCCATGAAAAGGATCTGATCAGATGTAAATTCGATTTAAATTGGAGGCACAAAAAAAGAAAACAGGGCATGTGCTTCTCAGCACCAAACAGAATTGTTACACAAATTGGAGGCACGATGAAGATACTATCATGTATAGGAATAGGAATAGGAACTGTATAGTATTTGATATATACTACAAAAGAGTCAATGTTCACTACAAAAGAGTAAAATTGAATTAACCAGTAGGGTTTACGTTCATCATTCATGATTTATGTTAAAAAGAGTCTCCAACTGCAATGAACTCTCACAATAATTATAAGCTCCACAATCATGGATGCACACATACATTAACAAGTTGCATTCCGCGTACTGAAACGTTGAAACTTAAGAACCCGAACCAAAGAAAGTTTATTTCTTAGCTAAATTCCTCATCTGGGTTCCTTTCATTTCAATTTAATTTCCAATAAAATGTCAGTTGCAACACTAAACTTCAATGAAAACAGTTTCGTTAGCTGCTTTCTTAGGAAACAAACAGAGCATAACATGAACACAAACTATAGAAAGAAAGAGAAGTGGAAAAGTACCAAGTTTAGCCCAGAAATCATTAGTATAGGAACTTGAACCAGAAGAACATTCAGCAATCTCCATGATTCTTCCTTCAATGGGGTATTATTTAAAACTCAAAAGAATGAGAGAAGTTTCTCTTTGATAGAATTTTAATTTTTGATTCTTGCATTTAACCTAAAAGCTCAAGCTGTTAGGTGAGGCCCCATAATATGATTTATATTATTCTCTAACACACCCCCTCAAGTGAAAGCCCTTTGGGCTTGAAACTTGCACACAGGTTCATTCTACCTTGTGTTTGATTTTTATCAAATAGAATGGGGGTGGTGAGATTCGAACTCGTGACCGCTGGGTCAACAAGACTCTGATACCATGTTAGGATTGAGAGGGTTTGCAGAATTGAAAGAAGAATAGTTTAGAGAAGAGAAGAGGGAGAAGAGAGAAGAGAAGAGGGAGATTGAAATTTAAAATTGTGCTGTATTAATTTCTGTTTTGCATATATTTGTTGTGTGTGAACTTCTCTATTTATACACATTTCCCATACATTCTTTCATACTCTAGAATACAAATACACTATTCTAGAATATTCTTCTATACTCTAACAGTTCTCAGAGGTTTTAAAGAGACAGAAGACAAGGAAAGAGCATACATAGGAAGGAGATGAGTCTGTTATCACCAAATAAAAAAAAAACCATATAGTTATCGATGCAAACACCCTCTAACAACACATTTATTAGGAAGTTAAAAAAAAAAACCATATAGTTATCCACCAAACTCCAATATTCTTTGGAGCAAAAGAAATTCTCCATGAGCATGCTCTAATGTTCATAGTGTCCATCAAACTTTTGAATTGCAAGTTGCACCAAACTACTTTCAGTTGTCATGATGCCATTGTTGAACGATGATCGTTAAAGCGTTGGTAGGAGGCTTTGATACTAGATGTTGTAAACCTTATTTGAACACTCATGAAATAAATGTAAAATTAAATTTGCTTGGATGCTCAAATGCTGGGAAAATCTTAGTTATAAAATGATAAAACAAATATATGTTCGCTACTTAATTTAATGTATATTTGATATTATATTTTTATTTTTATTTGGATGGATTTTAAAAATATATTTACTTGAAAAAATAACAAATTAATATTTTGTTTATTTTAATAATTTGATTTAAAAACATAAAATCATGATTTTTAGATTCAATTAACAGACTGCGAGTCAAAGTCGTCTTGTTCACACCCATAGTTGCTTGTTCAAGTCTATACCTTTTGAGACCCGCAAACCAAACAGAGCACGTCCGAGAGATGAAGGCACCCAATTGAATATTTTGCCGTGTGGGAAATCATGCAATCAATTTCCTTGCTCCCTTTCCTATGTATGTTGATTACTATTGCATTGAATGCAATAAATTGTCTGAATAATTTAATTTTCTAACACGGCCAGGGCATCATATCCGCAAGCCATTTGCTCGGAAGCATAAACTATTAGGCACCCGCAACAAGCTATAAATTTCCTCGCTCCCTTTCCTTCGTATGTTATCTTTGATTACGAGTGCATTGCTAGTAATATGCAAGAAAGCGTTTTCTTTCTCTCAAACAATAAAATATGGATGGTGAGATAACCAGTGCTGGCTATTTTGGCCAACATTGCTGCAATTTGATCATTAAAGTCACCGAGTAACTGGAATCTGACAACCTCATAAACACCAAACAGAGGTAACCTTTGACGTTGGTTCTACTGCTTGCATGCTTGCATTGATCTTTTTTCGTTCCATCTTTTCAGCAATATTAATTGTTGCGGGACAGCAATATTACTCTAAACTTGAAAGTTTACGTTCAGATAGATGATGATTGATTAGTTTATTGAGTTCCTTGTAGGTCTTCAGGAACAATATCATTCTATTTTAGAAATGCAGAAAGAAAAACGCAAGCAATCCAAAGATGAAGAAGACGATTCATCCTCGCGAAAGAGAAGAAAAGCTGACCTCAGCAAGCCTGTCAGTTTTATCTCTACAGGTGAGGTAGAGATATCTCGTGCTATGAAGTTGAAGAAAAGAGGGGGAAATAATGTTTTTTTTTATAATGAGTTTCCTTTTTAAATATTTTTTTTAATTAACTCTTTTCTATATTTCTGTTTACAATTCTATTTATAGATTATTTTGAGTTTTATTATTTGCTCAGATCACTTCCAATTGTTCTTTATTTCTCATTGCTAAATAATGGAAGTGTTCAACAATGACAAATATTATCAACCCCTTTGTTTATGAATTGACGAGAGTTTCTGCAGCTTTCATGACAGAGTCACAGTCGTCTCGCTCTAGATCAAAAAGGGCCTACGATGTATTTCTGAGTTTTAGAGGAGAAGATAATCGCAAGAGTTTTACAGGTCATCTATATACCGCCTTAGTTCAAGCAGGAGTCCACACTTTTCTAGATGAAAATGAACTTCCTAGAGGTGATGAAATCTCCAAACATCTCCTCAAGGCAATTCAAGAGTCAAAGATATCCATAGTGATCTTCTCAAAAGGATATGCTTCGACTAGATGGTGTCTTAATGAACTTGTAGAGATTCTTGAGTGCAAAAACAGGAAAACTGGCCACATTGTTCTTCCTATATTCTATGACATTGATCCTTCAGATGTGAGAAAGCAGACTGGCAGTTTTGCAAAAGCATTTGATAAGCATGAAGAATGTTTTAAAGAGAAGGTGAAGGAGTGGAGAAAAGCTCTTGAGGAAGCCGGAAATCTCTCTGGATGGAATCTCAATGATATAGAAAATCGGTATGCCTTTTTTTTCTCTAAGATTCACTTTATGGAGTGATAATACATACTTTAGAGTAATTTTACCATGTGATACAATAAAAAAAAAGCATATATACTTATTTGTCTCTCTATTAAGGTCTTGCTTTTGTCGATGAGCAGGCACGAATCAAAATTAATCCAAGCCATCATCAAGGATGTGTTGAACAAATTGGATCCCAAGTACATAAATGTTGCTCCTAACCTGGTAGGTATTGAATGCCTTGTCCAAACTATTAGTGACTTCCTAAGTATGGCAACAGATGAGGTTTGCATGGTGGGCATACATGGGATGCCAGGAATAGGAAAGACGACGATAGCAAAAGTTGTTTTTAATCAACTCTGCTATGGATTCGAGGGTAGTTGTTTTCTTTCGAATATCAATGAAAAATCAGAACAACCGAATGGGCTCGCTCTTTTACAAGAACAACTTCTTCATGATATCTTGAAACAAAATGTTGCCACTATCAATAATGCTGATAGAGGAATGGTTCTGATCAAAGAACGACTTTGTCACAAAAGAGTTATTGTTGTTGTTGATGATGTGGCTCAGCAGTACCAACTAAATGCTTTGGTGGGAGAGCGAGGGTGGTTTGGTCCAGGAAGTAGAATGATAATTACAACCAAAGATGAACGCTTACTTCTTAAAGTGGATCAAAAATTTAAGATTAAAGAATTGAAACGAGATGTGTCCCTTCAGCTTTTCAGTTGGCATGCCTTCAGGGACAGCAAGCCATCAAAAGATTATGTTGACCTTTCGAATGATGTAGTTGATTACTGTGGAGGGATTCCTTTAGCCCTTGAGGTTTTAGGTTCTAGTTTGTTTGCGAAAAACAAATCTAGATGGAAATGTGCGATCGACAAATTGAGAATCATTCCAAACCATGATATTCAGGAAAAACTTAGAATATGTTTTGACAAACTGGATGTCCACTAACTACAAAAAACATTTCTTGATCTTGCATGCTTTTTTATTGGTAGAAATAAAGAATATGTATCACATGTACTTGAAGCTCGATGTGGTTACAATCCAGAAGATGATTTGGGAACTCTTAGTGAAAGGTCACTGATTAACGTTAATGCTTCTGGAGAGATAAGCATGCATAATCTATTACGAGATATGGGAAGGGAGATCATTCACAAAGAGTCACCTGACCACCCTGGAAAACGCACCCGAATTTGGCGATGTGAGGATGCATGGAATGTACTCAGCAAGCAGATGGTAATACCCAAATGCATACACAAAAGCACAATCAGGCATTTATATCTCTATTTTAAACTTCCTGCATATAATTACTTTGAAACTCTATTGAATTTTATTTGATTTTTAGGGAACAGAAGTTGTGGAGGGTTTATCGCTGGATGTGAGAGCATCAGAAAATAAATTACTAAACACAGGATCATTCACAAACATGAGATGCTTGAAGTTACTCCAAATAAATGGAGTATATCTCTCTGGACCCTTCAAACTGCTTTCAGAAGAATTGATATGGATTTGTTGGCTTGAATGTCCTTTGAAATCTTTTCCATGTGATTTCATGTTGGACAACGTAGTTGTGCTTGAGATGCAGTACAGTAACATCAAAGAATTATGGAAGGAGAAAAAGGTGCGTAACATACTCAAACCTCCAAAAAATTTCATTGATGTAAGTTATAATCATAAGTTACAAGTTTTAATGATAACTTTTTTTGTTATTTTCCTTACGGTTCTTACAGATTCTCAACAAACTAAAAATCCTTAATCTCAGTTATTCAAGGAATCTTATTAAAACACCAAACTTGCACAGTTCAAGTCTAGAGAAACTCCTATTGGAAGGTTGCTTGAGTCTAGTCGAGGTGCATCAATCTGTTGGACATTTAAAGAGCCTTATTTTCTTAAATCTAAAGGGATGTCGGAGGCTAAAGAGTCTTCCCCAAAGTATTTGTGATGCAAAGTCTCTTGAAATTTTGAATATTTCTGAGTGTTCACAACTTGAGAAGTTGCCGGAGCACATGGATGGTATGGAATCCTTTGCCGAGCTGCTAGCAGATGGAATTAACAACGAGCAATTTGTCGCTTCAATTGAACATTTAAAGTATCTAAGGAAGTTGTCATTGTGCGGATACAATTTCAATGTGGATGCACCATCATCTACATCTTGGCCTACACCAATTTTATCATGGATTTCAGCAAGTGTTTTAAATTGGAAAGCTTTGTTGACACCTTGTTTCACTAGTTGGAGATTATTGAGAAAACTAAGACTTGCTTATTATGGTTTGTCTGAATGCGCAACTAATTGTGTTGATCTTGGTGGTTTGTTTTCTCTCGAGGAATTGAATCTATCAGGAAACAATTTCTCCAGTCTGCCTTCAAGCATCAGCATCCTTCCTAAGCTTCAACTTTTGAGAGTTTTGCATTGCAGGAATCTTGTATCAATCTCAGAGCTTCCCTCAAATTTAAAACTCTTAGATGCAATCGGCTGCAAATCAATGGAGAGAGTAAGACTGCCAATCCGATCAAAAGATAATTCAAATATGTCTCTTCATAGGTGTCCAAGTAATGATGGATGGATTATATCATCTGATACCGTCTGTGATTTATCAAATAATAATAAGAGTCTTGTTCAGGTACAATTTCATTCTCTTTTGCACTCAAATAAAAACACAATTGACACATGCTATATAGAATTAATGCATATTCATATGTATTGATTATTGTTTAAAATTACCGCACTGATCTTTGAAATGTAAATATACACAGGCATCTTACAATCATTGTTGTGGATATCATATTGAAGACTACGATGCCAGTTTGCTTATGAGTATTGTTTGTCAAAAATATCCAAATGGGTTTAGATACGATGCAGAAGGATGTTCATTATCATTTCATATACCTCCAGTATTCCAAGGGTTGCTTTTTTGTGCTTTAAGTACAAGGATGTATTTTAGTAGTAGTCATACCATTAAAGCTACTATAAGAAAAAAGAGCAACGGTATGCAATTGTTTGAAGCTACACAAGTAGTAGGACTCTATTGCCCTCTTAGTTGGTCAAGATACGTAAGTTTAAGTGAGATGGAAATGGAAGAATATTGCAGAGACGAAGAGTTGGAATTGTATGTGAATTTGGGGAGCGAAGACATTAATGTGAAACAATTGTCGATCCATGTAATAGAGGATTTGGATTCATTCAAAGCAATAGAGTGGGATCCCGACATTGAAAGGGGTAATGTGACTTCACCAACAAGTCATTTCCTTGATCATCCCCTTTATGGTTCCATAGCATTTACAACAATTGAGAAGTGGAAAGCCGATTTACTCCAGTGGAATAATTTCCAATTGTAGATTTAATCAATTTTCTTCTTACTATCCTAGAGCTACGTGGAACTTTGGATCATTATATATCTCATCTGGGCCCTGATTTTGACCAATTTAAGAGGAGGAAAATTTAACTTGAGCTCAATAGTTGAAGGATTTCTTTGTGAAATTTTGAAATTTCATGCCTTCTTAGTTAATATTATCGCATTGTTGGATAAAATTAATTAATAAAGCATTTTGTTTTTGAGTTAAATGCCAACTGCTCACAATTTTTTTCTTGACGAATTAAAGTGACTGTGTAATTATCTATATATTTCAGGAACATGTAAAAACAAATTAAAACACAAAAATCATGTGGGAAACTCATTTCCAGTCTTTGAAAATCTAATTTGTCTCATGAGCTAATTCTAAATAGGATAAAACTATTAAAAAAAATATTCTTGTTAAGTTTGATATGTAAAAGCACAACGTGGAAATTTGCTTTATTGTTTAATTGATATGAGTTGTTTTTTCTTCGGTTACTGAATTTCTGGAAATTCAGTTACTAAATTACAAATTTATCAACTACAGTTTTTGTAACTTTGGGAGTTTGAATTCGCTGCTAATGCTTTCTTCACCCACAACTCCCTTTTCATCTAATCTTGTTCCTCCTATTATCTCCTCAATTTTCTCGCATTCTTTAACAAAAATTTCTTCGAGGTTTAGAAGACAACTCCAAGAAGATGGAAACAAGATTTCAATGCTATGGAAGCTATATACTACAATTCTTTTGAGAGAATCACAAATTAGTTTTGCACTACAAATGCTTTTCAATTCTGGTAACCTTGACAAGGTCAGATTTCTTAACTTTCGTAGTTTGAATTCGCTGCATTCTTCACCTATTATCTCCTCCATTTTCTCGCATTCTTTAACCATAATTTCTTCTAGGTTTAGAAGACAACTCCAAGAAGATGGAAACAAGATTTCAATGCTATTGCATTTACGTACGTTAATATATTGGAGAGAATTGCAAATCAGTTTTGCACTACAAATGCTTTTCAATTCTGATAAATTTGACAAGATCAGTTTTCTTAACTTTGGTAGTTTGAATTCGTTGCTTTCTTTACCCATAGCCCCTTCTTCATCTAATCTTGTTCCTCCTATTATCTCCTCCATTTTCTCACAATCTTTAACCCTAATATCTTCCAGGTTTATGAGGTATGGCGACAAGACAGGAGGGAACAACTTCTTCATACTCTTACAACTAGAAATAGATAACAATTTAAGAGCAGAAACTATACCATTATAAAATGGAGATGGTTGTGGTAGTGGAGCAGAGCAGAACCAAGAAGATATAACTAACCTCTCCATGCTACTATACTTAACTGGAAAATCGTTGCCTATACTTCCCTCATCGATACATTTACAAATTAATTGTTGAATGTCATTTGAGGTATGGACCAGAAAATCTCCATATCTATTGGTATTCAAATTTCCAAAAAAACCCAGTTTACTTCCTCTATAATTGTACTTCAAATCCCAACCATCATATTTCATCAACTTTCCTACGACAATTTTGTGTGTTCTTAGTGATTGGGTTGCATCCCGGGATTTGAGATAATCCAAGTAGTTAGATTGATCTTCACAATGGCATTCCAAACCTTCCAACTTCCTCAAGCATCCTACTTCCTTTCCTTCAACTGTTACTGGAACATATCTTTCTTGACCCATTGTACAATCATCAATAATCCATTCCTCTAGTATGAAGACATGCAGGTGTGAGAGTTTAGGTAATATCCCATCGAGAAACTTCTTTTCACCACATCCATTCATTCCTAGATACCTCAGGTTGGATAGACATTCCATGCCATGTGGAATCTTTTTAAGTGGAGCACCAGAGAGATCTAACTTCTTTAGTGCCCTGAGCTTTTTCAATGAAAGTACACTGCTTAACCTCCGACAACCTTTGAGTAACAATGAAGTGAGACCCTTCAAATCGGAGAGAGAATCAGGCAAACATTCAATATTTGTTCTAGACAGATCGAGGACCTTTAGCCCATGCATATGCGCAAAAAATGAATCCGCAATGAATAGCAACCCATAATTATCACATAGCAACAAGGTTGACAAATTTGGACACCTCGGTGAATGCCCGGAATGAATCTCTTCAATTCGATTGTGCATTAGCGAAACACTCGTAAGTTTCTCACTCCACTCCTCTTCATCTGGCAATTCTTTTAACTGTGCACCAGCTTTAACGATGGCTTGATAGTTCTCTTCCAGTATTTGGATGGCCATGTCCCTAATCAAGTCATGAATCTTGACATAATCATCACCACATAGTCTTTCCAATAGGCAGGCTCTTTCAAGTTTGTCAAGCATTGTGTGGCCTTTGTTAATTTTTGCCTCCCTACTCTTCTTCCGTTTTACCACTCCCTCACCAATCAAATAATCTATCAGATTCTCTCTATGGATCTTAAAGTCTTCAGGAAATAATCCACAATACAAGAAACATTCCTGCAGAGCTCTATCACGTAGGTAGGTATAAGTAAATCTCAATATCCGAAATACCTCCTCTTCCACTCTATCTTGCGGAACTTTTGATTGTTTAAGGTCCTCTAAAGCATCTCTCCATTCGTGCATGCCATCTACCCCCTTCATGGTTCCAGCAATTGTTTTAATTCCCAGCGGCAAACCTGCACACTCCCTTGTGATATCTCTTCCAACTTGTTCCACTTGTGGAGAAAGTGGTTTGTCATGTCCAAAGTACCTCCATGAATAATTTCCAAGCCTCTTCATTAGAAAGAGGATTCACTCTGACATTGTTTTTGCTATTCATTTGTTGACAAACCTCTTCTGATCGAGTTGTTATAAGCAGCTTGTATCCTTTCAATGGGACAGGAATTCCCACTTCGTATAGCTCAAAAGATTTCCACAAATCATCTAAAATGAGAATCCATCTTTGTTTCTTCATTAGTTCATGCGACAGTTTCGCAGCTCTGTGCCCCAACTCCTCCTCTTCATTGGAAAGAGGTAATTCTATACGTTTCGCAATCTTGTTCTGCAATTTATGAATGCTGAAGTCTTGAGACATGGTCACCCAGTAAACATGACGAGAAATATCTGGACTTTGTAGAAGCTCATTATAGATATGTTTTACTTGCTCCCCCATCCCGTAAATGCCAATGGTTGAGACTTCATCATCTGTCAACCATGACCATATCAAATTCTTATTCTCTTCAAATGCTCGACCCACTAGCTTTGTAGAGTCAGTAAGTAAAGGAGCTCCTTTAGTCTCACTTGGGTTGTATCTAAGGCCTCCAACAGAGCTAGCTCCTGCACCAGGCTGCGCTACTCCTCCAATCCCATTCTCTATATCATCCCTCGAAAGGAATTGAACAGTCTCCTCCCAACTTTTTGCATACATATTTGGTTCTTGTATCCTTGCTCCATCTACTGTCAAATTGTCGACTTCCTTGTTTTGCTCCTCTTGACTGGTTGAAATGGCAACATGCTGAACAGTTCCTTCACCAGTGTTTTCCATGTCTAAATGCGAACAAAATCTCCCTTCCTCCCCACCTTGTTCCATGCCCTTAACTCCCACGATGTTTTGTGCATCATTCATGATGACATCATTGTTTAGTGATGGAGAATAGAGTTGATCATTTGTTTGTTGGGATGTATCTCCTCGAGGCTCATCAACTTGATTAAATGATGGCCTCTCATGAGAGCTGCCTATCACCAAAAGCTCCTCATCTTCAATAGTGAAGCTAGCCATGCAATCTTCGAGCAAAAGATCTTCTCGTTGGTGTGCCATCATCATTTCCAAAGGCTCCATGTCTTCAACAGTGATGCTAGCCATCCAATCTTCTTTGATCGACAGATCCTCTCTCCAGAGGCTCATCATTTCATTGTTCTGTTGTTGTGCTGAAGCTGAAATTTCATTAGTGACCTCGTTATTGCTTGAGCCAGCTCCAGTTTTAAGTTTCTTCTCTGGAGGGCCATCAATTGCTGCAAGGGCTGCTTCTTGGACATCTTGAGGCACTTGTCCACAAATTCTAACACCATGGCCTTTAACTCCTGCTAAATGGTGTTTGATCCTCGAAATGGAAGTATCTTTGGCAAATCCAAGCCCACAAAACCTACACCTCTTTCGACCATTATTTATCATCTCAGCATATTCCCAAAAAGATCTATCAACATGATGCAAAACTGGATCATTCCGTGGAAGCATTTTGACAAGTGGCTCTGTAGAAAAAACAAAAAAAGACCAGTCAACATTTTGCCAAAACAGATTGATCAGGGTCGAAATATTGAATGGAAGTTACATAACTGTAAAAGGGAAGGTTGAAACTGAAATAACAAGTTAAAAACAGTAAAGAAATGAAAAAGAAAAAACAATGAATTCAAGGATTGTAAGAACCGAGAAAGACAAATTTATTTAGTTTTGGGAACTACAAAAAATGATCCAAACTCCAAAGTTTCTTAATAAAATTTCTAAACTTGAAAGATCCAAACAATAATAACATGGGAAGCAGAGAAGAAAATATACCTAGATTCAGCTATTGATAGATTAAAATGCCATGAGCAACAACTTTTTGACTTATGCTTGAAAATGATGATGATTAGCGTATCATTGTTTGCAATTTACCAAAATATTGTTGAAGATTACACTATGGATATTTCCAGATTTCGATAATAAAGGTAGCTTTTTATTACTGTTACAAGAAAAAGTATTTAGTTCATGTTTTAAAAGTATAGAAATTTGAAAGTGTTTAAAAGAAGAAAATCGAAACAGGGGAGAAAACAGAGTTTAAGAATGCTAGAAATGAATTTGCACCGTAGCTGTTTTTACTGTTCACGCAGCATTGATAATTGATTGCAGAATTGAATTACTTAATTGAGATACAAACTTACAATTTATAGAAAAGAAAATGAACGTGACAGCCTACTCTTCAGCCATGATATGAACTCCATTATCACGTAATAAGCTGCCACTAACCCCACTAAGTAAGCTGCATTTCACGTAATGAGCAGCACTACAGAACACGTAAGCAACAAATTCCTAAAGACTAGGACAAGCACTTGACTGACTTAAATTAAATTAGAGACAATAACAATGACTTAAACATAATTGATGAAAACATTTCAGGACTAAAATAAATAACTAACAAAATTAATGTCTTAATAATACTGATAGCAGCATTATTTTAACAATTGACCGCAAATATGTCACTTATGCTTCCCTCAAGGCAATGTTGGGGGCTATATGCTTCTTGTGGTAACCGGAATGATCTCGATACAATCCTGACAAGACTGAAGGAGGAGTAAGTAATTTAATTAATGTTGTTCTCAAAGGGGTAAGCATCGAAGGATTTGTTGCTAATGACTATTATCATTATTTCTTGGATCCTGAATTGGCTTACATGAGAGAGAGGGGAAGAAAAAGTAAGGGGAGGACATTGTTGAACAACGGCTCTGGTAGGTGTGCCTTTTTTGTGGTCCTTAACAATGCAAGGACACTGTAGATTGCTTTTGAACAACCCATACAAATGTGATGGGACTCTAAAATGAAAATTGAACCACACAATATTTGGTTTTATTCGCATCACTGCTCCTACATGGCCCACCAACCCATCAGCCTTTGCTACTTTACTACTTTACTGAGAAAGATAAGACGACAGTCGTAACTTGAAGCTTTCAGAGAGTTTGGAGAGCGTGCCCGAGCTCAAGAATGGCAGGTAGTGGTGAAACAGTGAGCAACATGCAGGTGTTATTCAAGAACTATGAGTCTGGTTTCCCAAAAGAATCAGACATGTATGTTGCCACAACTACCACTGAACTCAAAGTACCAGAAGGTTTTAATAATGGGGTTCTTGTTAAGAATCTCTATCTTTCTTGTGACCCGTATATGATATTTTTGATGAAGAAGTCCATAGACCCAGGGACTTTCACTTCGTATACCCCAGGCTCTGTAAGCCCTTTTCTCATCTCTCGTTTTTGTTTCGTTTTTTGCTTTTGTTTTCTGTTTGGGTGCTGAGAATTGGAAAGAAAATGTGTTTAGGAAAGTAAAGTTTTTGGCTTAATGGGTTAGGACAAGTGGGAATTTCGGATGGTTTGTTCAATGTTCCTTTTTAGTGATACGAGGATGAGATCGGTGCCATTGTTTTGATTTTTGTTGAAAGTTATAGCCTTTATTAAAAGACTGTTGATTCTTGCTGAAAATCTTGGACTATTTGTTGGAAATCTTGAATCTGTACAGTAATTGTTTAGAATAATTACAGTTGAAATTAAAAATATGAAAAAACAAGAAATTCTGAAGAACTTGAAAATAACAAATATTAGAATGAATCACATTCAATTCATTCCAGAAAATCATAAATATTGGAATGAATCGCATTCAATTCATTCAATTGAAACTTGTCTATTTATAGGCTTACAAGAACTAGAAATTGAATTAAACTAGAACTCTCAATAGACTAGGAGAGGTTATTGGATAAGGATATGATTTATGATAAATCCTATTAGAAATAGTAATCAAAATTAATTAGAACTCTATAGCTAAAAACTTCTTATCTTTTTATCTTCTTATCTTCAAAGCTGATCTCATTAAAATCTAACATTCCTCCTTGAGATTTGCTTTGGACATCCCCAACTTCATCTTTAGGAACTCCAATCTTGCTAGAGGAAGTGCCTTGGTCATCACATCATGCTGAATTGGATTTTCATCAACTCTGTTTTGTCCCAAATCAAAATCAGTATAAACTTCAAATTTTGCTCCTCCTGTCTTCGTGTACCATTTCACACGGTCAACAATACAAATATGAGTTTGAGCTTCAAATTTCTGTGGCAAAGAAACCATCATTTTCTATATCACCTTTTGATCTTCAATCACCTTTTCAAGAAGTCTCATTAGATTCATAACATCCATTAATCTGCCAGAATAATCCTTGACAGATTCAACATCTTTCATCTTCATCAGTTCGAACTTCCTTTTCAATGTAAGGATTCAAATTGTTTTGACTCTATTGCTTTCCTCAAATTTACCTTGAAGCTTATCTCATACAAGCTTTGGTGTCTCTAGATCCATAATCTTTGTGAAAATATGATCTGCAATTGCTGAATGGAGGCAAGTGATAACTTTGTCCTTCTTCAGTTTTTCTTCTTCATGTGCTCTTATTTGAGCAACTGTTGGATTGACTGACAATGGTAATGGATCAACATTTGTTGTGACCACATTCCACAACCCTTGAGATCCTAGATAAAATCTCATCTTTACAACCCATATATGATAGTGTTCTCCAGTAAATATTAGAATGACAACAGCAGTGTTGCTTGAGGTAGACATGTTTTGATAAAAATAAACCTCTTTTGTGTGCAATCAATCACTCTGTATTTATCTCTCAAACTCTCTTGTGTTTATCACTCAACAAAATCCCATAGTCCCGTAAGAAAACTGCTCTGATACCAATTGTTGGAAATCTGTACAGTAATTGTTAAGAACAATTACAGTTGAGATTAAAAATATGGAAAAACAAGAAATCCTGAAGAACCCGAAAATCACAAATATTGGAATGAATCACATTCAATTCATTTTAGAAAATCATAAATATTGGAATGAATCACATTCAATTCATTCAATTTATTCAATTGAAACTTGCCTATTTATAGCCTTACAAGAACTAGAAATTGAAATAAACTAGAACTCTCAATAGACTAAGAGAGGTTATTGGATAAGGATAGGATTTATGATAAATCCTATTAGAAATAGTAATCAAAACTAATTAGAACTCTATAGCTAAAAACTTCTTATCTTGTTATCTTCTTATCTTGAAAGCTAATCTCATTAAAATCTAACACTATTAACAGTTGGTCAATGGAACTAGACTTAACAATCCATCAAGTCCGTGGACTATAGTTTTTTCCTAGTTCTTTAGTCAATATGTTGTTGATTTCTTAGGAAGAATGTCTATTGACAAATTGTGTCCCTTAATTTACCAATTTTGCTATCACTGCCTACTTATTAGAACTGGAAAAGAAAGGTGGGGAGTAGTTGCATGGTGTTAAGGAACCATCTCACCTAAAAGCTCAAGCTTATAAGTGAGGCCCCATAATATGATTTATATTATTCTCTAACACATGGGAATATTTCTGTTGCATAGTTTATCTCTAAGAATTTTGAAAATCAGACAGAGATTAATGGATATAAACCTCCAGTAAATTTAGCTCAGCAACATTTTTTAAATTGCTGTTCGTATATGATTGGTGTTCTACATTTGCATCTTGTAACTCGTGTGGTGGAAACTTGCCAGCCATTACGTGGGCATGGAGTGGCGAAAGTGTTGGCTTCTAGGCACCCGGACTTTAAAGAAGGCGACTTTGTTTGGGGGACAGTGGGCTGGGAAGAGTACAGTCTTATCACTTCATTCTATCCGTTCTTTAAAATTCAGGATACTAATGTACCCCTTTCATACTACACAGGAATTCTTGGTAAGTCATAGAAGGTTCTTTTATGTGTAACTGTCATCGATTGCAAGAACTTTTGGGCATTCCAAAAACAAAATCCTCCATACCATATCAAAGATGTAATTTTTCTCGTTATCATTAGCATGTCACTCCTTCACCCTGTAAGTTTCTTCTTTTTTTTTGGCCCACAGCATCATAATTAGGCAATTAAACTTGAATGTTGTGTATTTCCCAATTTCTAAGAGTTTGCTTTTATGTTGATCTAGTTCCTACAACTGAATTTTCTTAGGAGTTAAACAAAATGAACTGAATGTGATTATTGGGATCCAAAACTGACTCCAATGCAAGACATTGTTTATTGTATTCATTTCCAGTTATTAGGATAACTTCACTTTCATGTATGGTGCTCCAAGTGTGTTTGTGGTCAATCTTGCAGTGAGCTAATTACAACTCCATCCCATAAAGAGAAGAGAAAATTGCATCTGATAAAATTTGTGCATTGTTGCATAACAATTCTGGTTTTGTTTCCTAGATTTTCACGGTGCTTTGTATGTGCATTTTCTCTTACAAAGAAAAGGAGATTATGTTTTCATTTCAGCTCATTGAATGTGCATTTTCTTTTATAGGCATGCCTGGTATGACTGCTTATTTTGGTTTCTATCAAGTTTGTTCTCCAAAGAAAGGGGAGCACGTCTACATTTCAGCAGCATCTGGTGCTGTTGGTCAGCTTGTTGGGCAATTTGCAAAGCTAATGGGCTGTTATGTTGTTGGAAGTGCCGGAAGTAAAGAAAAGGTGAGCCGACCTTCACTGTTATACTTTCGGTTTTAGGCCATTCCTGGTAATCATTGAATCTGGGAAATAATTTCTGCTTACCAAGAATTTTATCTTGTAAATATTCCTTTCTTGCATGTTATTTGTGACCCACTCCATTGGTTGGGTGAATGACCCTGAGATATATAGTATCATCGTCTCTTCTTATGTTCTTATGTTTAATCAGGTTGATTTATTGAAGAACAAATTTGGGTTTGACGAGGCTTTTAATTACAAAGAGGAGCCTGACTTAAATGCTGCTCTGGGAAGGTCAGTCTATGTAAATGTTATTGCATTAAGCCAACTCAGTGATATACTTGATTTTTTCAAGTCATCTTTTGCCATTCCATGGAGATTATGTTTCTCCCAAATCTCACCAGCATGAAGTGGAATATCTAAATCCATTTATAACAAAAATGCTGTAGAGGGGAGGGGGGAAGGAACGGAGTGATAAACATCGCATTAGCTGTAGCAATTTTATTTCAAGAACTGATGGTAACTGGACTCCTACTGTTACAGATACTTCCCTGAAGGCATTGATATATATTTTGAAAATGTTGGGGGCAAGATGCTCGACGCAGTGCTTCCGAACATGAGATTGCGAGGCCGCGTTGCGGTATGTGGAATGATCTCACAATATAATCTTGACAAACCTGAAGGTGTGTTTAATCTGATGACCGTTGTTTACAAGCGGGTACGCATAGAAGGATTTGCGGTTGCAGATTATCATGATCAATATCCCAAGTTCCTAGATTTTGTATTGCCTTGCATAAGAGAGGGAAAGATAGAGTACGTGGAAGACATTTCTGAAGGACTCGAGAATGGCCCTGCAGCACTGGTAGGCCTTTTCAGTGGACAAAATGTTGGGAAAAAGCTGGTTGTAGTTGCTCGTGAGTGATTGAAACCCGTTGCATCTTTTTCTTCTTCTGTTTTTTCTCTAGCAAGGGACAATGGCTGTGTTAATGATTCAATCCTGGACAAATTTGGTTTGATGTAATCTATCTCTATGTTTGGTTCCAACTGCTATACTTATAATATCCATTTTCTCCTGCTTCAATGCCATAGATTTTTCATGTAGAAAGATTTGTTTTCATGCTGAAGAAACGATGGAAAAAACCTCTCCCTGCAGTAAAGATTGTCACATGCATGGTGTTGACAAAAAATTTTTAGTAAACCTCGGAACCTGATGCGGACAGGATAGCAAACACATATTTGGAACATTTAATGCACCCAAAGCAACAGGCATTTTAAGTTTCTCCCGTTCTCTTATTGAGTTTTTATTGCCCATTAATTCTGGACTGTTTCCAGATTTAATGGACTTGTTATGAGTGTTTTTATTTCCCCATTAATCCTGGACTGTTTCCAGATTCAATGGACTTGTTTTGAGTGTTTTTATTTCCCCATTAATTCTGGACTGTTTCCAGATTTAATGGACTTATTATGAGTCTAAAGAGTTATTGTTGTAGGAGTCTAAGAGTTATGTTTTTGGGTTGTTATGGGAGTCTAAGAGTTACATTTTCTTTGTATTTAATGGATTGTATCCACGTTATAGTGGACAGAATGAAACAAGAAAAAAAAACTCTTTGAGTAGTTAACTCAAAACACCTCTCTTTCTTCTATTTTTCTGTGGAATTATAGATCAAAGAAAACCTTGTGTGCTATATACGTGTGAGTTCTGTTTTAGACTGCATCAGGTTGGTATCAGAGCTCGGTCAGAAATCGTCGACATGACACCAAAAAGACGTGTGAACCTACCGAACCTCCGTGAGCAACCAGTGAATGAAGTTTATGAGCGCGATGAGATCGCACGACTACAGCAGCAAGTCGAGGCATTGACGCAGCAATGGCTCAACATCGGGGTCCAAATCCACAAGATGTGGAAGAGGAATCCGAAGAGGATGAAAATCCTTTCGCACCTCAACCAGCACAACGGAGACCAGCAAATGATGAATCAAGGCGTTGGGAAACAGGCCTCAAGGTTGACATACCAGAGTTTCATGGTGGTTTACAAGCAGATGAGTACCTCGATTGGATCAATGCGGTAGATGAAGTTTTGGACTTTAAACAGGTCCCAGAAGACAGACGAGTAGCCCTGGTTGCAACAAGGCTGAGGGGCCGGGCTGGAGCTTGGTGGCAACAAGTGAAGAAAACGAGGACTATACAAGGAAAGGGGAAGATCACATGCTGGGACAAGATGAAGAAACACATGCATTCTGCATTCCTACCATACAACTACACACGAACACTTTACCAACGGTTACAAAATCTAAGGCAGGGGAATCGCTCAGTTGATGACTACACTACGGAGTTCTATCAGCTAGTATCGCGAGATGCAATTGCGGAGGATGAGGAGTCACGAGTTGCGCGATACATTGGGGGACTGCGGATTCAATTCCAAGATGTCCTTAATATGTTTGAAGTACTGAGTGTATCAGATGCCCACCAGAGAGCTGTGCAATTAGAGAAGCAACTAGCGCGCAGGAATACCGGGATAACAAGCTTTGGAGGTTCTAGCGCAAATACTAGCAATGTCAGCGGGCGAACAGGGAATATAAGTTTTGGGGGGGGAAGCACAGGAGGTGCAAGTAGCAGTAACACACGACCAGCCGTCCCACCATCTACATTTACCAAACCTACCGTGCCTACACACACAACAACACCAAACACAGGGTTTCGTTGTTTTAATTGTGGAGAACCTGGACACAGGTTCGCAGAATGTAAGAAAGGACCACGAAGGGGTTTGTTCTCAGAGATGGAAGAAATCAGCAGGGAGCAAGATGGTGATGTTGAGACAGAAGCAGTTTACGATGAAGAAGAGCGTGTAGAGGGGGATACTGGACCAATGTTAATGGTCCGACGCAGCTGTTTGGCACCACGCGGGGTAGAGGATGATTGGTTGCGCACTAATGTATTCCAGTCCACTTGCACAATTAGTGGGAAGGTCTGTCAATTCATCATTGACTCAGGTAGCTGTGAGAACGTGGTGTCCGATGAGGTGGTCCGTAAATTACACATGACAACCGAACCACACCCTAGGCCATATAAACTGACATGGCTAGATCGGAGGAGTGATGTTACAGTATCAAAACGCAGCTTGGTGTCCTTTTCAATTGGGACAATATATAAAGATCAGATTTGGTGTGATGTGGTTTCCATGGATGCCTGTCACTTATTACTAGGCAGACCGTGGCTATATGATCGGCGTGTGATGCATGATGGGTTCTTAAATACATACACCTTCGTGTTCAATTCAGTCAAGGTTGTGTTGCTGCCAAAGAAGGAGGTTACGGGTAGTCCTTTGACAGGGGAAACCAGTAATTTGTTGACAATGGCTAAATTTGAGGCAGAAATTAGAGAGTCAGGGGTGGTTTACGTGCTGGTTGGAAGAGAGAAAATTGAAGGTGGCACTGTCCCGAGTGATGCGGAGCCACTAGTACAAGAGTTTGGAGATGTGTTTCCAGCTGAGCTCCCCGAGAACTTGCCCCCATTAAGGGACATCCAGCATCAAATTGATCTAGTTCCAGGTGCCAACTTGCCCAATAGGCCGCATTATCGGATGAGTCCGAAGGAACACGAGGAGTTACGACGCCAAGTAGAAGAATTGCTAGCAAAGGGGCATATTCGTGAGAGTCTTAGCCCATGTGCGGTGCCTGCCCTTTTGACCCCAAAGAAAGATGGAACGTGGCGAATGTGTGTTGACAGCAGGGCCATAAATAAAATTACGGTTCGTTACAGGTTCCCGATTCCACGATTGGATGACTTGTTGGATCAGTTGAGCGGGGCCACAATATTCACGAAGTTGGATTTGAAGAGCGGATATCACCAGATTCGTATCCGGCCGGGAGATGAATGGAAAACAGCCTTCAAAACTCGGGAGGGACTCTTTGAGTGGATGGTCATGCCATTCGGGTTATCTAATGCCCCCAGCACGTGCATGCGGGTGATGAATCAAGCACTGCGACCCTATATTGGTAAGAGTGTAGTGGTATATTTTGATGATATCCTAGTTTACAGCATTGATCCTACAATACACTTACAACATCTTCGGGAAGTTCTGACCGTGTTACGTAAGGAACAATTCTTTGCCGCAAAAGAAAAATGTGTGTTCTTAACTGACCGGGTTTGTTCTTGGGTTACATTATCTCTAATGAGGGGCTCTCGGTTGACGAAACAAAAGTTGAAGCCATCAAACAGTGGCCCCAACCACAAACCATGACTGATGTCCGAAGTTTCCATGGGCTGGCATCATTCTATCGCCGCTTCATTCCTCACTTCAGTAGCATAATGGCCCCAGTAACTGATTGCATGAAGGACAACAATGGCAGGTTTGTATGGACCAATGAGGCCGAGATAGCTTTCCAGGAAATCAAGAAACGATTGACCACCGCTCCAGTACTTGTCCTGCCCAACTTTTCAAACCCATTTGAATTGCACTGTGACGCTTCCAAGCTAGGAATTGGGGCGGTTCTGAGCCAAAATAGCAGGCCTATCGCTTTTTTTAGTGAGAAGATTTGGGGTCAAAATTACGGTATAACACCTATGATGTTGAGTTTTATGCAGTGGTTCAAGCAGTACGACATTGGCGACATTACCTGTTTCTCCAGGAGTTCATCCTATTTACTGACCATGATGCTCTCAAACATATGGGAAGTCAGGATAAAATCTCATCCCGACATGCATCTTGGGCTGCATATTTACAAAGTTCACTTTTGTCATCAAACATAAAGCGGGAACACTGAACCGAGTGGCGATGCCCTTAGTCGAAGAAAGAATCTACTGATTGACATGCGTATCAAGGTTTTGGGTTTCGATTCCTTTCAAAATCTATATGCATCTGATCCTTTTTTTGCTATTGTATTAGGGAAGATCCAGAACAACCAACAAATTGACTTTGTTCTCCAAGATGGGTTTCTTTTCAAAGGCACACAACTGTGTATCCCTGAGTGTAGCCTTCGAACCAAGATAATACAAGAACTACACCAAGAAGGGCATGTGGGCAGGGATCGGACTTATTTGCTAGTGGCGGCATCTTACTTCTGGCCATCCCTGCGGAAGGAGGTTAGTTGTTTTATGGAGCGATGTAGGGTCTGTCATGTGGCCAAGGGAGGAGCCACCAATGCTGGGTTGTACATGCCACTTCCTGTTCCAATACGCCCATGGTCCGACATCAGCATGGATTTTGTTCTAGGTCTCCCGTGAACACAACGGGGATTCGACTCCATCTTTGTGGTAGTAGACAGGTTTTCAAAAATGGTTCATTTTATACCATGCAAGAAAACGACAGATGCTGTTAGCGTGGCTGATTTGTTCTTTAGGGAAATTTATCGGCTACATGGGCTGCCGGAGTCCATTGTGTCAGATAGGGACACTCGTTTCTTAAGCCATTTCTGGCGAAGTCTATGGAAGATGGTTAATACCCACCTGAATTTTAGCAGTGCTTATCATCCCCAGTCCGATGGATAAACTGAGGTGGTGAATCGATCATTGGGTAATCTCCTTCGCAGCTTGGTGGGTGATCAAATAAAAGAATGGGACAAGAAACTTGGTCAGGCCGAATTTGCTCATAACCATGCAGTCAATCGTAGCACCAAGTTCAGCCCCTTTGAAATTGTTTACGGGTTTCTCCCGCGATGTCCTCTTGACCTGGCTAATCTCCCGAGCAATTCCAAAGTTAACCACAAGGCAGAAGACTTTGTCACGCAGCTGCAGGACATCCATAACCTCACCCGACAGAATCTGTTGGAATCTGTTACCAAGTTCAAGCACGATGCAGACCGCAAACGGCGCATGGTCGATTTTCAAGTGGGTGAATTTGTTTGGGCTGTGTTAACAAAAGATCGCTTCCCCGCAAGCGAGTACAATAAATTGTCCGCACGGAAGATTGGTCCAGTGGAGGTTATTGAGAAAATTAATTCCAATGCTTACCGTCTCAAGTTGCCTAGTCATATTCGCACAGCAGATGTATTTAATGTTAAGCACCTAATTCCTTTCCGCGGGGACTCATCATCAGAGGAATATCTCCCGAATTCGTGGTCGAATTCTTCTCAGCAAGGGGAGGATGATGCGGACAGGATAGCAAACACATATTTGGAACATTTAATGCACCCAAAGCAACAGGCATTTTAAGTTTCTCCCGTTCTCTTATTGAGTTTTTATTTCCCCATTAATTCTGGACTGTTTCCAGATTTAATGGACTTGTTATGAGTGTTTTTATTTCCCCATTAATCCTGGACTGTTTCCAGATTCAATGGACTTGTTTTGAGCGTTTTTATTTCCCCATTAATTCTGGACTGTTTCCAGATTTAATGGACTTATTATGAGTCTAAAGAGTTATTGTTGTAGGAGTCTAAGAGTTACGTTTTTGGGTTGTTATGGGAGTCTAAGAGTTACATTTTCTTTGTATTTAATGGATTGTATCCACGTTATAGTGGACAGAATGAAACAAGAAAAAAACTCTTTGAGTAGTTAACTCAAAACACCTCTCTTTCTTCTATTTTTCTGTGGAATTATAGATCAAAGAAAACCTTGTGTGCTATATACGTGTGAGTTCCGTTTTAGACTGCATCAGAACCTGTCCGGAAATAGCAATAACGCCCCTGGAGGTGTAGACATTAGGTATAAAATGAATGGGTTACTTTGGAAATTTCATGAGGTTGGTAGATATAAATATAAAAGAAAAGAGAGACCATAATTTTAGAAAAGAGAGAACCGAAAGTGGGAAAGAAGAAGAGGAAATGAGAGGGAACGATTGGGGTAAGAAAATGAAGTATGAGAAAATAAGTTTGTAGACATGATTTATGTTTTGGTGGCTTAGGGTTCTGAAATCTTAATCATTTATTTAAACTAGTTTACCTTTCGATCAACTGGTAGTTTGGTCAACTGCTTGTCCTGATGGTTTTATTTGATTAACCACGTCATGAGGCTACACTGTGCTGTCGTCATCTGGAATAAATGTTTCCATTTATTACAGCCATCAGAGAAGAAAACCACAGAAGGGTTTGGATATTTGTAGCAAGTAATAGCAACAGTTGCTGTGCAAATTAGCGAAGGCTAGGACCACTCCATATAATTTTTCTAATTTTGGTCATATTTTTGCACAAAAAACGCACATTTGAGGCAAAATATTAAGAAACTTTAGCAATAAGGACCCAACTGAGAAATGTTTGTAACTAACTGATAAAATGTATAGTCTAGGGACTCAATTGAAGCTAGGCATAGAGTTTATGGGGTACCGAACAAGATCACCCTTCCATATTCGTCAAAGATAACCATAGCACACCTAAGAGAAAAACATGGACAAAAAGAAAGCAAAAATGAACATGAATTGCTTAATATCTTCTTATATTTAATTTTCGCTGGCTCTATTGATGAGTTTTGTAGATAAAATTATAAAAAGAAATAATGATCCACTAGAAATTTGCCATGAATCGACGTGATGGCTATTGCTGACTATCCCCCAATGTGATTGGCATGGATCAAGAAGATATTTTTGTAAACTAGCAAGCGGTTCTGGTCCACACATCACCTTCCAAAAGTAACTCGCAGTACTCTCCTCTGCAATGTGCCCTTTGGGACTGTGCTCATTTTCTTTAAGACAATAGAGAAACAAGAACAAAAAATTAAGTGGATTTCACATCTTATAACAACATAGAATAATCAAGAATGTTTGATCAGGAAGTGAGCAACAAGCAAGTGGCATTGAAAAACTATGTCACAGGGTTTCCAAAGGAGTCTGACTTGCAAATTATTACAACTGATACTATAAGACTTAGAGTACCAGAAGGGACTAAAGATGCAGTTCTTGTCAAGAATCTCTACCTGTCTTGTGATCCATATATGCGTGAAGGCATGTCTGCTTCTGATGGTGGGTTTCCCCCCTTCGAACTTGGAAAGGTTAGCCCTGTCTCATTTCATTTCTCGGTCTTTGAACAATGAAATAGAGTTTGTTTTTCTTCCCTTTTAATTTTGAGATTTCTTGATGTAATTGTTATTTCCCATTTGAGGTATTGGACCAAAGAAGGAGAATGTAATGGTTGAACAGTCTAAAATTGGGTTTGAGATAGGAATTGAAGGACAATTTTGAATTTTTTGAGAGCTTTCTTTTTACATTTTTTTGTCACAAACATGATGATGATACAGTATTCTTCTAGTGATCATGTAGGAGCTTTGTTTTGGATATGGCAAAATGTGTTTCTGTGTATTTCAATTCTATGATGATTGATATGGTGATGTGATATTCAAATTATACACGCAGCCTCTAATTGGGTATGGAGTGGCTAAAATCCTGGATTCTACTCATCCAAACTACAAGAAAGGAGACTTAGCTTGGGGTTTTACTGGTTGGGAAGAGTACAGTCTCATTGTATCACCACAAATTTTGTTCAAAATCGAGCACACTGACGTGCCCCTATCATACTACACAGGAATTCTAGGTCTGTTTGTTTTGAATTTTTCAAACGCAGTTTCACCTTTGTTTCTCAAAAAGATAAAGATGCTTAACAAATGAAATCGTGACTTGTGTTTGTGTTTGATTCATATGGTTAAAGCTCATGTGAAATTGTGTCGATTTGTTCTTTTAAGGTATGCCTGGTATGACTGCTTATGCTGGTTTTTATGAAATTTGCACGCCAAAGAAAGGAGAGTTTGTTTACATATCTGCAGCATCAGGAGCTGTTGGCCAGATTGTCGGGCAATTTGCAAAATTGTCAGGCTGCTATGTTGTGGGCAGTGCTGGATCTAAAGAGAAGGTGAGCCTAACTGGAAACCTTTTCCCTCCTATAAATGAAAACAAAACAAAATGAATTGAACTTTTAATCCATGAAAACAAATGTATATCCGTCGTTTCTGCATCTCCAAGCACAGCCGAGAATCCTACGATCTATTCGGTCTTGTGAAATGTTAGGTGGCTTGTGCTTATGGCCAGAGTCACTACCGATGTGGTTGCTGATGTCTTTTCTTCTTTTTCTGACACAAGGTTGATCTGCTTAAGAACACGTTTGGATTTGATGAGGCTTTCAACTACAAGGAAGAGCCAGACTTGACAGCAGCTCTTAAGAGGTCAGTAGTAATAAATAGTAAGCACCACAATGAAGCTTGGGAATCACACTTATATGCAAGCTTTTAGGTGAGATGGTTCCTTGACATGGTATCAGAGTCTTGTTAACCTAATAGTTACGAGTTTGAATTTTATCACCCTCATTCTATTTGATAAAAATGAAGCACAAAGTAGTGCAGACATATGCAAGTTTCAAACCCAAAAGACTTTAACTTGAGGGGGTGTGTTAAAGAATAATATAAATTATATTCTGGAGTTTCACTTAACAGCTTAAGCTTTTAGGTGAAATGGTTTTTGACATGAATTGATTTGGCAGGTGTTTCCCTGAAGGCATTGATTTTACTTTGAGAATGTTGGGGGTAAAATGCTTGATGCGGTGTTAGCGAACATGAGGATTCGCGGTCGCATCGCGGCGTGTGGAATGATCTCGCAGTACAATCTCGAGAAGCGTGAAGGTGTCCATGACCTGACGCATATTGTTTTCAAGGAAATTCGGATGCAGGGATTCCTAGCTGGTAGCTATTATCACCTCTATCCCAAGTTTCTGGAAATGGCTTTACCTTACCTCAAGCAAGGGAAGATAGTATATGTGGAAGATATAGCAGAAGGGCTTGAAAGTGGTCCATCATCTCTGCTAAGCATATTCACCGGCAAAAATGTAGGGAAGAAGTTGGTAGTTGTTGCTCCTGAGTGATACCATTAAGCACTGTTTTTAAGCTTTCCAAGGTCCTTGACCCGTATATCCTCTGAGCTTTCCTGGCTTCCCATGGACAGGAACTTCAATAATGATGAAGGCTTTTCTGGCTTTCATGGACAACCTTTGGTCATTGCCGAATGTTTTGGTAATAATACATTTGCTTTCTTAGAATATTTTTCAATTGAAAATATAGTAGAATAATGTTTTTTATAATTTTTTTATACATTCTGATGTTAACATTTTGAAATCATTAAAAAGCACTTCAAAACATTAATTTGGTTTTTTTAGATATACTTTGAGAATTAATCCACCCAGAAGATGCAAATTTCTGGCACATATAAGAGATAGAAATCAGATTTCTGGCACAATGTGATGAAGGTACATAAAAAATCAGAGCCAAGGTTTGATGAAGTTGCTGTCCGCCTCACTTGTAGGAGCGCCACCTCTAGCTGAGCCTGTGATAACTGGGTCTGAAGGACATCAATTTGTTGTTGTACAGCAGATCCTGATCCTCGAATGAGAACACCTTCCTCTCGGAGAGGGTCCACGGTCTTCTCCATGTGGCAGTGGCGGGTGCTGTCTCTATCCGACTGAACCGAGAGCTGGCAAACCGGGATGTCAGCCTCCGGATACATGAGCACCGTGGTCAAGCCCTCTTTTTTTATCTTCTTCAGCATGCTCAATGCCAGATCCCATAAGCAATTCCTTGGAGTTCCTGGTGGAGTACAGTGGAGCTGATAAGAACAAAATATATTTAGAAAGAATGATAAAAAGATCCAATGAATACTGAAATAAACAAAGTCCTCTAGCAGTTCGAGTGCCTTTCAGACTGGGTCTCCTCTCAATCCTCTGTAGTCTAGTAAACTACTTGGGCAACAACATGTTAACTCTGTAGTCTAGTATATGTAGAGAAACAGCTCATGTTAACGGAAATCAAGGATGAAGATCAATGCAGTAACAGCAGCAACATGAATTAATTAAATGCAGTGACAGCAAAAGCAAACCTGCAGATAACGGCAACAACATATAAAGGAAGGAATTAAATTGCAGATTTGAAGAAGAGCTGATCCTGTACATTAAACAATAGTTACGTTAAAATTCTGAATTAAATGTAATCTATATATATAGTGCAGCATGTAAAGGATACGATTTGAGGGAAAATAATACTGTTCTTCTTCATCTCTAATTATTCAGTATTTTCAATCCTATAGTATAACAGTTCGAGTGCCTTTCAGACTAGATCTTCTTTTCTTTGGCAGGATCATCCTTCACTCACCAGTCATCACTCAAATGTATGATTATCTTGATTGGATGCTCAGTGGATTTTGAAACCAAACTTGCCTTGATAAGATCATCGAATTCTGCTTCGACATCGGTTGTGCCACGGATGCGTTGCAGCATGGTTTTGGCCTTCTGTTCGTCGTTGAAGCGCTGGATTAGGCTGTTGGGCGTCTCTGGTAGGAAAATACAAAGAAAAAACCATGTTTTCTGCCGATTCCTCTGCAGTAAAAGAAGGAAAAGGAAGGTGCAGTGGTCTCTTGTAGTTGATTTTGTAATGCAACAATGAAAAAAGCTTAGCCAAGAAGTTGCTGTAACAACGAAAGGTGCGCTGGATTAGTTAATTTTATAGGTCTCGAAGTTAATTATATCAACCTTTAATAATCATCATATTAACAATTATAAATCTTAAACGAGAGATCATAAGAGTAATAAATTTTTTAATTTTAAATTCTTATCACCGAATCAAATCTTTTAATTCTAAATTTTTACTATTGGACTTGTCTACTAAAAATAGAAATTCCAGGAGAAGCATATATGGACTCCCCAGTAAGGTAAAGAATTCATGTGAAGCCCAAATTAGATCCTTTCACCTTTCGTGCATTCTAGAATGAGGCCCAAAAGTGACTTGACACGCCCACCGTGGCTGGAAGGCATGGCGTTGATCGCATTGGGCTTGGCACGTGCATACGTAAAAGCAAAATGTAACTAAAAATTGATTTCTATCCAAATAATTCTCCAATCAATTTCCCTTTTTTATTATAAATAAATGAAATTTCCCAATCAATTCTCTTATATTAAAACTAAGTTTATTTTTCTAATCTGATCAAAGATACTCTTCATAGAAAGTTTCTCTAACCAAATAAGAGATGGACTATCCACCTATATTCATTACAAATAAAAAGAAATATTAAAAACGTTGACGCAATTATTTCAAGCTTCACTATGTTTACAATGGACCTGTTTGGGAGAGCGGTTGCGGTAGCTTTTTAAAATGTTTTTCATGCGAAATACATTAAAATAATGTTTTTTTTATTTTTTAAAAATTATTTTTGACATCAGCACATCAAAATAATCTAAAAACACCAAAATATATTCATTTAAAAAGATTTTTTTTTTGAATTTCAACAAAACGGCGGTTTGACTGTAATGCCAAACAGGCACAATATATACAGAGACAGCAAACACAAAAAATGACAGAAAAATAGTGGAATTACGGTGAAAACATAACAATTTCTAAAAATCTATTTTATTTTTTAAATACCAATCTGACCAAGTTTTCCTTCTAAAAATGTTTACAATGTCTTTTACATGACCTTTCGCTTTTCTTGGTATGCCTAATCTGAAATGCCGTGGACCCTTAGTTGATATCATCCTATGTTCATAACAAAAACATATATATATATATATATATATATATATATATATATATATATTTAAGTGAAAAGAATCATAGATAAGAATAAAAAGAAAAGAAAATGGCATTAGACAGGAGAAGAGCAGACAAAAGAAAGGCCCTTCCTCTCTTAGTATTTGTTTGAGAATGTAATTAAAATTGTATTTGAAAATATTTTTTAGTTTAAAAATATATTAAAATGATATTTTTTTTATTTTTAAAAAATTATTTTTAATATTAACATATAAAAATACTTTTAAAACATCAAAAGTTTATAATTTAAAATAAAAAAAATAAAATTTTATTTTTTTTAAAATATTTTTAAAATACGACGACAACACTGACTTGTATAAAAAGAAGTATTGAGGTGGGTCACCAACCTCTAAGATTCCTTCGTCTCTTCCCATATCTTTGGCTATCAATCTATTCCATCTCTCGTGAAATTCTTTCTAGAAGTCATCATTTATTGAAGGCTGTGTAAAAATCAACATGGCCGGCTAAGTGACGAGCTGCCCGAAGAGTTTCCGGGGAAAAAAGAAGGAATTATGTATAAAAATCAACATGGCCAGGCAGGTTGGCTGGACTGTGAAAATTACATTGATAGTGAAGTTTTATAAATAATTGCAACTACTCTCGTCTCCAAAATCTTTCAAGGGATATCTATCTATCTATCTATATTATAAATAATATAAAACACGTCGATATTTTATTGTATTTCTAGATCGAAGTTTGATAAATAATTGCAACTACTCTCATATCCAAAATCTTTTAAGGGATATATATATATATATATATATATATATATATATATAACACGTCGATGTTTCATTGTATTTCTAGATCGAAGTTTGATAAATAATTGCAACTACTCTCAGTATCCAAAATCTTTTAAGGGATATATATATATATATATATATATATATATCACAAATAATATAAAACGTGTCGATGTTTCATTATATTCCTAGATACAGGTAGGGGCTAGAAGGGGCTAGAAGGTATTTAATTTCCAAACTTGCTTTATTGATTTTTTTTTTTGATAGAAACACTGCCCATACTTTGATATAAATTCATAGATGGTGAATTGGGGAGCAATTTCGATAGCAGTGGGTGGAGCTAAATTCATAGTTATGGTTGGCAACAACAAAAAAAATCATGGAATTAGGTAGGGGAAGTTAGTTTCCTGCGTCTTCTGGGTCCTGCCTGCGTCTTCTGGGTCCTGAAATTGACAAGAGTGCTCTTCTAGAACCCAACCCCTTTGCATATATAATATAATAAACAAAATTATAAAACATGAATTTTAAAGAAATGGAAAGAGTAGGAAAGGAGGATGGCCATTTTATAAAAATAAAAGTTGAAAGGAAGAGAGAATCGGAAGATAGTGAGTTGGAAGTGTAAAGCAAATGTTTGGTATGACTCCAACAATAAAATAAAATAAAATAAATAAATCTAAAAAGGTAGTCTTTGGTTACTATTTTAAGATTGAAGGGGCATCAACAATATAAACAAAAATTTATTTGGTTGGAGAGAAATACAGGAATATATAAAAAATAATTAAATTTTTATACTCTTATAACATGAAATACAAAGCAAATATGCTCTTATGTTTCTTTTGTTTCTAGATAATAACCAAGAGGTGTTTGAGAATGCGATAATGACTGCTATTCAAAACAGTTTTTGATCTGAAATGTATCAAAATAATAAATATATTAAAAATTATTTTTGACATTAGTACATCCAAAGAATCCAAAAATATAAAAAAATAAATTTTCATGAAATGCCATTCAACAACTTAATTCCAAACTACACCTAAAATTTGCAGTTTATCTCAATATGGCAATATCCCACCACTGAAGTAAATGCTGGTAGGGAGGGTTTGGTTAGGTTGGCATTGTGATTTTGTTTTTCTTGGTAGGGAGGGATTAATGGATCCTGAACTCTATACACAAAAAAGGAAAAGAAAAGAGAGCTATCAAGAAAATTCATTCATTTTGGATATTTTCCAATCATATCTTGTAATTTATTTTCTTAAAATAAAAATACCAGGATTAACAATTACCATGCTACTAAAATAAACTATAATATTAATAATAAATAAATAAATAAATATTGGGCATGCATTTATGCCTGAAGCTGGTCAAGTAGGGCACCTCACAACCACCATGCCCTTTGGTTTAAGAGATTGGGTGAGTTTCATCCTTTTTTATTTGTTTGGTAATGAAATATGCATGATGTTTTTTTAAAATTATTTTTTAAAATTAAATATATATATTATTTTCAACATTAAAGTAATATTATTTTTTTTAAAATTAATTTAATATTTTTTTTAAAAAATAAATAAAAAAAAAACCCAACACAAACACAATCACTATTAAGGAAATGAAACTAAAAAAGGACAGAAAAATTTCAACAAGTGAAAGACAATTGACTCCCAATGAATGAAAAAGAGAAGAGTAGAGGTACCTACCAAATCCAGCACTAACTTAATTGTAACCACTCATCTTTCTCACCAACTTAGTCAAATCCCATGCCGATACTCGAAAAAGGTAATTAAATAATTGTTCCTGTCCCAAGTCAATTGCATTGCATTCCCTACTCTCTATACCCTCTCTCACCACCTCCCATTTATATATATATATATATAGACACACCCACACAAACACATATATATTCCCTTCTCTTGTATATTTTCTTCCAGCGGACTTTTCCCACATTTCTTACACAAACACATCCTCATTTTTTGTCCCTTCATCTCTCTGATTTGGACACGAAAAAGGAAGAAAATCATGGGCAGATCTCCTTGTTGTGAGAAAGAACACACCAACAAAGGTGCATGGACTAAAGAGGAAGATGAACGTCTCGTCAATTATATCAAATCTCATGGTGAAGGTTGCTGGAGGTCTCTCCCTAAGGCAGCTGGTAACTTTTTTATTAATTGTTTGTGTCGTGAAGAAGAAGAAGAAGATCACCCTTCATATATTTTATTAATTTTATATATTTTATTAATCTTTTTAGGGTTGCTTAGATGTGGCAAAAGTTGTAGACTGAGGTGGATAAACTACCTGAGACCTGATCTCAAGAGAGGAAACTTCAGTGACGAAGAAGATGAACTCATCATCAACCTTCACAGCTTTCTTGGAAACAAGTAAGTGCTTTGCTTTTCCTTAATTTCATCCTAGAAAAGCTAAAAGCTAGCTTTCGGAAAAAGGGCACAATTATTTATTTCCAATATTCAACTTTTGATGAGCTTTTAGAGCTATATTTCTTTCCACAGGAACAAGATCTCAACTGGTTATGACGAGTTTGATTTGGTTCTAGTTTTTTTTATTTTTATTTTTTTAACTTGTTGAAAATCTTTCAGGTGGTCTCTCATTGCTGCTAGGCTGCCAGGAAGAACTGACAATGAGATAAAGAATTATTGGAACACTCATATCAAGAGAAAGCTCTTTAGCCGTGGAATTGATCCTCAAACTCATCGTCCACTCAGCTCCACCACCACCTCCTCCTCCACTACAAACAGCACCAACAATAAAAATAGCAACATGGGCACCAAAAGGATTACTAACCTTAAACTTGAAGAACAAAACTATTCACTTGTCCAAGTCCATCCAGAGTTAATCACGATGAGCAACATAATCAAGGTTGGTGGCAGCAGTGACTCTGCTGAAGATTCCAACAGTAGCAGTGGCGTGACTACAGAATTAGAAGTGTATCCGAAGCATAAACTCAATCTTGAGCTCTCTATTGGCCTTCCATGTCAATCTCAACCTTCTTCTATCAATGATCTTAATGATTCAAAGCAGGCAAACCAACAGCATAAAGAACAGGTAGTCACTCATCAATCGTTCGGGACCTACAATAGAGGGTTCAAGAACAGTGAAGCATGTAGAAGTTGTAATGCCGTGGAGAAATTAGTAACAGCTGATGATCAGTATAAATTTTACAGAACTTTGGATGCTTGATGATGAGCAGGGATCAGTTTGATAAGGCTAGTTCACATGTATGTAAACCATGGAGGGATAAGTTTCAAAAATCCAGTTCACATGCTGAGTTTTGGCTCCTGTTAATTTCTTTCCAGTTTTAATAAGAACTTAATCTCTCAGATAACTAATGAAAGTTTTATATTTTTTATGGTAATTTACTTCGAGGTTGTAATTTGAATTTCAATTTTACTAAATTAATATAATGGTCCTTGAAGTTTTATGTTTCATTGAATGAAATCTTTATTGTTATATATTGTCATTCTATTATATTTGACAAGATTTTATTTTATCACAAACACATTACAATTATTTTTTTTTAAAAAGATTATGGGTTATCCACTACAGGAGTAGAGAGAAAACATTGTGAATTGTATTAGTGTTTTTTAATTATTTCTTTTCTTTTAGGTTTTTTTTTTTCAAATTACAGTGCTGTTTTTTTTTCTTTTAATTTGTTTCTCTTACCTTACTTTGGAGCTCGCTTTATGCTTTGTCTGTTGAGATAAAATAAAATTATTTTGATTTAAAAATACTAAAGTTTTGGAGACTAAATTTGAAAATTGGACAAATATCGAAGAAATTCAATAACTAAGATTGGATAAACAGACAATCGGTGTGAATTTCATATGTATTGAATTGATATCTCTGTACATGTATTCTGTGATTTATATAAGTGTAAAATAGTTTAGAATCCTAATCTATTGCCTACAACTGTGCTGAATGTTACATAGAAAAGGAAAGTATACATAACGGTAATATTTACAATAATTGAGTTGATTTACTACCTATTATAGTTTTCTATGGTTTTAACAAATACTGAGCTTTTTTTTTTTTATGACATTAGAGACTAAATTGGACTGGGTAGTGAAAAATATTTATCTCTTTTTTAATCTTTTAACTTTATTTTTTTATTTGATTATTTTGAATTTTATTTATTTGAGATTGAATTTGATAGTTTATTTTTGTTGTTATATATAAGGGTTTAGTGATGCGAAGAAAAAATCATGGCATGCGCTTCATGCTCGAATTTGCGAAATAAAATTTAATTGTATTCATCTAAAATAATTAATACTTGAGTGACGAAATTTAAATTTAAAACAAGAGCAGATTTGAAATTGAAGGTGCGAAATATATACTACAATCCTCCAAAATTTGTCCTTGATGTAATTTATACTCATAAGTTACGAGCTTTGATATTTACATTATTAAGGAACGCTCCCTCTTTTCTTTTTTATAAGTATAAGTTTTTATTGTGTAGTAAATTATGAATAATGATATAACTGTTATATGAACAATTATCTTTTGTTTATATAAGTATAAGTTTTTATTGTATAGTTAATTATGAATAATTTGTTATATGAACAATTATATAATTTCATTATGAACACCAGGTGGGGAAAATACAAAGAAAAAACCATGTTTTCTGCCGATTCCTCTGCAGTAAAAGAAGGAAAAGGAAGGTGCAGTGGTCTCTTCTAGTTGATTTTGCAATGCAACAATGAAAAAAGCTTAGCCAAGAAGTTGCTGTAACTGTTCCAATAAATAATATGTCTTGATGTACAGTTTAAACACAAATAGGATATAATAGCAGTACGGCTGGTGTGGTGCTCCATATCCATGTTAAAAATGAGCTTCCCTTGAAACCTCATGAGCCTAGAGGAAGGTGACCCACTATCACTTGTAGGAGCGCCACCTCTGCCAGCCCTCATTTCTTCTTCTTCTTCTTCTCCTTCAATATGTTAATTTTATAATCCTGGTGGAGTATGCTACGAAGAAGAAGAAGAAGAAGAAGAGGAAGTTTCTGTTTTAAGCACTTCACAGTTATTGATTGTATTTCAATTAATTGTAACTAACTCTAGTCGAAGAGGAGAAGATGTAATTGAATTCTCTAGGGTAGTTACAAATCACTTACATGGACTTGACGTCTGTATTGCATGTGGAAAACGCCCGTACTTGCCTAAAAAAGAATAAAAAACAAAAATTAGAAAAAAAAAGAAGCATGAAATCCAATAATAAAAAGGGATGTCATACACAAGAAGTACTTTGAGGTAAAATTTAAATGTTAATTTCTTTCAGCTTCTAGCACCTCAAACGTTACAAAGGAACGAAGCACATCCTTGGCGTTCGGATGCTCCCACTCCACTGTTGACTCCCACCATTCTTTTGGATTTATCTCGATTCCTTTAAGAGAAGGGGGATGAGATGGCTGGCCATTTCCAAGCAACGGAAGATAAATTGGGATCCTCTTCAGCTTCTCACAGTGCAGTACAACAATTACTTCTAGAGAATCGCATATCAGTTTTGCATTACAAATGCTTTTCAGTTCTGGTAAATCTACCAAGTTCAGTTCTCTTAACTTTGGGAATTTGAATTCGCTGCTAATGCTTTCTTCACCCATAACTCCTTTTTCATCCGATCTTGTTCCTCCTATTATCTCCTCCATTTTATCACAATCTTCAACACTAATCTCTTCCAGGTTTATGAGATCACTCCAAGAAGATGGAACCATGATTTCCATGCTATTGCATTTACTCACTTTAATTTCTCGGAGAGAATCACAAATCAGTTTTGCACTACAAATGCTTTTCAACTCTGGTAATCCCTGCAATCTCAGAGATCTTAACTTTGGTATTTGAATTCGTTGCTTTCTTCACCCATAGCCCCTTCTTCATCTGAACTTGTTCCTCCTATTATCTCCTCCATTTTCTCACAATCACCAACTTTAATCTCTTCTAGGTTTACGAGGTTTGGCAACAAGACAGGAGGGAACAACTTCTTCATACTCTTACAACCAGAAATAGATAACAATTTAAGAGCATAAAATATACCATTATAAGATGGAGATTGCTGTGGTAGTGGAGCAGAGCACACCCAAGAAGATGAAACCAAGCTCTCCATGCTAGTGCAACTATTAAGCCTATACTTTAATGGCAAAACATCGCCTATACTTCCCGCATCGATACTTTTACAAATTAATCCTTGAATGTCATTTGAGAAGATGACCAGAAAATCTCTATCTCTATTGATATTCAAATTCCCCAAAACAACCAGTTTAGTTCCACTATGCCTGTACCTCAATTGTTCATAATAATATTCCCTCAACTGTCCTATGACAATGCTGTATGTTCTTAGTGATTTGGTCGCATCCCGGGATTTGAGATACTCCAAGTAGTTAGATTGATCTTCAAAATGGCATTCCAAACTTTCCAACTTCCTCAAGCATCCTACTTCCTTTCCTTCAACTGTTACTGGAGCATATATTTTCTTACTCATTTCAAAAAGCCATTCCTCTAGTATGAAGACTTGCAGGTCACAGAGTTTAGGTAATATCCCACCGGGAAACTTATTTTCACCACATCCATTTATTCTTAGATACCTCAAGTTGGATAGACATTCCATGCCATGTGGAATCTTTTTAAGTGGAGCATGAGAGAGATCTAACCTCTTCAGTGCCCTGAGCTTTTTCAATGAAGGTACACTGCTTAACCTCCGACAACCTTCGAGCAACAATGAAGTGAGACCCTCCAAATCAGAGACAGAATCAGGCAAACATTCAATATCTGTTCTAGACAGATCGAGGACCTTTAGCCCATGCAGTTGCTCGAAAAATGAATCCACAATGAATCCCAACTCTTTATTATCACATAGAAATAAGGTTGACAGATTTGGACACCTCGGTGAATGCCTGGAGCAAATCTTTTCAATTTGGTTGTGCATTAGAGAAACCCTCGTAAGTTTCTCACTCCACTCCTCTGCATTCGGCAATTCTTTTAATTGTGCACCAGCTTTAACAATGGCTCGAGAGTTCTCTTCCAGTATTTGGATGGCCATGTCCCTAATCAAGTCATGCATCTTGATCCAATGACCACCACCCAGTCTTTCCAATAGGCAGGCTCTTTCAAGTCTGTCAAGCATTGTGTGGCCTTCGTTAATTTCTACCTCCCTACTCTCTTGCCGTTTTACCACTCCCTCATCAATCAAATAATCTATTAGATTCTCTCTGTGGATCTCAAAGTCTTCTGGATATAATCCACAATACAAGAAACATTGTTGTAGAGCTTTATCACTTAGGTGGGTATAACTAAATCTCAATATCTGAAATACCTCCTCATCCATTTTATCTTGCGGAACTTTTGATTGTTTGAGGTGCTCTAAAACATATCTCCATTCGTGCATGCCATCTACCCCCTTCATGGTTCCAGCAATCGTTTTAATTCCCAGCGGCAAACCAGCACACTCCCTTGTGATATCTCTTGCAACTTGTTCCACTTGTGGAGGAAGTGGTGTGTCATGTCCAAGTACCTCCATGAACAATGTCCAAGCCTCTTCATTAGAAAGAGGATTCACTCTGACATTGTTTTTGCTTTTCATTTGTAGACAAACCGCTTCTGATCGAGTTGTCATAATCAGCTTGCATCCTTTCAATGGGACAGGAATTCCCACTTTGTCTAGATCAAAATATTTCCACAAATCATCTAAAATGAGAATCCATCTTTGTTTCTTCATTAGTTGTTGCGACAATTCCGTAGCTCTGTGCTCCAGCTCCTCCTCTTCATTGGAAAAAGATAATTGTATACGTTTTGCGATCTTGTTCTGCAATTTTGGAACGCTGAAGTCTCGAGACACGGTCACCCAGTAAACATGATGAGAAATATCTGGACTTTGTAGAAGCTCATTATTGATATGTTTCAGCATTGTAGTTTTACCGGCTCCCCCCATCCCGTAAATGCCAATGGTTGAGACTTCATCATCTGTCAACCATGACCATATCACATTCTTGTTCTCTTCAAATGCTTGACCTACTAGCCTTGTAGAGCCAGTAAGTAAAGGAGCCCCTCTAGTCTCACTTGGGTTGTGTCTAAGGCCTCCAAAAGAGTTAGCTCCTGCACCAGGCTGCGCTACTCCTCCAGTCCCATTATCTATATCATCCTCCAATAAACAGGCCTCCAAACTTCTCATGTACTCTTCCACACTTCTTCCAGGTGCGTGAGCCATTGTATCTACTACTAGTACATTGTCGACTTCATTGTTTTGTTCTGTCCTCACTCCAACTATGTTTTGTGCATCATTCACGCTGACATCATTGTTTACTGATGGAGAACAGAATTGATCATTTGTTGGTTGGGATGGATCTCCTCGAGGCTCATCAGCTTGATTAAATGATGGCCTCTCATGAAAGCTACCTGTCTGCAGAGGGCCTGCTACAGTCTTAAGTTTCTTCAATGGACGGCCATCAATTGGTATTGCTGCAAGGGCTGCATCTTGGACATCTCGAGGCACTTGTGCACAAATTCTAACACCATGGCCTTTAACTCCTGCTAAATGGTATTTGATCCTCGTAATGGCAGTATCTTTGGCATATTCATGCTCACAAAACTTACACCCCATGCGACCATCATCCATCTTTTCAACATGTTTCCAGAAAGATCTGTCAACATGATGCAAATCTGCACCATCCTGTCGACTCATCTTGTTTAGTGGCTCTGCAGAGAAGAAAAAACAAAAATGATCTGTCAATATGATGCCAAAATGGATCGTTCAGGGTCAAAATATTGAATGGAAGCTACATTAACTGTAAAAGAAAAAACATTGAATTCAAGGATTATAAGAACTGTAAAAGACAAATTGATTTAGTTTTGGGAACTACAGAAAATGATCCAAACTACAAAGTTTCTCAATAAAATTTCTACACTTAAAAGATCCAAACAATAACAACATGGGAAGAAGAGAAGAAAATATACCTAGATTCAGCTATTGATGTCCTTCAGGTGCTGGCTTGCTGAAGCAGTATATATTCAGAAGAAGAAGAAGAGATTAGAGAGGAGTAGTATCGATCAAGCTAGTTCAGTCTGATGAGATGTGGAAAGGAAAATAGTTGAACTGTTTGACAACAACTTTACTGATAGTTCATAGTTCATTCATTGTTCCTTTAATTAATTTTTATTTAATTTTGATTAAAAACTTAACTGAAGTTGCATAAAAATAAAAGCTTCAACAAAAACAGGAGAAGCCAATTGTTGAACTTGGTGAGCTAACGTGTGGACCCACCCCAGTGTTGAAACTTTGAAAAAGCTCATCTGAAAATGGTAGGTACAACTTTAGCAAAGGAAAGCAGCAAGCTGTGTTCCACCATTTTCCATTTTGAAAAATAACGTGTGGACCCTGACTATGCTGTTAGTCTCTGCTTTTGACAAAGAAGTGGGCTCATCAGCTACAGAGAAAAGATGGAGTGTCTAACAGTGTTTAAACTTGTTTTTTTATTGAAATAAAACAGTGTGTATGTTTTTGAGACTAGCTAGACAATGGCATGAATCTCTGTTAGGTCTACAACACATCTTGATGGTGAGTTGCCTTGGCACAATGGTAGAGGTATATGATGTTGCTTATAATGATCCTTTTAATAATGAAAAAACAAGTCTGAGAGTATATAAATTAAAGAAAAAAAGAAACAAAACTACTAACACTAATAGATCCAAGGAATCACTGCTAGAATGAAAACCAAAACATCACAGATCTGGGGTTTGAAGGAATCACATTCCCTGATGAGGAAGCATCATACTCTCTAAGTAAAAGGCAGCACTTTATTCATAATAATCTGTTCGTATTCCATTGAAATACCAGAAGCATACGTATATCGGCTTGAGCTATTGCTAATAATTTGGATTCCAATCTAGTAAAGCATAAGGATTCCTATTTAAGAAACATAAACAAGCCCTTTTCTGTATTTCAGGTTCTGTCCTTAATCCTCATCCTTTTTTCTCTATTTTTAGGACTTTATTTCAACTGGTGAACATGACACTACTAAAAATAGGGTACATCATTAATCATTTAATCCGTTGCAGATAATAAAGTGGTCTGTTGCTAAGAGAACGATTATTGGATTGTGCAATTACACTTTATTTTTGTGTTTTAAATTTTATTTGGGTGTGTACTTTGAAGTGTTATTAAATTGATATTTTTTTAATAATTTTAACAAGTTAATATTATGTACTATAATACCAAACCCATTCTATATGCACAGCTTATAATACAAGTAGCCAGTCCAAAAAAACAATGGGTAAGAATGGTGAAGGCCTGCATTAATATGAGAATGAAGATGTTAAATCCTTTTCAATATTTACAGATATTCTTAATATATTTAAGCCCTCCAGAAGAGCTAGGTCCTGCACCAGGCTGCACTACTCCTCCAGCCCCATTCATCTTCCATTAACCATCTACTGAACTCTTCCAAACTTCTTCCAAGTGCTTCTTGATCCATTGTCTCTGCTGCCTGTATCCTCCCTGCAACTCCGGCCACAATATTGCCGACTTCATTGTTTTGTTCTTGTGGAGTGCTTGAAATGGGAAATATACCTCTTAAAATAGATTAAGCAACACATATAATGAAGTTCTAACTGATCAATCAAAACAAATTCTAAAACCAAATGTTCATTTTACTTTATTTGGAAGAATCAAAACAAATAATATTAACAAAGAATTTGGTATGAACTCTAGGAGGCATGGAGAAAAATCAATTTATTTATATATTTGGAAATTAAAGACGATCCTTCCTAACTCCAAAGTTTCTCAATAAGATTTCCACAACTTTGTGTTGTACTTAAAAAGGATTCAAACAAAAGTTACATGTCAAAAACGAAAACAACCGCAAAAAGAAGAATCTGAAGCTAATCTAATCAAACTGAAAGTGTAAGCGCAAGAGTTATGAGAAAGAGTAGTGTAACTAGTCACCTACCAAGCTGACAAGAGGCACTCAACAGACAAATGAAACCTTGATTCATATTAACAAAGCTATAATATGAGTTTTTGAGTTCTAAAATAGATTAAGCCACATATATAATTAAGCTCTTTATACCTGATTGATTAATCTACAACCAAATGAACAGGTCACTAACCAAATCTCACTCGAGTTTAATGAAACCATTCTAATCAAGAGTTATCCTGCTAATTAACTGAAGTTTAGCCAGATAAATATTTAAAATAATTTAAAATAAAACTCAATTCAGGTTCTAGATATGTGGATTTTGGCAAGGTTTAATAATTGTCCAATCTTAATCCTATCAAAGCAAGGCACTTTGTTCTGGAAAATAAAAATCCTTTGGTTTATTGTAAGCTTCTGCAACCTGGAAAACAACTTCTGTCACTTTTCAAAATTAGGAGTTTTTTGCCTCTTTGCTCTGAAACCATTTCAAAATTAAATTTTGTGGATTTTCAGGCGAAACAATTTGGGACCGATTAAAAAAAACCATATAATTATCAATACAAACACCCTCTAACAACATATTAATTAGGAAGTTAAATTATTAACAAATTCTTTATACTTCCGGGTGCTGACTTCCTTTTAATCATAACATAAAAGTGTTCTGTTCATCTGTGAGATTGCTCTTGTATGCTTTTACAGGAATTTCAGTATCCACCAAACTCCAATATTCTTTGGAGCAAAAGAAATTCTCCATGAGCATGTTCTAATGATCATAGTATCCATTAAACTTTGGAGTTGCAGGTTGCACAAAGCTACTTTCAATTGTCATGATGTCATTGTTGAACGATGAAATTAGCTTCACTCAAGCCTTGTGAGGAGGCTTTGATACTAGATGTTGTGAACCTTATTTGAACACACGAAATAAATGTAAAACTAAATTTGCTTGGATGCTCAAATGCTGGGAAAATCGTAGTTATAAAATGAAAAAACAAATATGGTCGTAAATAGCTAAAAATATGCAACCCACGTTTTGCAATCCTAACAATGTGATATACGACCAAGTCAGAATCAAAACAAATAACTTATTTCTACATCTAAAACAAACTTACAACTACAACCCTACTAGGAAATCTTGACAACTTCAACATTGTGCCACTGCAAATTTTCCACACAAGAACATGGTAAAGTCACTAGTTTTTATACAGGAGTTATAATCATAATAAAATATAACAAGTGTAATTCAAATCTTAAACTTTAAGTGTCTGACTTGTTAATGATATTTAGTTGGTTATTTATATTTTTTTTTTAAAAATATTTTGAGATTAATTTGCTACTTAATTTAATGCATATTCTATATTATATTTTTATTTTTATTTTTATTTGGATGGATTTTAAAAATATATTTACTTATAAAAATAACAAATTAATATTTTTTATTTTATTAATTTGATATGAAAACATAAAATCTTGATTTTTAGATTCAATTAATAGACGGCGAGTCAAAGTCGTCTTGTTCACACCCATAGTTGCTTATTGAAGTCTATACGTTTTGATTTTGAGGGTATCGGACGAGACCCAAAAACCAAACAGAGCACGTCCGAGAGATGAAGGCAGCCAATTGAGTATTTTGCCGTGTGGAAAATCATGCCAATTGAGTATTTTGCCGTGTGGAAAATCATTAATTTGATATGAAAACATAAATTTCCTTGCTTCCTTTCCTTTGTATGTTGATTACTATTGCATTGAATGCAATAAATTGTCTGAATATAAATTTATGCAAAAATATAAATTTGTCTGAAACATATGGTGTACGTTTAGAGATGGATCTCTGTTAATACGCGTGGATGACAATTCATCTCACATCAACTCCTATTTCTTAACGTGATTATAGATATAATTAAATATATTTTAGTAATTTTAAAATTAAACTTGGCTCAACAGACCTAATCGCACTCTCCCTTGACTTTCCCTTGACGGCAGGGCATTTTAGAATCAAACACGTTGATTATATGCTTTTAATTTTCTAACACGGCAGGGCATTTTCTCGGAAGCATAAACTATTAGGCACCCACAACAAGCTATAAATATCTTTGATTACTAATGCATTGCTAGTAATTTGCAAGAAAGCGTATTCTTTCTCTGAAACAATATCCTTCAGTCCGACCACCTTATAAACACCACACAGAGGTAACCTTTGAGATTGTTTGTACTGGTTGCATGCTTGCTGTCTTTTTTCGCTTCATCTTTTCAGCAATATTTCACTAGCAAGATTGCCAAAGAAAATTATTGTTCCATTGGATTTTACGTTGTCATGATTTTTCAAGTAACTCTTCTTTGCTTCTTGTTAACTACATGTAAATTTAAGGCAGCTGGAAGCAGTATTGATCAGCTAAAATCTCTCTTCATAGCTGGAGGAATCCAACCAGTGTTTTTTTATATAACTAACTCATCTTTGCATGTTTTAATTTCGTTTCTTTACTCATAACTTGAAAGCTTTACGTTCAGATAGATCATGATTGACCAGTTTATTGAGTTCCTTGTAGGTCTTCAAGTATCTATTTTAGAAATGCAGAAAGAAAAACGCAAGCAATCCAAAGATGAAGAAGACGATTCATCCTCGCGAAAGAGAAGGAAAGCTGACCTCAGCAAGCCTGTCAGTTTTATCTCCACAGGTAAGGTAGAGATATCTCGTGCTGAGAGCATAATAATAATAAAAAAATCCTTGGTATATCAGTTTTGGTAAAATCGAACCGTGACATTCTATCCTGATCAGTTGCTATGAAGTTGAAGAAAAAGAGGGGGAAATAATGTTTTTTTTATTACGAGTTCTCTTTTTAAATATATATTTTTAATTAACTCTTCTCTATATTCTGTTTACAAGTCTATTTATAGATTATTTTGAGTTTTATTATTTGCTCAGATCACTTCCAATTGTTCTTTATTTCTCATAGCTAAATAATAGAAGTGTTCAACAATGACAAATATTATCAACCCCTTTGTTTATGAATTCACGAGAGTTTGTGCGGTTTCCATGACAGAGCCAGAGTCGTCTCGCTCTAGACCAAAGGGGGCCTATGATGTATTTCTGAGTTTTAGAGGAGAAGATAATCGCAAGAATTTTACAAATCATCTATATACTGCCTTAGTGCAAGCAGGAGTCCACACTTTTCTAGATGAAAATGAAATTCCTAGAGGTGAAGAAATCTCCAAACATCTCCTCAAGGCAATTGAAGAATCAAAGATATCTATAGTTATCTTCTCAAAAGGATATGCTTCGACTAGATGGTGTCTTAATGAACTTGTAGAGATTCTTGAGTGCAAAAATAGGAAAACTGGCCAGATTGTTCTTCCTATATTCTATGACATTGATCCTTCAGATGTGAGAAAGCAGATTGGCAGTTTTGCAAAAGCATTTGATAAGCATGAAGAATGTTTTAAAGAGAAGGTGAAGGAGTGGAGAAAAGCTCTTGAGGAAGCCGGAAATCTCTCTGGATGGAATCTCAATGATATGGAAAATCGGTATGCCTTTTTCTCTCTCTAAGATTCACTTTATGGAGTGACTATACACACTTTAGAGTAATTTTACCATGTGATACAATAAAAAAAAGCATATATACTTATTTGTCTCTCTATTAAGGTCTTGCTTTTGTCGATGAGCAGGCACGAATCAAAATTAATCCAAGCCATCATCAAGGATGTGTTGAACAAATTGAATCCCAAGTACATAAATGTTGCTACTAACCTGGTAGGTATTGATTGCCTTGTCCAAAGTATTAGTGACTGCCTAAGTATGGCAACAGATGAGGTTTGCATGGTGGGCATACATGGGATGCCAGGAATAGGAAAGACGACGATAGCAAAAGTTGTTTTTAATCAACTCTGCTATGGATTCGAGGGTAGTTGTTTTCTTTCGAATATCAATGAAAAATCAGAACAGCCGAATGGGCTTGCTCTTTTACAAGAACAACTTCTTCATGATATCTTGAAACAAAATGTTGCCACTATTAATAATGCTGATAGAGGAATGATTCTGATCAAAGAACGACTTTGTCACAAAAGAGTTATTGTTGTTGTTGATGATGTGGCTCAGCAGTACCAACTAAATGCTTTGGTGGGAGAGCGAGGTTGGTTTGGTCTAGGAAGTAGAGTGATAATTACAACCAAAGATGAACGCTTCCTACTTAAAGTGGATCAAAAATTTAAGGTTGAAGAATTGAAACGAGATGCGTCCCTTCAGCTTTTCAGTTGGCATGCCTTCAGGGACAACAAGCCATCAAAAGATTATGTTGAGCTTTCGAATGATGTAGTTGATTATTGTGGAGGGATTCCTTTAGCCCTTGAGGTTTTAGGTTCTAGTTTGTCTGCGAAAAACAAATCTAGATGGAAATGTATGATCAACAAATTGAGAATCATTCCAAACCATGATATTCAGGAAAAACTTAGAACATGTTTTGACACACTGGATGACCATAAAGTACAAAAAACATTTCTTGATCTTGCATGCTTTTTTATTGGTAGAAATAAAGAATATGTATCACATGTACTTGAAGCTCGATGCGGTTACAATCCAGAAGATGATTTGGGAACTCTTAGTGAAAGGTCTCTAATTAGCGTTAATGCTTCTGGAGAGATAAGCATGCATAATCTCTTACGAGACATGGGAAGGGAGATCATTCACAAAGAGTCACCTGACCACCCTGGAAAACGCAGCCGAATTTGGCGATGTGAGGATGCATGGAATGTACTCAGCAAGCAGATGGTAATACCCAAATGCATACACAAAAGCACAATCATGCATGTATATCTCTATTTGAAATTTCCTGCATATAATTACTTTGAAACTCTATTGAATTTTTTTTGATTTTTAGGGAACAAGACTTGTGGAGGGTTTATCGTTGGATGTGAGAGCATCAGAAAATAAATTACTAAACACAGGATCATTCACAAAGATGAGATTCTTGAAATTACTCCACATCAATGGAGTATATCTCTCTGGACCCTTCAAACTGCTTTCAGAAGAGTTGATATGGATTTGTTGGCTTGAATGTCCTTTGAAATCTTTTCCATGTGATTTCATGTTGGACAACGTAGTTGTTCTTGAGATGCAGTACAGTAACATCAAAGAATTATGGAAGGAGAAAAAGGTGCGTAACATACTACAATCCTCCAAAAAATGTCATTGATGTAAGTTATAATCATAAGTTACAAGCTTTAATGATAACTTTTTTTGTTATTTTCCTTACGGCTCTTACAGATTCTCAACAAACTAAAAATCCTTAATCTCAGTTATTCAAGGAATCTTATTAAAACACCAAACTTGCATAGTTCAAGTCTAGAGAAACTCTTATTGGAAGGTTGCTTGAGTCTAGTCGAGGTGCATCAATCTGTTGGACATTTAAAGAGCCTTGTTTTTTTAAATCTAAAAGGGTGTCAGAGGCTAAAGAGTCTTCCCCAAAGCATTTGCGATGCAAAGTCTCTCGAGATTTTGAATATTTCTGAGTGTTCACAACTTGAGAAGTTGCCGGAGCACATGGGTGGTATGGAATCCTTTACCGAGCTGCTAGCAGATGGAATTAACAACGAGCAATTTGTCGCTTCAATTGAACATTTAAAGTATCTAAGGAAGTTGTCATTGTGCGGATACAATTTCAATGCGGACGCACCATCATCTACATCTTGGCCTACACCAATTTTATCATGGATTTCAGCACGTGTTTTAAATTGGAAAGCTTTGTTGCCAATTTGTTTCACTAGTTGGAGATTATTGAGAAAACTAAGACTTGCTTATTATGGTTTGTCTGAATGCCCAACTAATTGTGTTGATCTTGGTGGTTTGTTTTCTCTCGAGGAATTGAATCTATCAGGAAACAATTTCTTCAGTCTGCCTTCAAGCATCAACGTCCTTCCTAAGCTTCAACTTTTAAGAGTTTCGCATTGCAGGAATCTTGTATCAATCTCAGAGCTTCCCTCAAATTTAAAACTCTTAGATGCAATCGGCTGCAAATCAATGGAGAGAATAACACTGCCAATCCAATCAAAAAAAAATTCAAATCTATCTCTACATCGGTGTCCAAGTAATCATGGCTGGATTATATCCTCTGATACCGGCTGCGATTTATCTAATAATAATACGAGTCTTGTTGAGGTACAATTTCATTCTCTTTTGCACACAAAGAAACACACAATTGACACATGCTATATAGAATTAATGCATATTCATATGTATTGATTATTGTTTAAAATTTCCACACTGATCTTTGAAATGTAAATATACACAGGCATCTTACAATCATTGTTATGGATATCATATTGAAGACTACGATGCCAGTTTGCTTATGAGTATCGTTTGTCAAAAATATCCAAATGGGTTTAGAGACGGTGCAGAAGGATGCTCATTATCATTTCATATACCTCCAGTATTCCAAGGGTTGATTTTTTGTGCTTTAAGTACAAGGATGTATTTTAGTAGTAGTCATACCATCAAAGCTATTATAAGAAAAAAAAGCAACGGTATGCAATTGTTTGAAGCTACACAAGTAGTAGGACTCTATTGCCCTCTTAGTTGGGTAAGATACGTAAGTTTAAGTGAGATGGAAATGGAAGAATATTGCAGACACGAAGAGTTGGAATTGTATGTGAATTTGGGGAGCGAAGACACTAATGTGGAACAATTGTCGATCCATGTAATAGTGGATTTGGATTCATTCGAAGCAATAGAGTGGGATCCCGACTTTGAAAGTGGTAATGTGATACCTTCACCAACAGGTCATCTCCTTGATCATCCCCTTTATGGTTCCATAGCATTTACTACAATTGAGAAGTGGAAAGCCGATTTACTCAAGTGGAATAATTTCCAATTGTAGATTTAATCAATTTTCTTTGTACTATCCTAGAGCTACGTGGAACTTTGGATCGTTATATATCCCATCTGGGCCCTGATTTTGACCAATTTAAGAGGAGGAAAATTTAACCTGAGCTCAATTAGTTGAAGGATTTCTTTGTGAAATTTCAAAATTTCATGCCTTCTTAGTTAATATTATCGCATTGTTGTATAAAATTAATTAATAAAGCATTTTGTTTTTGAGTAAATGCCAACTGCTCACAATTTTTTTCTTGACGAATTAAAGTGATTGTGTAATTATCTATATATTTCAGGAACATGTAAGAACAAATTAAAACACAAAAAGAATGTGGGAAACTCATTTCCTGTCTTTGGAAATCTAATTTGTCTCATGAGATAATTCTAAATAGGATAAAACTATTAAAAAAATATTCTTGTTAAGTTTGATATGTAAAACGTGGAAATTTGCTTTATTGTTTAATTGATATGAGTTGTTTTTTCTTCGGTTACTGAATTTCTGGAAATTCAATTACTAAATTACTAAAATGGAAAGATCAATTAAGGTACTAGATTGAAAGGAAACTTAAGATTGAAAATTAACCCTAATGGAGTAAAACTCAAGAAATTCAAAAGCCAAGGACTAAAAATCTGACTCTAATCCATTGATGAGAAAAATGAATGCTTTTCGAATTGCCAACTCCTCTGCTTCATTCATAATAAATCTGATCTTATATTTTACTCAAAAAATGCAATTATATTTCTTTTTCTTTAAAACTAGATTATTGTTAATGACCCCAACATACCAAACTATACTAAGCAAAAACAAACACCAAACCTTTTTTTCATAGATCCGTAAACCATATCCTAAAAAGCTTATAATTGTAGCTTTGATTGTATGACTACTTCTAAAAAACATCCTTCTTCATGGTAGCTAAACCCCTTTGGCAAATTATTATAATAGATCCCCATAACCAATTTGGCATCATAAATTTTTATTATGTAGTAAATTATGAATCGTTATATAATTGTTACATGGACAATTATATAATTTTATTATGAACAATGGGTGGGGGAAAATACAAAAAAAAACATGTTTTCTGCCGATTCCTTTGCATCTTTTAGTCAACTTTTTGATGTGAATTTTCCATCGTACAAAGCAAAGACACTGTTAATTTTGTAATTGTACTTTGTAATGCGAGAATGAAAAAAGCTTAGTCAAGTAGTGGTTGTAACTATTCCAATAAGCAATATCTCTTGATATATAGTAAATCATAAATAGGATATAGTAGCAGTAAGGCTAGGCATGACATTAAAAGGTCGCATGTAGACCTCTGAAGTGTTAGGATTGTGTAATTTACAATAAAATTGATGAAGAAAAAGCAGAAAGAACAGAGGAGAGAGAGAAAAGAGGAGGAGAATTTGTATTTTATAATTGCTCATTGTTCTCTCACACACCTTGCGTGTTACAACAACATAGTCTATATTTATACTCTAACATCTCCCTCTCAATCTCTTGCTTTAATAAACCAAGTATTAAATTGTAGCAATGAAAACGAAACACATGAGTACTTAATCCTTTTAACAGAAATCAGTATGTAAAAGAGAAAGAGAAGAGAAAAAATGAAAGAAAAATAAAGATGAATTTGATCGAGAGATTTGAGAAATTGAGAAGAAGAGGAAGAGGAAGAATGATCAAATGGCAGAGAAGAAAGAGCACAGAGGGAAGAAATTTCATTTCTCTATTTCTTGATTTGAATTTCATTTGTCTGTGAAAGATTTACTCATAAGACAAACTCGTTAACACACTTTTAACTCGTCAAACTTTCTCTCTTTTTCTCATCTATACTTGGATGTATTGGCCTCGTATAGGTATTCTTGTGCAAATGTCATTTACACATTTTCTTCTGGAAAAAAAATCCTTTGGTTTATTGTAAGCTTCTTGTAGGAAGATAAGTTGCTTACCAGTTTTTGATGAACACATGCAGAAGAAGACTCGAAGAGAAGTGCAATGTCAGGAAAGGAAACGATGCAGTTGAATTCTGTTATTTGTAACTAATTGTAGACCTAAAGAAGAGAAAATGTAATTGACTTCTCTTCTTATTGTAAGCATGGCAGTTGCAAGTTGTTGTAAACATGCATTGTGTGTGTTCTGCCCCAAGACTATATCAAGCACTTGGTATGTGAAAAATAAGAAATACATACCTTCTTCTGCAAATTACTCTATCTCTCTCTCAATCCTCTAGGAAATCTTTTCTTCTTCTCGAAATTATTCAAACTCACCTGTCAACCAAAAGACTCTTGCTGAGTGAAGCTCCTAGCAACCAGGTGCGTCTTATACCTCTCAATGCTACCATCAGATCTGTGTTTAATTTTGTAGACCCATCGGCTACCAACAACATTCATGGACAGATGGAACGACACTAAAGTCCATGTTCTATTTGCGTGTAAGGTCTGGATTTCCTCAAGCATAGCATTATGCCATGCCTCATATCTGTTAGCATCATGAAAAATAAGTGGCTCATGCGAGGGAGGAGAAGCTACCCGACTGAAGGAGGCAGCAGATGTGGCTGCCGTGGTGGTGGTCAGCGCTGTCTTGGGCTGTCTTGGTCGAAGAACCATAGGGTGTTTAGGAGCAAATGGACATGGAGCAGCAGTACCTGTACCTGGAATGTGCTGAAGAGGATAAGAGGAGAGGTCAACACAAAGTTGCAGACCAAGAGGTGAAGCCGGGGAGGTGCCAGGCTGCACTGCAGGCGATGGAGAAGCTGCGGCAGGGCTTGAGATTGCAGCTGCAGACTGTGGCTGTGCCACTACTGAATCATGCAATTCAGAACTTGTTCCTGCACAATAATCATTGGAAAGAAAAGCACGTGGTGACAGTATAGCTGTGTGGGATGGTGAGGCAAGGTCAGCTGAAACAACGGGCAAGGGGGCAGGTTGGGGAGGTGCGGCAAGGGGCAAAGGTGGGTTGTGGTTTCTGCCGATTTGGGAATGAATAGGCTGAAAACATGAAGGGGGATGCAAGGATGGAAGATAGGTAGGTGGAGTGGGAGGAACCAGGGGTGTTGTTACCTGTTCAGACTTCTTAAAAGGAAAGACACTTTCATGAAAACGAACATGACGGGAGACATAGACACGATCAGACTCTAAATCAAGACACCGATAACCAAGATGAGACGAGTTATAGCCTAAAAACACACAAGGAGAAGACCGAAAATGTAACACCCTCAAATTATAATATCATGAAATCTCCCAACATTTCTTTACCAATGTCAAGTATTGGGTAATATGTCTAAAATTATGGGATTTTTTTTTGAAATTTCGGCAGAGTTTCCTCTATTTTTGTTGGTATCAAGTTATCGACAACACTTCTATTATATGTCATTACGACTTCCATCTTGATCCAATCATCCTGGATCACATTCCATTCATCAAACAATAACTCAATATTTATACTTATCAATATATGCAAGTGTCATAATATCAATTAGTAAATCAACATAAAGGTATTACCAAAACAACTCAAAAGATAAACAAATTCATCATTAAACGTAATAAATGCTAACTAACTACATATAAACCTTTAAACTACATAAACACAATATTAAGATTAAGAGTCATATTATATTTATAATAAATCTTATCTTATCATTTTGAAAATGATTTGGTCATACTATTAACTATTCATATATATAATACATCCACTACAATAATTGAGTTGATTTACTACCTATTATAGTTTTCTATGGTTTTAACAAATACTGAGCTTTTTTTTTATGACATTAGAGACTAAATTGGACTGGGTAGTGAAAAATATTTATCTCTTTTTTAATCTTTTAACTTTATTTTTTTATTTGATTATTTTGAATTTTATTTATTTGAGATTGAATTTGATTGTTTATTTTTGTTGTTATATATAAGGGTTTAGTGATGCGAAGAAAAAATCATGGCATGCGCTTCATGCTCGAATTTGCGAAATAAAATTTAATTGTATTCATCTAAAATAATTAATACTTGAGTGACGAAATTTAAATTTAAAACAAGAGCAGATTTGAAATTGAAGGTGCGAAATATATACTACAATCCTCCAAAATTTGTCCTTGATGTAATTTATACTCATAAGTTACGAGCTTTGATATTTACATTATTAAGGAACGCTCCCTCTTTTCTTTTTTATAAGTATAAGTTTTTATTGTGTAGTAAATTATGAATAATCATATAACTGTTATATGAACAATTATCTTTTGTTTATATAAGTATAAGTTTTTATTGTATAGTTAATTATGAATAATTTGTTATATGAACAATTATATAATTTCATTATGAACACCAGGTGGGGAAAATACAAAGAAAAAACCATGTTTTCTGCCGATTCCTCTGCAGTAGAAGAAGGAAAAGGAAGGTGCAGTGGTCTCTTCTAGTTGATTTTGCAATGCAACAATGGAAAAAGCTCAGCCAAGAAGTGGCTGTAACTGTTCCAATAAATAATATGTCTTGATGTACAGTTTAAACACAAATAGGATATAATAGCAGTAAGGGTGGTGTGGTACTCCATATCCATGTTAAAAATGAGCTTCCCTTGAAACCTCATGAGCCTAGAGGAAGGTGACCCACTTTCACTTGTAGGAGCGCCACCTCTGCCAGCCCTCATTTCTTCTTCTTCTTCTCCTTCAACATTGATAGTGAATTTTGATAAATAATTGCAACTACTCTCGTATCCCAAATCTTTTAAGGGATATATATATATATATATAACACGTTGATATTTCACTGTATTCCTAGACATAAATCATTGCGAATTTCAACAGTGAAATTACTATTTTGTCACTCGGACTGCAAAATTTATCTCTTGGTGTCCGGGGAATTTTGGACATTTTCAAGGGACATGTGTGATATTTGCATATTGTTTGGGGGTAATCTAGTCTTTTCTGTTTTTATTTGCATAGTAAAACTACCTATTTATCCTGAGAGCTGACAAAAAGACAAGTGTTGATTGAGAGTATTTTTTTTATCTAATATTGAACAATGCAATATCATCTTTGTCCTCGGGAGGGACATAGACAGGGGCTAGAAACGAAGGTAATTAGGTTTTTCACATTTTGTGAATTATAAAACTACTTAAATATCCTCATAAAAATAATGACTCACGATCCAAAATATTTTATCAAATACTCGTGACTGGAAAATATTTAATTTCCAAACTTGCTTTATTGAATAATTTATTTTTTATAGAAACACCGCCCATATATACTTGTATAAATTCATAGATAGTGAACTGGGGAGCAATTTCGATAGTAGTGGGTGGATCTAAACAGACCCGTACTTTGATAGTTGTGGTTGGCAACAACAACAAAAAATCATGGAATTAGGTAGGAGAAATTAGTTTCCTGTATCTTCTGGGTCCTGAAATTGCCAAGACAGCTCTTCTAGAGCCCAACCCTTTTGCATATATAATATAATAAACAAAATTATAAAACATGAATTTTAAAGAAATGGAAGGAGTAGGAAAGGAGGATGGCCATTTTATAAAAACAAAAGTTGAAAGGAAGAGAGAATCAGAAGATTGTGAGTTGGAAGTGTGAAGCAAATGTTTGGTATGACTCCTTTTTTTTTTTTAAGTAAATAAATCTAAAATGTAGTCTTTGGTTACTATTTTAAGATTTAAGGAACATCAACAATATAAACAAAAATCTACTTGGTTGGAGAGAAATACAGGAATATAAAAAAAATAATTAAATTTTTATACTCTTATAACATGAAATACAAAGCAAATATGCTCTTATGTTTCTTTTGTTTCTAGATAATAACCAGAGATGTTTGAGAATGTTGTAATTACTGCTATTCAAAACAGTTTTTGCTCGAAAATGTATCAAAATAATATATATATATTAAAAATTATTTTCCACTGTACAAAGTAAAGACACTGTTAACTTGGTCTCTTCTAGTTGATTTTGCAATGCAACAATGAAAAAATCTCAGCCAAGAAGTGGCTGTAACTGTTCCAATAAATAATATGTCTTGATGTACAGTTTAAACACAAATAGGATATAATAGCAGTACGGCTGGTGTGGTGCTCCATATCCATGTTAAAAATGAGCTTCCCTTGAAACCTCATGAGCCTAGAGGAAGGTGACCCACTATCACTTGTAGGAGCGCCACCTCTGCCAGCCCTCATTTCTTCTTCTTCTTCTTCTCCTTCAATATGTTAATTTTATAATCCTGGTGGAGTACAGTGGAGATGATAAGAGCAAAATATATAGTTTAGAAAGAATGATAAAGAGATCCAATGAATACTGAAATAAACAAAGTATGTAGTCTAGTGAACTACTTGGGCAACATTAGTATAGCAGTTCGAGTGCATATCAGACTAGATCTTGTTTTCTTTGGCAGGATCATCCTTCACTCACCAGTCATCACTCAAATGTAATTGTTGATGTGACAATCATTTCAATTATACAAATCAATAATGGCTAGCTTCAAGGGTGCCTCAAAATTCCAGAAATAACAAGAATGAAACCTGGTTTCTCAAAGTACGGTTTCATCAATACCATAAAATTTCGATAAAAAGATGAAGAACATACACACATGAAACACAAATATTTTGGTTTAATACGGCAGCTTCTAGCACCTCAAACGTTACAAAGGAACGAAGCACATCCTTGGCGTTCGGATGCTCCCACTCCACTGTTGACTCCCACCATTCTTTTGGATTTATCTTGATTACTTTAAGAGAAGGGGGAGGAGATGGCTCGCCATTTTCAAGCAACGGAAGACAAATCGGGATCCTCTTCAGCTTTTCACAGCAGAATACCGTAATTTCTTTTAGAGAATCGCATGTCTCTTTTGCTCTACAAATGCTTTTCAGTTCTGGTAGATTTGACAAGTGCAGTTCTCTTAACTTTGGGAGTTTGAATTCGCTGTTAATGCTTTCTTCACCCATAGCTCCTTTTTCATCCGATCTTGTTCCTCCTATTATCTTCTCCATTTTCTTGCATTCTACAACCATAATTTCTTCTAGGTTTAGAAGACATCTCCAAGAAGATGGAAACAAGATTTCAATGCTATTGCAGCTATCTACAAAAATATTTTTGAGAGAATTGCAAATCAGTTTTGCACTACAAATGCTTTTCAGTTTTGGTAATCTCCACAAGATCAGTTGTCTTAACTTTGGTAGTTTGAATTCGCTGCTTTCTTCATCCATAGCCCCTTCTTCATCTGATCTTGTTCCTCCTATTATCTCCTCTATTTTCTCACAATCATCAACCCTAATATCTTCCAGGTTTATGAGGTATGGCAACAAGACAGGAGGGAACAACTTCTTCATACTCTTACAACCATAACAAGATAAGAATTTAAGAGCAGAAAATATACCATTATAAGATGGAGATGAAACCAAGCCTTCCATGCTATTGCAACTACTAAGACTATACTTTAATGGCAAAAAAAGAAGAAGAGATCAGAGAAGAGTAGTATCGATTAAGCTAGTTCATTCTGATGAGATGTAAAAAGGAAGTAGGCAACAACTTTACTAATTGTTCATAGTTTCATTGTTCTCTGTATTACAACTCAATTCAACTTTACTGAAAAATAAATAAAGTGTTTCTCTCATGTTACAAGTCAATTCAAGTTTTTAACCGGGTGTGAATTCTCTTTATTTTTGTTAAAACTTAATTAGGCTTAGGCAAGCCAAGTAAAGTTTAAGAAATAAGGAGATCAGTGGTATACTGAGAGAGATCAAGTGAAAGAGATCAAACTCCAAAGTTTCTGAATAAGATTTCAACAACTTGTGTTCTACTTGAAAAGATTCAAATTAACAATAGTAAAATGTCAAAAACAAAGACAACAACAAAATGAAGTATATATAAACACTTTACCTGGATTCAGAAGAATCTGAAGCTAATTGATGAGTGAGTTTACGTGTGGACGCACCCCAATGATGAAATTCTGGGAAATCTGATCTGGAAATGTAAGCACAAGAATATGAGAAAGAGTAGTCAAACTAGACACCTATCAACCTGACAAGAGGCACTCAACAGACAAAATAAAACCTTGAGAGCAGCTGCTTTTAAGAGAAGTAGTTGAAGTAGATAGCAAAATGAGCCTGTAAGAACAACGCTATAATATGAGCTGAGTTCAATTATATAACTGAGTTGTACCTGATCAATCAAGAATCTTACTCGCAAAATCTACAACCAGACGGGCACTTCTATTTGGAAGAGCCAAAACAAATAGGCGTGGAAACAAAATTAGTAGTAGAAAAACAAGAAAAGAAAGTAGAATTTACCTTGCAAGCAAGCAAGAAAGATGGCTGAACTCCAGATGAGATGATTCGATTCAATCAGAAACAGGAAGCACAGGTCATCCGAAAGGCTTAAGAAATTTGGTGAGGGAAATTCTTAAGTCAATGTTATACAGAGAGAGATGTCGCAGAAGACAATGTCAATGTTGCAGTATGGCCAGATCAATGATAATTAATTATTGTATTGCTTAATAAGAAGGAAGTTGCTTGGAAGGAAGCGACAGCTTTCCTACCATAGATTATATTATAAGATATAGCAAGTTGCTTTTAACCCTTAATTATATGCAAGTGCTGCATTGACTTTCGATAAACTCATTAAGGGGAGTATTTCTTATTTTTTTCTATCCATTATTATTATTTTCCATCGACGGGGAGAAGAAAAAAAAGGTCCACGTATGAAGTGAAGAGTTTATCTGAGTAAGAATCCGTGTCATGAAAAGGATCTGATCAGATGTAAATTCGATTTGCTGATCAAAAAAGTAAACAGGGCATGTGATTCTCAACACCAAACAGAATTGTCACGCAAATTTGAGGCACGATGAAGATACTATCATATAGAATATCCAAGGCTCCGGTATCGGCAGTTCAAACTTCTGCAGAACCTCAATTCAAAATAGGAATAGGAACTGTATAGTATTTGATATATACTTGGTTAAGCAAGAAAAGGTCAATGTTAACCAATAGGGTTTACGTTCATCATTCATGATTTATGTTAAAAAAAGTCTCCAATGTTAAGGAACCATCTCACCTAAAAGCTTAAACTTGTAAGTGAGGCCCCATAATATGATTTATATTATTCTCTAACATCCAACTCCAATGTACACTCACAATAATCACATTCAGCAAAAGTACTTTCTAACAGTAACAATCCCTCCACAGAAGTTGGATGCACAAAGACATTCATAATTTCCAATAAAATGTCAGTTGCAACACTAAACTTCACTAAAAACAGTTTCGTTAGCTACATTCTTAGGAAACAAACAGAGCATAACATAAGAAAGAACACAAACTGTAGAAAGAAAGAGAAGTGGAAAATACCATTAGAAATCACTAGAGGAGGAACTGGAACCAGAAGAGCATTCAGCAATCTCCATGATTTTTCCTTCAATGGGGTATTATATAAAACTCAAAAGAATGAGAAAAGTTTCTCTGAGAGTTTTAATTTTTGGTTCTCGCAGGTTTTAAAGAGACAGAAGACAAGGACAGAGCGTACATAGGAGGGAGATGTGTCTATTAAGTTCAATAATCATTTTAATGTTCCCTTAGAATCATTATAGAAAAACACTAACATTATTAAACTCCTCTAGAGAAGATATACTCATAAGACAAACTCGTTAACACAATTTTATAATGATATTTTTTAGTCAAACTTTCTCTCTTTTTGTCATCTATAATTGGATATTGGCCTCGTATAGGTATTTCAGACTCTTGTGCAAATGTCATTTACACATTTTTGTTCTGGAAAATAAAATTCCTTTGGTTTATTGTAAGCTTCTTGTAGGAAGATAAGTTGCTTAACAGTTTTTGATGAACACATACAGAAGAAGACTCGAAGAGAAGTGCATTGTCAGCAAAGGAAAAGATGCAGTTGAATTCTGTTATTTGTAACTAGTTGTAGACCTAGAGAAGAGAAAATGTAAGCATGGCAGTTACAAGTTGTTGTAAACATGCATTGTGTGTTCTGCCCCAAGACTATATCAAACACTTGGTATGTGAAAAGTAAAATTCCTTTGGTTTATTGTAAGCTTCTGCAACCTGGAAAACAACTTCTGTCACTTTCAAAATTAGGAGTTTTTTGCCTCTTTGCTCTGAAACCATTTCAAAATTAAATTTTGTGGATTTTCAGGCGAAACGATTTGTGACCGATTAAAAAAAACATATAATTATCAATACAAACACCCTCTAACAACATATTAATTAGGAAGTTAAATTATTAACAAATTCTTTATACTTCCGTGTGCTGACTTCCTTTTAATCATAACATAAAAGTGTTCTTCTGTTCATCTGTGAGATTGCTCTTGTATGCTTTTACAGGAATTTCAGTATCCACCAAACTCCAATATTCGTTGGAGCAAAAGAAATTCTCCATGAGCATGCATTAATGATCATTGTGTCCATTAAACTTTGGAGTTGCAGGTTGCACAAAGATTGTTGAACGATGAAATTAGCTTCACTCAAGTCTTGTGAGGAGGCTTTGATACTAGATGTTTTGAACCTTATTTGAACACTCATGAACCTTATTTCACCAGCAAGATTGCCAAAGAAAATTATTGTTCCATTGGATTTTACGTTGTCATGATTTTTCAAGTAACTCTTCTTTGCTTCTTGTTAATTACATGTAAATTTAAGGCAGCTGGAAGCAGTATTGATCAGCTAAAATCTCTCTTCATAACTGGAGGAATCCAACCAGTGTTTTAATTTCGTTTCTTTACTCATAACTTGAAAGCTTTACGTTCAGATAGATCATGATTGACCAGTTTATTGAGTTCCTTGTAGGTCTTCAAGTATCTATTTTAGAAATGCAGAAAGAAAAACGCAAGCGATCCAAAGATCAAGAAGACAATTCATCCTGCTCGCCCCTCCCCCCTGACCTGTTTGTTGTCCTTATATAGGGACAAAAATGTTATTGCACAGTAAAAAGAAATAATAAAAAAACAGAAGACCGGTTAGAAGAACCGGGCCGGACCGGACCGACAACGGTCAATTACCGTTGAGCCCTTGGAACCGGCGTTTTTTTTTTGTCTTTTTCGAGAGGTTTTTTCGTTAATACATTATTCAGAAACAAAAAAAAAGATAAACATCCGCGCGCGAAGCACCAGAGCAAAGATTGACTCCACAGTGCCACTGGGTGTAGTGGCACAGTGAAAGCCGGAGCTGTTCTAGCTTATATTATAATAACAGACTGCAAGTCAAAAGTCGTCTTGTTCACACCCATAGTTGCTTTTCGAAGTCTATACCTTTTGATTTTGAGGGTATCGGACGAGACCCGCAAACCAAACAGAGCACGTCCGAGAGAAGATTTTTCAAATAGGAATGATTTTGGCATGATTATGATTATGGGGAGCAAATGGCATGATTTTGGCAGCATCGCATTGAAATGGCATGATTTTTCCACCCGGCAAAATATTCAATTGGCTGCCTTCATCTCTCGGACGTGCTCTGTTTGGTTTGCGGGTCTCGTCCGATACCCTCGAAATCAAAAGGTATAGATAGATTTCAACAAGCAACTATGGGTGTGAACAAGACGACTTTGACTCGCCGTCTGTTAATTGAATCTAAATATCATGGATCTCTGTTTATACGCGTGGATGACAATTCAACTCACATCAACTCCTATTTGAGATGGAAAAATATAAATTTTTCCGTGTAAATTAATCTTATTATAAATTTTTCCGTCTGTTAATTAATCTTTTTTCCTAATAATAAGATCCAATTGAATAATTTGCCGTGTGGAAAATCATGCCATTTGAATGCGATGCTGCCAAAATCATGCTACACACGATGTTGCGGCTATGTGGTATGACAATTCAACTCGCATCCTATTTGAGGTGTGGAGAGGAAATGATTAAGAAAACCCTATTTCGTTTTTATTTATAGTCGATAAAATATAACTTTTGAAAACTATGTGGAAATTTTTAATATTTAATTTATTCTAATTGAGCTTCTTGATTTGTTTTGAAATGAATTTTATAGTTTTATTATAATCTCATCTTTTGTATGATGGGTCTCATCTTAATCCAATCAATTTAGGATATCATCATCTTAAAATATATAAAAAAAATAATTAAATTTTAGCCAAACTCCACTTACAAACAGGGTGGAGTGGTAAAAGCCACAACTTTTCTACTTTGAAAGTTATATTAATTGACTTTCTAGAAAGCGTAGAGAAAAAGGTTGCTAATTTTCTCAGTTGACCGGAAGTCCATTTCTAAGTGTCTTTTTTTTTTAAGTATGGTTGATATTGTTTTTAAAGTATTTTTTATTTAAAAATGTATTAAATAATATATTTTTTTATTTTAATGTATTAAATAATAAATTAAATATTAAAAGGAACTGAAATACTGCTGAATACGGGAAAATTCTATGTTCATTCATTTGGTGAAAACACTAATATTCCTTTTTCAAGCAACCTTTTTCTCTGTCATAAACTTAATGATCATATTGCTAATTTGATAGATGTGGGATCTAATTGGGAGTATTTTTTTGTTTGTGGATCTAGTTAAGAATCATGTGATAATTGAGAGACTATTATGACATTTATTAATTTATAGTTTCTACTCTCTTTTTATATATATATATATATATATACACACACTAACCAATGCCCCGCGCCCCGTCAGGTGATATCATATTTTTTTCAACGTAAAAAAAAAAAAAAACTCCCGAAGGAAGAAGGTATGGTTTAGAATCAAATACGTTGAGATGGTTAGTTAGCTTGGATGGTGACCAATGCTTTTAATTTTCAAACACGGCCAGGGCATCATATCCACAAGCTATAAATTTCCTCGCTCCCTTTCCTTTGCATTGCTAGTAATTTGCAAGAAAGCGTATTCTTTCTCTGAAACAATATTGCATTGCCTCCACTAACCTTCAGTCCTCATGACTTTACATCTAGCCTTTCCGATTGCTGCAATTTGATCATTAAAGTCACCGAGTAGCTGGAATCCGACCACCTCATAAACACCATACAGAGGTAACCTTTGAGATTGTTTCTACTGCTTGCATGCTTGCAGTCTTTTTTCGTTTCATCTTTTCAGCAATATTAATTGTTGCAGGACAGCAATATTACACTAGCAAGATTGCCAAAGAAAACAGTTGTTCCATTGGATTTTACGCTCTTTCATGTTTTAATTTCATGTCTTTACTCAAAACTTTAAAGTTTTACGTTCAGATAGATGATGATTGACAGTATATATTTTAGACATGCAGAAAGAAAAACGCAAGCAATCCAAAGATGAAGAAGACGATTCATCCTCGCGAAAGAGAAGAAAAGCTGACCTCAGCAAGCCTGTCAGTTTTATCTCTACAGGTAAGGTAGATATATCTCGTGCTGAGAGCATAATAATAATAAAAATTCCTTGGTATATCAGTTTTGTTAAAATCAGGTAAGGTAGAGATATCTCGTGCTCGGTTGCTATGAAGTTGAAGAAAAGAGGGGGAAATAATGTTTTTTTTATAAAGAGTTTTTTTTTAAATATATATTTTTTAATTAACTCTTCTCTATATTTCTGTTTACAAGTCTATTTATTTTGAGTTTTATTATTTGCTCAGATCACTTCCAATTGTTCTTTATTTCTCATTGCTAAATAATGGAAGTGTTCAACAATGACAAATATTATCAACAATTGTTTCTGCAGCTGCCATGACAGAGCTAGACTCGTGTCGCTCTAGACCAAAGCGGGCCTACGATGTATTTCTGAGTTTTAGAGGAGAAGATAATCGCAAGAGTTTTACAGGTCATCTATATACTGCCTTAGTTCAAGCAGGAGTCCACACTTTTCTAGATGAAAATGAAATTCCTAGAGGTGAAGAAATCTCCAAACATCTCCTCAAGGCAATTCAAGAGTCGAAGATATCCATAGTGATCTTCTCAAAAGGATATGCTTCGACTAGATGGTGTCTTAATGAACTTGTAGAGATTCTTGAGTGCAAAAATAGGAAAACTGGCCAGATTGTTCTTCCTATATTCTATGACATTGATCCTTCAGATGTGAGAAAGCAGACTGGTAGTTTTGCAAAAGCATTTGATAAGCATGAAGAATGTTTTAAAGAGAAGGTGAAGGAGTGGAGAAAAGCTCTTGAGGAAGCCGGAAATCTCTCTGGATGGAATCTCAACAATATGGAAAATCGGTATGCCTTTTTTCTCTCTAAGATTCACTTTATGGAGTGATTGTACATACTTTAGAGTAATTTTACCATGTGATACTTAACTGTCTCTCTATTAAGGTCTTGCTTTTGTCGATGAGCAGGCACGAATCAAAATTAATCCAAGCCATCATCAAGGATGTGTTGAACAAATTGGATCCCAGGTACATAAATGTTGCTCCTAACCTGGTAGGTATTGATCGCCTTGTCCAAACTATTAGTGACTTCCTAAGTACGGCAACAAATGAGGTTTGCATGGTGGGAATACATGGGATGCCAGGAATAGGAAAGACGACGATAGCAAAAGTTGTTTTTAATCAACTCTGTTATGGATTCGAGGGTAGCTGTTTTCTTTCGAATATCAATGAAACATCAGAACAACCGAATGGGCTTGCTCTTTTACAAGAGCAACTTCTTCATGATATCTTAAAACAAAATGTTGCCACTATCAATAATGCTGATAGAGGAATGGTTCTGATCAAAGAACGACTTTGTCATAAAAGAGTTATTGTTGTTGTTGATGATGTGGCTCAGCAGTGCCAGCTACATGCTTTGGTGGGAGAGCAAAGCTGGTTTGGTTCAGGAAGTAGAGTGATAATTACAACCAAAGATGAACGCTTGCTTCTTAAAGTGGATCGAAAATTTAAGGTTGAAGAATTGAAACGAGATGCGTCCCTTCAGCTTTTCAGTTGGCATGCCTTCAGGGACAACAAGCCATCAAAAGATTATGTTGAGCTTTCGAATGATGTAGTTGATTACTGTGGAGGGATTCCTTTAGCCCTTGAGGTTTTAGGTTCTAGTTTGTCTGCGAAAAACAAATCTAGATGGAAATGTGTACTCAACAAATTGAGAATCATTCCAAACCATGATATTCAGGAAAAACTTAGAATATGTTTTGACAGATTGGATGACTATAAACTACAAAAAACATTTCTTGATCTTGCATGTTTTTTTATTGGTAGAAATAAAGAATATGTTTCACATGTACTTGAAGCTCGATGTGGTTACAATCCAGAAGATGATTTGGGAACTCTCCGTGAAAGGTCTCTGATTAAAGTTAATGCTTTTGGAGACATAAGCATGCATAATCTGTTACGAGATATGGGAAGGGAGATCATTCACAAAGAGTCACCTGACCACCCTGGAAAACGCAGCCGAATTTGGCAATTTGAGGATGCATGGAATGTACTCAGCAAGCAGATGGTAATAACTAAATGCATACACAAAGGCACAATCATGCATGTATATCTTTGTTTAAAATTTCTTGCATACAATTACGTTGAAACTCTATTGATTTTTATTTTTATTTTTAGGGGACAGAAGTTGTGGAGGGTTTAGCACTAGATGTGAGGGCATCAGAAAATAAATTACTAAGCAGAGGATCATTCACAAAGATGAGATGCTTGAAGTTACTCCAAATCAATGGAGTACATCTCTTTGGACCTTTCAAACTGCTTTCAGAAGAGTTGATATGGATTTGTTGGCTTGAATGTCCTTTGAAATATTTTCCATCTGATTTTATGCTAGACAAGCTAGTTGTTCTTGAGATGCAGTATAGTAACATCAAAGAATTATGGAAGGAGAAAAAGGTACGAAACATACTACAATCCTCTAAAATTTGTCCTTGATGTAATTTATGCTCATATGTTGCAAACTTTGATGATTACTTTTTCATTATTTTCCTTACTACTCTTTCAGATTCTCAGCAAACTAAAAATCCTTAATCTCAGTTATTCAAAGTACCTTGTTAAAACACCAAACTTGCACAGTTCAAGTCTAGAGAAACTCCTATTGGAAGGTTGCTTGAGTCTAGTCGAGGTGCATCAATCTGTTGGACATTTAAAGAGCCTCATTTTCTTAAATCTAAAAGGATGTAGGAGGCTAAAGACTCTTCCCCAAAGCATTTGCGATGCAAAGTCTCTTGAGATTTTGAATATTTCTGAGTGTTCACAACTTGAGAAGTTGCCGAAGCACATGGGTGGTATGGAATCCTTTACCGAGCTGCTAGCAGATGGCATTAACAACGAGCAATTACTCGCTTCAATTGAACATTTAAAGTATCTAAGGAAGTTGTCAATGTGCGGATACAAGTTCAATGCGGACGCATCATCATCTATATCTTGGCCTTCACCAATTTCATCATGGATTTCAGCAAGTGTTTTAGATTGGAAAGCTATACTGCTAACTTGTTTCACTAGTTGGAGATTATTGAGAAAACTAAGACTTGCTTATTATGGTTTGTCTGAACGCACTAGTAATTGTGTTGATCTTGGTGGTTTGTTTTCTCTCGAGGAATTGAATCTATCAGGAAACAATTTCTTCACTCTGCCTTCAAGCATCAGCGTCCTTTCTAAGCTTCAGCTTTTGAGAGTTTCGCATTGCAGGAATCTTGTATCAATCTCAGAGCTTCCCTCAAATTTAAAACTCTTAGATGCAATCGGCTGCAAATCAATGGAGAGAGTAAGACTGCCAATCCAATCAAAAAATAATTCAAATCTATCTCTACATAGGTGTCCAAGTAATCATGGATGGATTATATCTTCTGATACCGCCTGCGATTTATCAAATAATAATAAGAGTCTTGTTGAGGTACAATTTCATTCTCTCTTGCACACAAATAAACACACAATTAGCACATGCTATATAGAATTAATGCATATTCATATATATATATATATATATATTGATTATTGTTTAAAATGTCAGCACTAATCTTTGAAATGTAAATATACACAGGCATCTTACAATCATTGTTATGGATATCATATTCACAACTTTGATGCCAGATTGCTTATGAGTGTCTATTCTGGTAAGTATCCAAATGGGTTCAGATATCATGCAGAAGGATGTTCATTATCATTTCATATACCTCCAGTATTCCAAGGGTTGATGTTTTGTGCTTTAAGTACAAGGATGTTTTTTAGTAGCAGTCATACCATCAAAGCTATTATAAGAAAAAAGAGCAACGGTATGCAATTGTTTGAAGCTACACAAGTAGTGGGACTCTATTGCCCTCTTAGTTGGGTAAGATACGTAAGTTTAAGTGAGATGTCAATGGAAGAATATTGCGGGCACGAAGAGCTGGAATTGTATGTGAATTTGGGGAGCGAAGACATTAATGTGGAACAATGTGTGATCCATGTAATAGAGGATTTGGATTCATTGGAAGCAATAGAGTGGGATCCCGACTTTGAAAGTGGTAATGTGATACCTTCACCAACAGGTCATCTCCTTGATCATCCCCTTTATGGTTCCATAGCATTTACTACAATTGAGAAGTGGAAAGCCGATTTACTCAAGTGGAATAATTTCCAATTGTAGATTTAATCAAATTTCTTCGTACTATCCTAGAGCTACGTGGAACTTTGGATCATTATATATAGCCCTGATTTTGACCAATTTAAGAGGAGGAAAATTTAACCTGATCTCAATTAGTTGAAGGATTTCTTTGTGAAATTTTTATATTTCATGCCTTCTTAGTTATGATATTATCGCCTTTTTGTATAAAATTAATTAATAAAGCCTTTTGTTTTAGTTAAATGTCAACTACTCACAATTTTTTCCTTGACGAATTGAAGCGATTGTGTAATTATCTATATATTTCAGTATCATGTAAAAACAAATTAAAACACAAAAATAATATCTTTGGAAATCTAATTTGTCTCATGAGCTAATTCCAAATAGGATAAAACTAGTAAAAAATATATTAATTCTAGTTAGGTCTAATATTTAAATGCACAACATGGAAATTTGCTTTATGGTGTAATTGATATGAGTTGTTTTTTCTTCAATTACTGAATTACTAATATGGAAAGATCAATTAAGGTACTAGATTGAAAGGAAACACGAGATTGAAAATTAACCCTAATGGAGTAAAACTCAAGAAACTCAAAAGCCAAGGACTAAAAATCTGACTCTAATCCATTGATGAGAAAAAAGAATGCTTTTCGAATTGCCAACTCCTTCGCTTCATTCATAATAAATCTGATCTCATATTTTACTCAAAAAATGCAATAATATTTCTTTTTAATTAAAAACTAGATTATTGTTAACGATCCAAACATACCAAACTATACAGAACAAGAACAAACACCAAACCATTTTTTCATAGATTCGTAAACCATACCCTAAAAAGCTTATAATAATAGCTTTGATTGTATGACTATTTCTAAAAAGCATCTCTTGGAATACTGAAATGATCATCCTTCTTCTAATGGGGTAGCTGAACCCCTTTGGCAACTTATCATAATAGATCCCCCATAACCAATTTGGCATCATAAATTTGATATGCAGGCTCTGGTAGTTCTGCCTAAAAAAATTCATTGACTGCACTGAGCACTCCAGGGCCTCCTCTCATACGCTGACACATTGTAATGTAATGGTCCCGGATATTAAATCAGAAAAAGGGAGCTCAGGGAAAGAAAATCAGGGCATCTTCTCTGTAGACTTTTTCCGAGTCAGGCACACAATGTTAAATAGTGAAACCAAGCCAACCAAAACACAAGCAAGCATTCATATATATTTTTTACAGGCTGATTAAACCAACCCCACAATCAAGGTATACACAAATTCCAGTTCTAATCCTGATTTAATTCAAGTTCCTAATGTTTCTTAACATGTAATCCCTAATGCAGCTATCTAGACTCAGACGACTTCCACCCTGACTCCTCTACCAAACAAGTGCAAGCTCCCGAAGAAACTGAGCAAACTTGAGCACCATGTTTCCTCCATTTTTACCCAAACTAACTAATAAGATAAAACAAAACAGTATAAAGCAAAATGATTTCTGAATTTCATGCATCAGACCTATGCTCTGAGTCCATGCTTACAACAGTCCCTTCACCCTCAAAAGAAGATGCTGAAAGCTAGCATCTTCTGCCCGTCTTCTTCACCTCGTCACTTGAATAGATTAATATCTTCTTCACCATCTTACAGAACTCCCTGGCATTTAATGAAATTGATTTCAGCAATCCAGTTACAATTTAATGGAATAGAAACAGTCAAGTGATATACAAGTTTCTAAATCACTTACAGCCATGGATCATCACCCAAAAGCATCATATCGCCCTCATCATCGGTAAACACAACAGCCCATTTTTTGGGTGTGGAGAGCTCTCCTTCGATTTCAAACATCTTCTCCAGCTCATTTATAAGATCCCTGTATCCTTTCACCGCATTTAAATCAACACTTCTTTTTGACGCACGGCCAACAGCAATCCCTTGCATATGAACCTTTTCAGAATCAAAGAAAATCTACCCGTCAGAAGCATAGACAGAAAGGAAAAAAGTATGGAGGACAGAGCTATAAATTTTACCTTAGTACAAGTTCTCGTGGAGATTGCGGAGCCTTGCTTGCTATGTGACTCCTTTAGCAACGCCTCTGATAAAACTTGCTTCTGTTCTTTCGAGTGCATTGATACGTCCATGGTTTGGGCCCTCTCAGCCTCACTTGCAGCTGGAACAAGTACTTTGGTGCCATTAGAATCAACAATTGGATATGCAGGCTCTTTCTCACTTGGGTTGTGTCTAAGGCTTCCAGAAGAGCTAGCTCTTGCATCAGGCTGCACTAGTCTTCCACTTGTTAGCGTATGATGTATGGTATGCATACATGTGAGTATGCATACACAAGAAAGACTCTTGGGGTATAAATATAACAACATGTACTCTGCGTGTATAAGCTGAAAAACAGTAATAGTGAATATTTTAAAATTCATCTTTTCCCTCCAAAATACTCTGTCTTCTTCACAGATCAATCCTTCTCCTCTCTTCTCTGTGAAACAATTACAGTCATTCATTAATCTTCACATGGTATCAGAGCAGTAATTGCTCACGCAAAGAAAGCGATCCAAACCTTTTTGCTTCCAAATTAATTTTTCCTTCTTCTCTAATTTTACACAAAATTCATTTTCCAGAATTTTTTGTGGATTTTCATATACATATCTGAACTCTAAGCTGCTGAATAACCCATACAAAGGTTCTGTGAATTACTCAACCAAAGAAAATGATCACAGCAGCACAACTCCAAATTCTTCAATCCCCAATTACAGCCCTAATTTCTACGGTTTCAACCTCCGTGAATGTCAAGCTTGACGACACAAATTACCTAAACTGGCATTTTCAGATGCAGTTGCTACTGGAAAGCTATGGAATCTTTGGCTTTGTGGATGGGACTCATCTATGTCCATCATCTGCCTCTTCTGGTTCAGTCGAAGAATGTGGTACGAATTTTTCTAATTCATCTTCTCCAGCTGAGTGTGATGATGTTCTTGTATGGAAGATGCATGATAGAGCAATTATGCAATTAATTACTGCTACTCTGTCTTCAATTACTATGTCGTGTGCCATTGGAAGTTCTAGTTCTCGGGATTTATGGACTAGGTTAAAAGAACAATTCTCATCAGTATCCAAGACTAGCATATTTCAATTGAAATCTGATTTACAGAATATAAGAAAAGGCACTGATTCAATTAGCCAATATCTTCTGAAAATAAAAGAGACTAGGGATTACCTAAGTGCTGCTGGTGTGTATTTTGTGGATGAAGATATAGTAATTTTAGCTTTGAATGGCTTACCTGCTGAATACAATACCTTCAGATGTGTGGTGCGGGGCAGGGAGAATGTCATTTCTTTGAAGGAGTTTAGGTCCCAATTACTAGGTGAAGAAAAGATTGGGGAAATTGTTAGTACTGATCCTTCATCTTTCCTTACTATTATGCACACTACAGTTCCAAAATCCAGTGATTCTAATTCATATATTCACCAATCTCCCAGACCACCCACATACACTAATTATGGTAATGGAGGTTATAGGTCATTTAGCAGAAATAGGGGACGGGGGAGATTTCAACCAGGTTTGAGGAATTATTCCAAACCTCAGTATCCTGTTAAACCCAAGGATTTATCATCAATGAATTCAGGTGTTCCTATCCCAGCTCCCTCTCCTTATTTCAATTCAAATGTATCTGTGTGTCAATTGTGTAACATGGAAGGTCACACAGCTATTACATGTGGGTTCAAACGTGATGATCGAATACAATGTCACATTTGTGGAAGAATGAATCATACATCATGGTTCTGTTACTATAACAATAATGGACCAAATTCTGTGGGATCAGCTCAATCTCAATCTCAGCCTTCACATGGTATGCATTCTGGGATGCCTCAGTTCAGTGTACAGTCTGGGATGCCTCAGTTCAGTGCTTCTCAGCCTTCACATGGTATGCATTCTGGGATGCCTCAGTTCAGTGCTTCATCTTCGCAGCAGCCACAACATCAGTCAAGCTAGGCCTTATACTCTGAAGGACCACAATTCAGTAGAAATCAAGCTTTGTATTCTGAAGGGCAGCAATTCAGTAGTCCAGTTCATTATGCATCTCCTCAGATTCAGTCTCCTCATCAACAGAGCATTCATGCTATGAATACTGTCCTGCCATCATCGCAGCCCTCATCATCAGTGTGGCTTGCAGATTCTGGAGCTACAAACCACATTTCTGCTGAGTTGTCCAATTTGTCCTTGATTTCTCCCTATCCTGCTAATGATAAAGTTCAAACTGCCAATGGTGAAGGTTTGTTGGTATCCCATGTTGGGACTTCTATTATTCCTACAAGATCTGCCACTATTAAACTGAATTCGGTTTTATATGTTCCACAACTCACTCAAAACCTACTGTTAGTGCATAGATTGTGTTTGGATAATAATTATCGATTAATCTTTGATGCATTTTCTTTCTGGATTCAGGACAAGGCCATGGGGAGGATTATTTACACAGGACAGTGCAGTAATGGACTTTACCCTCTACCATTTGTCCCTCCTTCAAATTCAGCATCTCTCACTTTTCAGCCACAATCCTTCCTTGGTCAGTTAGTCTTCTCTTCCACTTGGCACAGCAGATTAGGTCACCCTACAAATAAGGTTGCTACATTGATGTTACAAAAAGCAAATGTTGCATGTTCAAGTGATTCAAATACCTCTATATGTCATAGTTGTCTTCAAGGAAAGTTTTCTAAACTTCCATTTCAGTCCAGTCATACAAAGTCTGTAATTCCATTTCAAATAATACACAGTGACCTATGGGGTCTTTCTCAATGTGTGTTAATTGATGGGTATAAATACTATGTCACTTTTATTGATGAATATTCAAGACATTGTTGGCTGTTTCCACTTATTAATAAGAGTGATGTGTATTCTGTTTTTATTGCCTACTATCACTATGTTGAAACACAATTCTCTTGTAAAATTAAAATCCTTCAAAGTGATGGGGGTGGGGAATACACTAGTCAAAAACTTAAGGTGTTTTTCCAAGCAAAAGGCATTATTCACCAAAAATACTTGAACAAAATGGCCTTGTTGAACGTAAACATCGTCATCTTATTGAAACAACTATCACTCTTTTACAACATGCTAAACTGCCATCTTTTTTTTGGACATTTGCACTCCACACAGCCGTGTACTTAATTAATAGAATGCCTTCCATTGTCATGCATAATCAATCACCTTATGAGCTTCTCTTTAAATCTGCTCCTGATGTCTCTCATTTGAGAATTTTTGGTTGTGCTTGCTTCCCTTTCTTGCGTCCCTATATTGCCAACAAGCTACAACCTAAGACTACAATGTGTATTTTCTTAGGATATGCCTCTCAATACAAAGGATATGTGTGTTTTGATGTTATTGCAAAACATACATATATCTCTCGGCATGTTATATTCAGTGAGCATGTTTTTCCTTTTATTCAGCTTACAACAGGTCCTAAACTACAAAATTACTCTACTCATTCCTCTTCTAATGTGTCTTCCCCTATTGTCAACAACAACAATGTTATTGTGTTATCCCCTCCACCACTTATACAGCCTGAACCTATCCTTTCTGCTAGTCCATCAGCCAAGTCTGTTACTCCTGTTCCTATGTCATCTGCATCTTCTCCAGTGGATCCTGTGCCCAGTTCTGAGAATGCCTCATTGCATAATCATTTATCTTGTGACACTTTTCGGCCGGAGGCCATCTCCGTTGTCCTTCACATTCCAGATTTGAATGTCCACTCCATGAAGACCCGTAGCAAAAATGGAATTGTTAAGAAAAAGGTTTGCCTCTTAACCACTTCTCCTTCTTCCACTACTATGTCAGACATTGAACCTGCAACCTACAAGTCAGCTATGTCTCAACCTGTGTGGCTTGAGGCCATGAAAGAAGAGTTGTCAGCTCTTAAATCACAGGGTACTTGGAGTATGCTGTCCCTTCCTGATCATAAGAACCTAGTGGGATGTAAGTGGGTATTTAAAATCAAGCGATATGCAGATGGGTCTGTTGCTAGACACAAGGCTAGGTTGGTTGCACAAGGTTTTAGTCAAGAGCCTGGCTTGGATTATGGGGAAACATTTAGCCCTGTGGTTAAGCCTACAACTGTCAGGGTTGTGCTAGCCATTGCTGCTCAATTTGAATGGCCTTTAAGGCAACTGGATGTCACAAATGCATTTTTGCATGGTACTCTTCAGGAAGAGGTGTTCATGGCTCAGCCCCCTGGTTTTTCTAATCCCAGTAATCCTCATTTAGTCTGCAAATTACACAAGTCACTATATGGTCTCAAACAGGCCCCCAGGGCTTGGAATGACAGGTTTACTTCTTACTTGCCTTCTCTCGGATTCACTTCCACATATTCTGATTCCTCACTGTTTGTCAAAAATCTTGAGGCTGGCATCATCATCTTGTTAGTGTATGTAGATGATATAATCATCATAGGTAGTGTTCTTGTTGCTATAAAGGCTGTTATTATGTCTCTAGCTTCTGAATTTGAGATTAAGGACTTGGGGGAGCTGCTTTTTTTCTTAGGGGTTCAAGTTTCTCATTCATCAACTGGATTGTTTTTGTCTCAGTCCAAATATATACATGATTTACTTGTTAAGACAAATATGCTTGCTACCAAAGCATGTGCTACCCCTTGTCTCCCTTACCAGAGTTTGTTGAAGGATGATGGAATTACCTTTGAAGACCCTTCCTTATATCGCAGCATTGTAGGGGCTTTACAAGGGTAGGGGACTCGTTGCGTAAAGGGAAGGTATTAGCACCCCTAGTACGCCTTACCTGAGGTAAGCTGCATTGTCTATTTCGATGTGATTTTGAATGCTTCAATAAGTCATATTTATTCACACAAAAAATGTTTCGATTGAAAAAGAAATCGATCACCGCTTAGAAATAATCCTGTGAATTTTATTGATTATTATCATCCCCGCCGAATATTTTGGATATAAACCCCTTAGAATTTATTTATCCAAACACCGAACAGTGAATAATAGCATACTATCCCCGCTGAATATTTTGGATAAGATTTATTTATCCAAACACCGAACAGTGAATAATAGCATACTATCCCCCCCGAATATTTTGGATATTAACCCTTTAAGATTTATTTATCTGAATACCGACAGTGAATAATAAATTCCCAAAAAATTAGATTTTTATATTTTTGAAATATTGGCCAATACCCTTTTGAGTTTTATAAAGAAAACACATTTTTTATTTCATTTTATATTCCATTTTTTCCTTAACAAAACAACATAACATTGAATAAATAAAACACAACACAAACACCCACACAATCTCTTTGTCATTCCTTTTTCATCACATTTTAAAAATAAAATACAACTCACACACATTGTCTTTTCCATTTCCTTTTCACAATAATTAAAAATACAATAAAAATTCAAATAAACACATAAACACAAAGAAAATTACAAAAAAGGGCTCATGAACAGTGACGGGATAGTGGTGGCAGCGGCTGCAGGACTGGTGGCGCGTCCTCCCACGCGCCACCGTCACTGGCGGCGCGTGGTTCCACGCGCAGCTGCCGGTGAACAGTAACAATGGGGAGGAACCGACATATCTGCCTCTTCTCTTCACTCCCTCGCCGGTGGTGACGTTCCCGGTGACCTGCAAACACAGAAAAACGCACAAAAAAAACAACAAACAAGGCAGCTGGGTCGTTCTTCCTTCAGATCGGAGGTCTAATCTTCTCGTCTCAATCTTCTTCTTCTCCTTCTGTTTTCCTCTTCTTCTCGCCGACGAGGGTGTCTCGATGACCTGCAAAACAAAGCAAAAACCCACAGACACAAACACAAAGGGAAATCAGTCAGTTCAGTTCTTCAAATCTTGGCTCTTTCTCTGCGATCTGTTCTTCTCGGATCTGCTCTCCTCCAGTATATTCTCCCTCTTCCATGTGGCTGGAGCACAGATCTGACAGGGAGAGTGTATATTTGAGGCCGTGGAGGCTGAGTAATGAGACCGTGGAGGCTGCTGCAGTGGTGTCTTGGAGAAGAAGAAGAAAGGCTGGGGCTGCCACTAAGGGCTGAAAGCAAGGCTGAGATTGAGAGGAAGGGCTGCGTGGGGGAGATCGGGAGATGGTGGCTGATCGGAGGAGAAAGTGAGAGGGAAAAAGAGAAAATGGGGAAATGTTGGGGGAAGAAGGGAGAGTGAAGATGGGACCGTGGTTGATGGGAGGCAGAGGAGAGTGAGTGGAAGGGAGATCATGGTTGAGGCTTGGTGAGGAAGGAGAGATGAACGGAAAAAGAAGAAGAAGAGAAGGCAGAGAGGTATTTTGCTGGGGAAGTGGCCGGTCTGCTATGGGAGATGGAAGGGAAAAAAACTCTTGGGGCTGCAGCGGCAGCGAGAGAGAAGAAAAAACTAGGGTTCTTTGGTTTTTAGGGTTTTTAGGTGTGTAAATATTTTTTGGTCCTTTCTTTTTGTGGGTGGACAACTCTATTTATAGAGGTTTTCAGAGGCAAAATTCAAAATCAGCCCTTAGCTTGCGTGCTTGTTTCAATTTGGTCCTTCATTTCCAATTTGTGCGATTTGACCCTGCATTGACTGTTAAATTCTCAATTTATTCAATTTTGCCCCCGTAACAAGATATTTTTGGATTTTTGTCTTTTTTCTATTTTTTTCTTTTTCTTCCGAAACATAAAAATAAGTAGGTCAAAATTTGGGTAGCAACAGATGCCCCTCTTTACAATGCTTACGACTAAAGTCTTGTAAAAGACTTTGAATAGTAAGTGTTGTAAAGAAAAATAGAATGGTGGAGATGGTCTCATTATGACGGGTGACCTACCCGGATTAGATGGGGTCTCAATGGTGACGGGTGACCTGCTCGGGTCTGATTATGACGGGTGACATGTCCGGGTTAGTAGAGTCTCGATAGTGACGGATGACCTACCCGGGTCTGATTATGACGGGTGACCTGCGCGGGTTAGTAGAGTCTCGATAGTGACGGATGACCTACCCGGGTCTGATTATGACGGGTGACCTGCCCGGGTTAGTAGAGTCTCGATAGTGACGGATGACCTACCCGGGTCTGATTATGACGGGTGACCTGCCCGGGTTAGTAGAGTCTCGATAGTGACGGATGACCTACCCGGGTCTGATTATGACGGGTGACCTACCCGGGTTAGATGGGGTCTCAATGGTGACGGGTGACCTACCTTGATGGAAGAGTCTCGATAGTGACGGATGACTTACCCGGGTCTGATTATGACTGGTGACCTACCCGGGTTAGATGGGGTCTCAATGGTGACGGGTGACCTACCCGGGTCTCATTATGATGGGTGACCTACCCGGATTAGATGGGGTCTCAATGGTGACGGGTGATCTACCCGGGTCTCATTATGACGGGTGACCTACCCGGATTAGATGGGGTCTCAATGGTGACGGGTGACCTACCCGGATTAGATGGGGTCTCAATGGTGACGGGTGACCTACCCGGATTAGATGGGGTCTCAATGGTGATGGGTGACCTACCCGGGTCTCATTATGGCGGGTGACCTACCCGGATTAGATGGGGTCTCAATGGTGACGGGTGACCTGCCCGGGTCTCATTATGACGGGTGACCTACCCTGATGGAAGATGGGGTCTCAATGGTGACGGGTGACCTGCCCGGGTCTAATTATGATGGGTGACCTACCCTGATGGAAGATGGGGTCTCATTGTTACGGGTGACCTACACGGATGGAAGATAGTGATGAAGGTCTCATTATTACGGGTGACCTACCCGGATGAAATTGGTGAGGAGGTGAAGGTCTCTTTATAACGGGTGACCTACCCGGTGGAAAATGGAGGAAGAGGATCTCATTATACTGGGTGACCTACCCATATGAAAGATGGAGGTGAGGGTCTCATTATAACGGGTGACCTACCCGGTGGAAGATGAAGATGGGGATGCAATGCATGATGATACATGTATACTTACCTGAGAAATATAGGTCCCCTTTCTTTGATGCTTCATTGTCATAAGATGTCTTTGTCTAATCTCCAAAGCTTTGCTGTCATTCATCCACCGAACTTAAGCGCATTGCTTATTCTGGGCTATCTGCGATGATCTCTGCTCTCATTGTTTATCAAGTCTGACCTTGCCCCCAAGTGTAGTGTTGCTTGATTCATCGTGAAAGAGTGTAACAAGTCATCATCTTTCTTGGGTTTTCTCAACAACAGCTCTTTGGTTTGCGGGTGTTCTGCTAACAATCATTGCAAGGATAGCTAGTGCTGACCTCATCTTCGGTTGTCGATCAGTCATGGAGTTTTCATCAATTGAATTGTATTTATTCCAGCATATGTCATCATTACCCTTCATGAAATTGTCAAGTCATCCATAAATGCATCCAAAACTCATCGGTGCATGCTCCGTGTTATCATTAATAATTTTCTTTCAGCTCGCGTGAAGAGATGTAATGTTATCATCACCCACATTCATGCGATGAATTGTGCCTTGAACTAATGCAACTGTTCGGCCATGCAATCTGAAACTCTTCGTCGTAGACTCAATTTCTTCTAAGCAAATTCTTCTTGTCTGTGCAAAGAATTATGATATTGTCATTAACGAGGTTTTTTCTGTCTCCCATATTCATGCGGTGAACTGAACCTTGAGTCGATGGACTTCAAGTAGTGAAGTGAAACTTGAATCGACGGACTTCAAAATAGATTATCCCACAATCAACCTTTATGGTGTGCATACTCTTCAACATTTATCAAAATGCACCCATGCAACAATATCTTAAGAGACAAACAAATCCGCGAGTAAACCGATATTTCAGAAATCTGAAGGTTTCCTTCAAATGCAATCTTATTATCAATCACTGTTAGAGTTTATCAAACCATCACTCTCTATTAAGCAATGTTGCCCTGAGTTGAATCTGTTGGTGCTCATTGATGAATTTCACTAAATCATTATTTGCTTGTGCTTCTTTGCCCCCAAGCTGATGTGAAATTGTATGTATTCCTATCAAGTTCCACACTGTGCCCTCTGATTGCTGAGCTTTCCAATCAAGAACTGCCAATATCAAAGATTCTGCAAAATCCAGTCACTGTCTTCTTTGTTTGTAAATCTTTTTGTTTTGAAATTACATCACCAATTTAAAAGATCATGTGCGTCTAAAGTCTAATCCTTGAAATAAAATCAAAGAGATGTCATTTGTTGAAAATCAAATTCATTTGGTCAAATATCCAATACATGATATTCAATGCATGCAAACCTCTAATTATCTTGCAAACAGTAATTGACCCATTATGAGATTGAAATCATCTTTTTATGGGTTTTTTGTGTTTCGATTCTAATCTCAGATTTTGGGGTATGACATTTGATGGTACATGATGAAGTGATAATTTGTGGTTTTCAAACAATTAGAGTTGAGTAAAAACTTGAGAATCAGTTGAAAAATTTGTCTCATTTTCCAGTACTTACATTATCAATATGCATAACAACTTGCAACTTTTCATGAAATTATAACCCTTATGGAAAAACTCTAGCAAATTTGGAGAGCGCCACTTATCAGTTAAAATTGCTTGCTTGATCAAGAAGGACTTTTACAAGCATGTAATGAGGCTATGGTTCATGGCTATAAAAGAAAGGGATATTCATAGGCTCAAAAAGGTATTTAAGGGTTTCAAAGACCTAGTATCACCATCATCTAGTCGTTAACTCCTTTTCTCTCGTTGTCTTTGTAGAAGAGACCACATCAAAATACGTTAATTATCTTAACGTGATTTTTTATCAACCAACCGATGCTCTAAGAGTCTCTACAACCACGTCATTCCTTTCATTGATAATTTCAACCTTAGAATGGAATTACTAAACTCGAATCATCATTTGTCATCCAATGTTATTTCATCTCTTGTTGCACTCAATATAGTCTAACAAAACAATTCTGCAAGATCTTCATTTGATGGATAATTATCTTGAAGACTCGATAATCTTAATAACATTTCTTCCCATGTAAGGTTTGACCACATATACCAACGGACATTGTATAGTTCAATATTCTCTTCTTTTTCTTTTTTTCTTCTTTTTTTTTCATTTTTCATTTTTTCAATTTTTTTGAACTTGTCCTTAGCACCGACTCTTTTTTTTGTGTCCTATCTCAATTTGATTGTTCTTCCATGTTGGGTTTTCATTCTTGAACATCCCCCTTTCTGTTGATTCTAATGTTGTCACTGTATCCTCAAACTACAAATCTGTTATTGGCCCCTACTGTATTTGCCCCCAGTGTGAGGATGTGATCCATGTCGGGTGTTTTCAAAAAAATATAATATCAGGCTCAAATTGGGGTTAACAAGGGATACATATTTCAAGAATAGTGAAGGAAAAAAACAAAGATGGCCTTTTGTCATTTCAAGCAAAGTTGGTTTTAACTGATAAATTTTGCCCTCGTCCAGTGTAATGATTTGGATGTGCAAGACTCATGATTCGCGGGTCCATAACTACTAAATCTATTACATGTCGATATGCATACTAATAAAGCTTAGTTCTATGATGTGGTTAAACAAACCCAGTGTATGGGCTCAAAAAATTGTTTGGTCACCTGGTATTGGTCATCATGTCTTTTAATAAAAGTTGGGTCAATTCTGTAGTCAAAATACTTTTAATTTTCAAAAATGATAAACTTTAAATTTTGCATGTTGGAGTTTGATCAAAATATTTTGTCAAAAATAAGAATGTCAAACATCTCTTGATTTCAAAACAACAAAAAGACAAGGAAAACACATGCTTCAATGAAATGATGATTTAACCCCAAAACAAAGTGATAGACGATGAGATTCCATAAGACAATTATTGACTGCGCGACATTTTTCTTAGACTTTTCAAACAATCATTTCTGTGTTGTCGCTGCTCATTGATCTTGCTTATGCTCGCGATGATTTATTGCTGACACTGTCGACGATAACATCCTCCCCAAAACTTGACTTGCCTTTTGTTGATTACCTTCCACACTTGATTACTGAAATTCTTGCAACTATTCATCTTCTGGATTATGTCGCAAAGAGAAGGCCTTTTTTTTTTTGCGCTTCACCGCGCTCCTCATTGGACATAAAAAGTGAATCAAGCTTGGAAGAACTCTTGTCAAACCACCAAAGTGCGCAAATCATAAAAAATTTTGTCATACGACGAAAAGATTCTTTTTGCGGCAAATTCGCTTCTTCAAGCAATGTAATCTTGCAGTGCACATGCTTTGACCTCTCAGATACCAGAATAGATTCAACAATCCCATATTATGTTTCCACACTCGGGATATTTTATCTTTGCTCGCAAAATAACATGGTCTACTGTGCGTGGTGGCATAAAACTCCTTGATTCACAGTGCCACAAAAAACTCCACATGATCAGGAGAGAAATCAATTGATACTTAAACGGACTGACAACTTCTTTGACTGATGCTTGCTTTCTGGAAATGGACTACTTGCACCCCCTCAAAAGAAAACCCGAATTTTCCACAATCTCCAATGATGATTGCATTAACACTTTGCAGATAATATCTGGGCGTATGTCCCACCTGATTTCACTAGAGAGCAGAGAACTCTGTTTTTGGCTTGTAGAAGAAACATGAATGATGGCTCTGTATCGGTGTCAGTTCTTCTCAGCATTGTCAAATGCCCATGACTCTTGACCATTCGAAGGTTGACAGATTTAGGGACCCCTATTTCAAACCATGGAAATGCATGTTGAAATGTATATGCATGTTTTTTTGACAGACTCGCCCTCCAAAGGGTGACACGTGATCGTAACAATTGCATGCTAAACAAAAATTATAGGAATGCATGTTGAAATGTATATGCATGTTCTTTTGGTTTTTTTTTGTTTTTTTTTTACGAACTCGACCTTCGAGGAGTGAAACCTGATCGTAACAATTACATGATAAACAAAACTATGGGAATGCATGTTAAAATGAATATGCATATTTTTTGTTTTTTTTTGTTTTTTTTTTGACAGACTCATCTTTCGAGGAGTGACACATGCTTGTAACAATTGTATGATAAACAAAAACTATGGGAATGCATGTTAAAATGCATATGCATGTTTTTTTTTTGACAAACTCGTCTTTCGAGGAGTGACACATGTGTATAACAATTGTATGATAAACAAAAACTATGGGAATGCATGTTAAAATGCATATGCATGTTTTTTTTTTGACAAACTCGTCTTTCGAGGAGTGACACATGCGTGTAACAATTGTATGATACACAAAAACATGTTAAAATGCGTATGCATTTTTTTTTTACAGACTCGTCTTTCGAGGAAGTCACACAAAAATCTTGAATTCAAAATGCCTCGAGAAGAGTTTGCCTTAATGCAAAACAGAATGAAGGGAGCATACACTCTAATGATTGGTTCTAATCTTTGCACAACAAATGGTGAGTTTGCTACTTTGGTATCTAAATAGGGTCTCTTGCTGTCCCAGTGATCACCTTTGTAAAGGCAATATGGGGGCTTAGCAGATAATGGGATGGTACGTATACCAATCACTACCATCTAAGCTCTCAGTGAAGAGTTGGGGTTTACACAAACTTCAACCTTGACTCAAGTCATAGGTAAGCTGCTAGTCCCCCACGTAACTTAAAGTTGCAAACCATAATGACGTAACTCAAATAAATTAACAATGCATGAACATATGTACATATGCAAGAAATAAAAATGCGAAAAACTTGCTAAAAATAAACACACATAAAATTCAAACAAATTGAAACAAATAAATCACATCAAAATATTCAAAGCTTAGTCCAATATTTTTTTAGAAAAAAATACCATCCCCAGCGGAGTCGCCATTTTGTCGCACGTCGCCGCGCGGCGTCCCGGGAGGGATCCTGGCTCTCACGATGGAGTTGAGAAGGAGTCGCCACCTGGCTGTTGAGGGTCGCTAGGAACACCCAATTTGGTACTGGTCTGCTCAGAGATTCAAGGGTAGGGGACTGGTTGTGTAAAAGGAAGGTATTAGCACCCCTAGTACGCCTTACCTCAGGTAAGTTGCATTGTCTATTTCGATGTGATTTTGAATGCTTCAATAAGTCATATTTATTCACACAAAAAATGTTTTGATTGAAAAAGAAATCGATCACCGCTTAGAAATAATCCTGTGAATTTTATTGATTATTATCATCCATCCCCGCCGAATATTTTGGATATTAACCCCTAAGAATTTATTTATCCAAACACCGAATAGTGAATAATAGCATACTATCCCCGCCGAATATTTTGGATAAGATTTATTTATCCAAACACCGAACAGTGAATAATAGCATACTATCCCCCCCAAATATTTTGGATATTAACCCTTTAAGATTTATTTATCCGAATACCGACAGTGAATAATAAATTCTCAAAAAAATAGATTTTTATATTTTTGAAATATTGGCCAATACCCTTTTATTTTTACAAAGAAAACACATTTTTTATTTCATTTTATATTCCTTTTTTTCCTTAACAAAACAACATAACATTGAATAAATAAAACACAACACACACCCACACAATCTCTTTGTCATTCCTTTTTCATCACATTTTAAAAATAAAATACAACTCACACACATTGTCTTTTTCATTTCCTTTTCACAATAATTAAAAATACAATAAAAATTCAAATAAACCCATAAACACAAAGAAAATTACAAAAAGGGCTCATGAACAGTGACGGGATAGTGGTGGCAGCGGCTGGAGGACTGGCGGCGCGTCCTCCCACGCACCACCGTCACTGGCGGCGCGTGGTTCCACGCACAGCTGCCGGTGAACAGTAACAATGGGGAGGAACCGACATATCTGCCTCTTCTCTTCACTCCCTCGCCGGTGGTGACGTTCCCGGTGACCTGCAAACACAGAAAAACGCACAAAAAAAACAACAAACAAGGCAGCTGGGTCGTTCTTCCTTCAGATCGGAGGTCTATTCTTCTCGGCTCAATCTTCTTCTTCTCCTTCTGTTTTCCTCTTCTTCTCGCCGACGAGGGTGTCTCGATGACCTGCAAAACAAAGCAAAAACCCACAGACACAAACACAAAGGGAAATCAGTTAGTTCAGTTCTTCAAATCTTTGCTTTTTCTCTGCGATCTGTTCTTCTCGGATCTGCTCTCCTCCAGTCTATTCTCCCTCTTCCATGTGGCCGGAGCACAGATCTGACAGGGAGAGTGTATATTTGAAGCCGTGGAGGCTGAGTAATGAGACCGTGGAGGCTGCTGCAGTGGTGTCTTGGAGAAGAAGAAGAAAGGCTGGGGATGCCACTGAGGGCTGAAAGCAAGGCTGAGATGGAGGGCTGCCAATGATAGGAGGTCTACTACTGGATTGATTGTGTTTCTTGGTTCCAATCCTGTGTCCTGGACATCCAAGAACCAGCAGACTGTTTCCAGGTCCTCTACAGAGGCTGAGTATCGGGCATTGTCTTCCACCTCAGCTGAGCTTGATTGGCTGCAACAAGTGCTGCAATTTCTGGGAATTAAGCTCTCACATCCCCCTGTTCTTTTTTGCGACAACTTATCAGCAATTGCTCTATCCTTCAATCCAATTCAGCATCAAAGAACTAAGCACATTGAAGTGGATGTTTATTTTGTTCGAGAGAGGGTTTCCAACAATCAACTCATTGTGCAATTTGTGTCTTCACAAGAACAGACTGCAGATATCTTGACAAAGGGATTAAGCTCACCACTGTTTCATACTCATTGTACCAATCTCAGGCTTGGTTTATGTCAGCCTGTGATTGCGGGGGAATGTTAGCGTATGATGTATGGTATGCATACGTGTGAGTATGCATACACAAGAAAGACTCTTGGGGTATAAATATAACATGTACTCTGCGTGTATAAGCTGAAAAACAGTAATAGTAAATATTTTAAAATTCATCTTTTCCCTCCAAAATACTCTGTCTTCTTCACAGATCAATCCTTCTCCTCTCTTCTCTGTGAAACAATTACAGTCATTCATTAATCTTCACACCACTATTGTTCACCACATCCTCCTCCTCCTCCACCTGTGTCCTTCCAGCATCCACAGACAAATTGTCAAGTTCAGCGTTGCTTTGTTCCAGCACTTGAACCACTGGTCCTGTCCTCACTCCAACTATGTTTTGTGCATCATTCATGATGACATCATTGTTTACTGATGGAGAACAGAGTTGATCATTTGTTGGTTCGGATGGATCTCCTCGAGGCTCATCAACTTGATTAAATGATGGCCTCTCATGAAAGCTGCCTATCACCAGAAGCTCCTCGTCTTCAACAGTGATGCTAGCCATCCAATCTTCGAGCGAAAGATCTTCTCATTGGTGTGCCATCATCATTGCATTGTTCTGTTGTTGTGCTGCATTAGTGACCTCGTTATTGCTTGAGCCTGCTCCGGTTTTAAGTTTCTTCTCTGGAGGGCCACCAATTGGTATTGCTGCAAGGGCTGCATCTTGGACATCTTGAGGCACTTGTCCACAAATTCTAACACCACGCCTTGTGACTCCTGCTAAATGGAATTTGATCCTAGAAATGGAAGTAGCTTTGGGAAATAAACGCCCACAAAACTTACACCCCATGTGACCATCATCCATCTTTTCAACATGATTCCAGAAAGATCTATCAACATGATGCAAAACTGCACCATCTTGTCGACTCATATCGTTCAGTGGCTCTGCAGAGGAGAAAAAACAAAAATGATATGTCAACATGATGCCAAAACGGATCGTTCAGGGTCAAAATATTGAATGGAAGTTGCATTAACTGTAAAAGGGAAGGCTGAAACTGAAATAACAAGTCAAAAACAGTAAAGAAATGAAATGGAAAAAAACAATGAATTCAAGGATTATAAGAACCGAAAAACACAAGTTGATTTAGTTTTGGGAACTACAGAAAATGATATAAACTGCAAAGTTTCTGAAAGTGTTTAAAGAAAAAATAAATGAAACAGAGGAGAAACAGAGGATAATGAATGCTAGAAATTGATTTGAACAGTAGATGTTTTTACTGTTCACAAGCTTTGATAAATTGCAGAAATTGAATACATGAATTGAAATGCCACCTTACAATTTATAGAACATAAATAAACGTGACAACCTATTCTTCAGCCATGATATGGACTCCATAATCACGTAATAAGCTGCCACTAACAACATGAAATAAGCTGCATTACTACACATAATGAGCTGCACAACTAACACGTAAATAACAACTTCCTAAAGACTAGGACAAACACTTGACTTAATTACAAAACAATGACTGAAACAAACATAATTAACGTAAACATTGCAGGACTAAAATAATTAACCAACACTCCATATTTTAGGAGCTGCAAACACCAAGTTTATGCCTCAGAAATTCAAACTTGTTTGCTGGCAAAGGTTTGTGAAAATGTCCGCAAGTTGTTCTTAAGATTTGCAGTAAATGAGACTGATTTCACCTTCTTTCTGCACTTCTCTCAAAAAGAAATATTTGATCTTGAAGTGCTTGGTCCTTCCATGAAAGACTGGATTGCATGAAATTGCAATTGCTGCTTGATTATCCACAAACACTTCTGTTTGATTCAATTTCTTCCAATTTAAATCACAACACAATTTTCTCAGCCACAGTGCCTGATTTGCTGCTGCTGTAGCAGCAACAAATCCAGCCTCAGCAGTTGACTGTGCCACAGTCTCCTGCTTCTTTGAACTCCATGAAAAAACTCTTGATCCTAAGCTGAAACAATAACCAGAGGTGCTCTTCATGTCATCCACTGAACCTCCCCAATCACTGTCAGAAAATCCTAGTAGTTTGGAATTTAGACATCTCGTGAACTTTATACCAAAGGCAGCAGTTCCTTTGATATATCTAATTACCCTGTTTGCTATTTTCAAATGATTCTTGCTAGCACAATGCATGAACCGAGAGAGAATACTGACAGCAAAAAGAATATCTGGTCTAGTTGCCGTTAAATACATTAGACAACCAACCATGCTTCTGAAATATCCTTCGTCAACCTTGTCTGCACCATCATCTTTACTTAGACTCTCCTTTGAATTCATTGGAGTAGCCATAGACTTGCAATCTTCCATGTGAAACTTCTTGAGTATCTCCTTGGCATATTTCCTTTGACATATGAAAACTTCATTTTCTTCTTGCTTGATTTCCATTCCCAGATAATATGACATCAATCCAAGGTCTGTCATTTCGAAAATTTCCATCATCTCCCCTTTGAATTCGTCAATTAGCTTAATTTTTCTTCCTGTGATTAGAAGATCATCAACATAAAGGGAAACAATAAGAAAGTTATTTTCTTTATGTTTCACATAAAGAGTGGCTTCAGACAGACTCTTCAGAAATCCCAGCCTTGACAGATGCTCATCAATCTTGCTATACCATGCTCTAGGTGCTTGTTTCAAGCCATATATAGCCTTCTTTAGCAAATAGACCTTCTCTTCTTCACCTTGTTCTGCAAATCCCTTAGGTTGATCCACATAAATTTCCTCCTGCGAAGGCAGATTTTACATCCAATTGAAAAACCTTCCATCCATTTTGGGCTGCCAAAGCTAATACAAGTCTGATGGTGTCAAGTCTAGCAACAGGGGAAAATGTATCTGAGTAATCAACCCCAAATATTTGTGCATAGCCCTTTACGACAAGTCTGGCTTTGTATTTGTTGATTGATCCATCTACGTTCATCTTTGTTCTAAACACCCATTTTACTCCAATCACCTTTCAGTTTTGTGGCCTGTCAACCAGCTCCCATGTTTTGTTCTTCTTTATCATTGTCAGCTCCTCTTCCATTGCCTTCTGCCACTTTTCATTTTTAACAGCTTCGAGGTAATCAGCAGGCTCACAAATAGCCACATTACATCTTTGATAGATGTCTTGGATTAGTCTTGTTCCACGAATGGGCAAATCATCTTCCAAATTTTCTTGCCATGGTTCTGCCTCTTCTACTTCTTCTGTTTGAAAAACAGGGCTGGATAAGGACTTGCTGCAAGATGTTTCTTTTGTAAGTTCCCCAATCCACTTTTGCTCTTCATGGAAGATTACATCCCTGCTAACAATTATTTTCCTTGCTTTAGGTTGATAGATTTTGTATGCCTTTGAGGAGGAGCTATATCTGACGAAGATGCCCGGTTCTGATTTTTTGTCAAGCTTCTCTCGTTTGACCTGTGGAACATGAGAGAAACACACACAAACAAACACTCTAAGAAAATTGAGTGAAGGTTTGTAGCCATACCACGCCTCAAATGGTGTTTTGTCCTTGACTGCCTTGGTGGAAATTCTGTTTTGCAAGAAGACAGCAGTGCTTACTGCTTCAGCCTAGCAATCTTTTGGTAATTCTTTCTCATGCAACATACTCCTTGCCATCTCCATAATGTATCGATTTCTCCTCTCACTCACTCCATTTTGCTGAGGAGTGTAAGGAGCTGTGAGCTGGTGTTCAATACCAGCTTCTACACAAAATCTGTTGAACTCAGCAGAGGTGTTTTCCGTTCCATTATCTGTTCTCACAGTTTGGATTTTACAGCCACTTTGATTTTCCACAAGTTTCTTGAAATTCCAGAACACTCCAGCCACTTCTGACTTGAATTTCAAGAAGAAAATCCAGCACATTCGCGTAAAGTCGTCAATAAAAATAACATAATATCGACCTCCTGCGAATGATTCATTTCTTTGAGGTCCTGCCACATCTGAGTGGATTAGCTGCAGCTTGTGATTGGCTCTCCATGATGACATTGGAAATGATCTACGTCTTTGTTTACCATATTGACAAGCATGGCAGAATGGCAGATGATCTGCAAGAGTTGGTAATCCAACTGTCAGCTCCTTATCCTTCATGATGTGCAATCTGTGCAAATGACAGTGGCCAAGTCTTTTATGCCATAACTCAGTATTGCTAGCTTCTGTGGAGAATGCGATGAGTTCTTCTTTTATTGGATTAAAAGAAAAACTCTTTCCTTTCATTCTTACTTTGAGAATCTCCTCTCTGTTAGCATCAAGAATCTGATAGCAACCTTCTTCAAAAATCACTTTTAGACCTCTTTCAATTAACTGGCCTACACTTAGCAAATTTTGGTTAATTTCTAGAACATAAAGAACATCAGAAATCAATTCCGTGCCTCTGCTGCTAGTTATGGTGATTGTTCCCTTCCCTTCAATAGAAATATAATCACCATTGCCAATTTTGACTTTGGTAATGTTAGTTGGCATTAAGCTTTTGAAAAGCTTCTTGTCATTGGTCATATGATTTGTACAACCAGAATCAATTAACTAGCTTTCAGTTGAGCAACTACTTACAAAACAAGATGCAACAAAAAGTTGATCTTCATCTTCTTGTTCTGCCACTTGAGCTGCCATCTCCTGCTGCTATTGTTGCTGCTGAGTTTTCCCTCTACAAATCATAGCTTCATGTCCAAGTTGATTGCATTTTGAACATTTTGCATCAGGTCTCCTCCAACATTTGAACGGAGGATGACCTTCCTTGTTGCAGTGATGATAAGGAGGATATTTACTCTTGAAGCTTCCCTTCTTGCTACTGTTGTTTGTTGATGCAAAACCTGAAGAGTGTCCTTCTTGGCCTTTCTTCTTTTTCCATTTGCTTTTATCACCTCCATGATGTTTTGCAAATAAAGCTCCTTCAGTCTTGACATCCTCTCTCATATGTCGTCTCTGCTCTTGTGCTTGCAAGGAATTCAGCAACTCTGCCAAAGAAATCTTCGACAGATCCTTGGTATTTTCCAAGGTTGTAATTGTAGCCTCATACCTTTCAGGTACTGTGACTAACAATTTCTCCACAATTCTAGAATCACTAAAATCAGATCCAAGTAATCTGATTTTGTTTGCAATTCCAAGAAGTCTGTCTGAATACATTTTGATTGTTTCAGACTCCTTCAATTTTTGCAATTTGAAATCCCTGATCAGATTTAACACCTGCATTCCTCTTATTCTTTCATCCCCTGCATACTCTTCTTTAAGATAATCCCATGTGGATTTTGCTGTTTTGTAAGACATGATTCTGGTAAAGATTGTTGATGATACCGCAGCAAACAAACATGCTTTGGCCTTTGACTTCTTTCTCTTCAACTCTTTATGAGTTTTGATTTGCGTCATGGTAGGATTGTTTGGAAGTGCAGGAATAGCATAATCTTATTCCACTGCCTCCCAAAGATCCATGGCTTCAAGATATGTCTCCATACGTACTGCCCACATCTGGTAATTATCTCCATCAAATATTGATGGAGCAATCAAGGAGAAACTTGTCTCTGATTCCATGATCACACACACAAACAAAGAACCTCACACACAGATCCCTCAAGAATAAAGCTCTGATACCAATTGAAAGTGTTTAAAGAATAAATAAATGAAACAGAGGAGAGACATAGGATAATGAATGCCAGAAATTGATTTGAACAGTAGATGTTTTTACTGTTCACAAGCTTTGATAAATTGCAGAAATTGAATACATGAATTGAAATGCCACCTTACAATTTATAGAACATAAATAAACGTGACAAAACCTATTCTTCAACCATGATATGGACTCCATAATCACGTAATAAGCTACCACTAACAACACGAAATAAGCTGCACAACTAACACATATATAACAACTTCCTAAAGACTAGGACAAACACTTGACTAAATTAAAAAACAATGACTGAAACAAACATAATTAACGTAAACATTGCAGGACTAAAATAATTAACCAATATCTCTCTCAGTTTTTTTTCTTTCAAAGCCCTTAGCTTTGATGTCCCTCTTACAACCTCACTTTTAATCCCTTCAAAGATCCTAATAGCTCTGATACCAATTGTTGGAAAATTGGAAAAAACTCTGATACCAATTGTTGGAATGTAGAGGTGCTCGCTATTTCAACCGAAAAATTCTAGCCCTTAGCTAAGAATTAATTGAAATATTTCAGCCCTTAGTTGGTGAACAAAGAACAAAGAATTGTGGAGATCAAGGGGTAAAATCCAAGATCTATTTTTTCTTGTCATCTCTCTAATTGTATTTATAGAAGAAATCAAAGGCATTACAAGAACCCTAATCATACACAAACTCTTAAACTAATCTTATCATAGATAAGATTTAAACTAGAAGTAGAAAAGAACAATCAAAACACATCACTAAATGCTAGAATTTAAATGACTAACATTAATAAAAAAATCATATCACTAATTTGTAGCAGAATTGGAACCAAATTCTTTAACAGGAAGAAGAAAAGAAAATATACTGGATTTAGCTATTGATGTTCTTCAGGTGCTGGTTTGGTGAAGCAGTATATATTCATCAGAAGAAGAAGAGATCAGAGAAGAGTACTATCGATTAAGCTAGTTCATTCTGATGAGATGTAAGAGGAAAAATAGTTGAATTGTATGACAATAAGGAAGTAGGCAACAACTTTACTGATTGTTCATAGTTTCATTGTTCTCTTTATTACAAGTCAATTCAACTTTACTGAAAAATAAATAAAGGGTTTATTCATGTTACAAGTCAATTCAAGTTTTTAACCGGATGTGAATTCTTTTTATTTTTGTTGAAACTTAAGTAGGCTTAGGCAACTCAAGTAAAGTTTAAGAAATAAGGAGATCAGTGGTATACTGAGAGAGATCAAGTGAAAGAGATCAAACTCCAAAGTTTCTCAATAAGATTTCAACAACTTGTGTTTTACATAAAAAGATTCAAATTAACAATAGTAACATGTCAAAAACAAAGACAGCAACAAAATGAAGTATATATAAATACTTTACCTGAATTCAAATGAATCTGAAGCCAATTGCTGAGTGAGTTAACGTGTGGACACACCCCAATGTTGAAATTCTGGGAAATGTGATATGAAAATGTAAGTACAAGAATATGAGAAAGAGTAGTCAATAGATAAAATAAAACCTTGAGAGTAGCTGTTTTTAAGACCAGTAGCTGAAGTTGATGGCAATATGAACATGTAAGAAATAAGCTATAATATGAGTTTTGAGTTCTAAAATAGATTAAGCAACATATATAATCAAGCTCTGCCTGACCGATTAATCTACAACCAAATGGGCAAATCTTATTTGAAACAAAATTAGGGGTAGAAAAGAAAGTAGTATTTACATTGCATTGAAGAAAGATGTGTTGAACTCAATACGAGAAGATTCAATTCAATCAGAAAAGGAAGCACAGATCTTGAGAAGAGATCTCTCTAAGTGGGAAGACTAGCTAATTGCTGAGTGAGTTAATTTTTATTTTTATTTTGATTAAAAACTTTACTGAAGTTGCATATACTTAAAAGCTTCAACAAAAGCAGGAGAAGCCAATTATTGAACTTGGTGAGTTAACGTGTGGACCCATCCCAGTGCTGAAACTTTGAGAAAGCTCATCTGAAATGGGTAGGTACAACCTTAGCACAGAAAGCAGTGTGTATGGTTTTGAGACTAGCTAGACAATGGTATGAATCCTTAGGTCTACAACACATCATGATCAATCTCTGTGAGTTGCTTTGGTACAATGGGTAGAGATATATGATGTTGCTTATAGTGATCCTCTTAATAATGAATATGTTATTATTTATAATATTTTTGGGCTTTAGAAATTGAAAACGCAAGTCTGGAATTTGAAGGAATCACACTCCCTGATAAATTAAAGAAAAAAAGAAACAAAACTACTAATAGATCCAAGGAATCGCTGCTAGAATGAAAACCAAAACATCACAGCACTGGAATTTGAAGGATCACACTCCCTGATGAGGAAAGCATCACACTCTCTAAGTAAAAGGCAGCACTTTATTCATAATAATCTGTTCATATTCCATTGAAATGCCAGAAGCATACTTATATGGGCTTGAGCTATTGCTAGTCATTTGGATTCCAATCTAGTAAAGCATAGGGATTCCTATTTAAGAAACATAAACAAGCCCTTTTTTCTCTATTTTTAGGACTTTATTTCAACTTGTGTGCATGACACTACAAAAAATGGCGTACATCATCAATCATTTAATCCGTTGCAGATAATAAAGTAATCTGTTGCTAAGAAAATGATTTTTGGATTGTGGAATCACACTTTATTTTTGTATTTTAAATTTCATTTGGGTGTGTAGTTTGAAGAGTTATTAAATTGATATTTCTAATAATTTTAACATGTTAATATTAAAAATAAAAAATAATTCTATATGTACTATAATTCCAAACCCATTCTATATGTACATCTTATAATACAAGTAGCCAGTCCAAAAAAACAAAGGGTAAGAAACGTGAAGGCCTGCATTAATAGACCCATCAATGCCTAAAACATGTGATCGTATATGAGAATAAAAATGTTAAATCCTTTTGTGTCTGAAAGTTGGGATGTCATAATGTTTGTAATTATAATGTAGAGTGTTTTTAAAAATAATTTGTCGTTTATAAATACATTAAAATATATATTTTTTTATTTTCGATATCAACACATTAAAATCATTAAAAAAAATATCAATTTAGTATTTCTTTCAAACAAAAGATATTCTTTCAAAAAATAAAAAACAATTACAAACGAATTCCCTCTCTCTCTTCAGCATACATTTCATCTTCGTATTAAACTAAAGTACTGTAGGTTTATTCTCATCAATTCTTAATTATGTTGTTCATGGCATATCAAAAGATCATACAGAGATATTAATTATTCGTCAAGATTGATTCAAGATCAATGATTTGTTGTATTCAGTTTATGCAGTCACTGACTCAACTTTAATCCTAGTGACCTACATGGGGTGGGTTGAGTGGACACTTGGGTCGAGACAAGACAGTGGCTAGCTTGGAAGAATGATATTTCTGGCCGCAACTGAAGAGAGATATGGACAATTTCGTACGGAGGTGCTATATATGTCAGGTACCTAAAGATCAGTTACAAAATACTGGTCTTTATACACCTTTACCTATTCCTAACAATATTTGAGAGGATTTGTCTATGGATTTTGTGCTGGGACTACCTCGCACCCAGTGAGGGGTAGATTCTGTTTTCGTGGTGGTTGACAGGTTATCAAAGATGGTTCACTTCATCCCTTGCTGAAAGACATCAGATGCTTTGCACATAGCCCGACTATTTTTCAGGGAGGTGGTCCGACTTCATGGAGTGCCACGGTCATTTACCTTCGATCGCGACACAAAGTTCCTCAATCACTTTTGGGTGACTTTATGGAAGATGTTTCAGACTTCACTGAACCATAGCACTACCGCACATCTGCAAACTGATGGGCAGACATAAGTGTCGAACCGGACCTTGGGAAATCTGGTTCGTAGCATTTGTGGAGATAAGCCGAAACAATGGGATCATGCATTACCATAGGCTGAGTTCGCTTACAACAGTATTGTTCATAGGGCAACAGGGAAAACTCCTTTTGCTATGATATATGTATCACCACCAAGGCATACTGCGGACTTAGTTCGTTTACCCAAGGGGGGTCAAGGGTTTAGTATTGCTGCAGAAAATATGGCTATACAAGCCCAAGCTGTGCATGAAGAGGTGAGGCAGAAGTTGGAAGAGACAAATGCAAAATACATGGCAGCTGCAGATAAGCACAGGCGTCGCAAGGTGTTTGAGGAGGGGGATTCAGTGATGATTTTCTTGTACATAGAGAGATTTCCCATAGGAACTTACAACAAGTTGAAGCCCAAGAAATATGGTCCGTATCAAGTTTTGAAGAAGATAAACGATAATGCCTATGTGATTGACCTACCTGAGACCATGGGAATTTTCAAGACTTTCAATGTTGCAGATTTGTTCCAATACCATGCAAAGGAACCCTTGTATCCTGATCCTGACCCTAAACCTAACTCGAGGTCGAGTTTCTTTCAAGTGGGGGAGACTGATGTAGAACTAGTGGCAGAGGCGTACATGCTCAAGAGAGAGCATCCGAAATTCAAAGACAAATGAATTTGCGCTGAAGATGGAATGACGTGAAACTCACCAGTTGATGCGTCTCGGTGTTTCCAGAGGAAGTCAGCAGCGATGCTGCTGATGCATATTAGTTTTTGGCTGAATTCTATCGTTTAGGCCCCGAAATTGTTGTTTTTGCCATTTTAGGAAAGTTTTTTTTAGCCATAACTCTTGATTTCCAAGTCCGAATCGACTTTCGTTAATTCCGGCTTGCTCAGGATTTATAGCCTTTTTAATTTCTGCACTTATCTCAAATTTGCCATTTTTGGTAATTTTATTAATTAGCATCGTTTCCTTATCCAGCATGGGTAGGGCTAGGGTTTCTGCTTTAAATATGATTGTAAGCCTCTGGCCGAATTATCTTTTGAATTATTGAATAAAGTTTGAACTTTTATGAGAGTTCCTCTCATCCTAGATTTATTTACAGAATATCGATGCTGGTCGTGCTCCTTGTGGTTTTCTGCTGCATCATAAATATTCAAAATAATTTAAAGAAAACTCAATTCAAGTTCTAGATATGTGAATTTTGGCAAGATTTTAATAATTGTCCTATCAAAGCAAGGCACAAGGATGATACGTGCATCTTGAAAAAATTGCTGCGTCATGCTTTGGCCTACCTCACTCAGCTACGAAAAAAGTAACTGAGATGAACTGCCCTTTCTGATCATAGCAAATAAAGAAGTGTTAGCAGAAATTTAACTGAAGAGTACGGAATCCCAGTTGTTGTACACTGGGAATTTTCTTCATAACAGAAAATCGCAAAACAAGATCATGCGAAGGTGATTCACAAGTAATAAGTAGTTGTATTGTAGGCTTTCAAAGTGAAGAGTATATCTTGAGTAAGAATCCGTGTCATGAAAAGGATCTGATCAGATGTAAATTCGATTTAAATTGGAGGCACAAAAAAAGAAAACAGGGCATGTGCTTCTCAGCACCAAACAGAATTGTCACACAAAGTATAGTATTTGATATATACTACAAAAGAGTCAATGTTCACTACAAAAGAGTAAAATTGAATTAACCAGTAGGGTTTACGTTCATCATTCATGATTTATGTTAAAAAGAGTCTCCAACTCCAATGAACTCTCACAATAATTATAAGCTCCACAATCATGGATGCACACATACATTAACAAGTTGCATTCCGCGTACTGAAACGTTGAAACTTAAGAACCCGAACCCAAGAAAGCTATTCTCTTAGCTAAATTCCTCATCTGGGTTCCTTTCATTTCAATTTAATTTCCAATAAAATGTCAGTTACAACACTAAGCTTCACTAAAAGCTGTTTCGTTGGCCACTTTCTTAGGAAACAAACAGAGCATAACATGAACACAAACTGTAGAAAGAAAGAGAAGTGGAAAAGTACCAAGTTTAGCCCAGAAATCATTAGAGGAGGAACTTGAACCAGAAGAGCAGTCAGCAATCTCCATGATTCTTCCTTCAATTGGGTATTATTTAAAACTCAAAAGAATGAGAGAAGTTTCTCTTTGAGAGAATTTTAATTGTTGGTTCTCGGAGGTTTTAAAGACAGAAGAGAAGGAAGGAGATGAATTTGTTATCACCAATTAAAAAATGCCATATAGTTATCGATGCAAACACCCTCTAACAGCACATTTATTAGGAAGTTAAATTATTAACAAATTCTTTATACTTCCGTGTGCCGACTTGGTTTACTCTGTTATAAAAGTCTTCTTCTGTTCATCTGTGAGATTGCTCTTGTATGCTTTTACAGGAATTTCAGTATCCACCAAACTCCAATATTCTTTGGAGCAAAAGAAATTCTCCATGAGTATGCTCTAATGATCATCGTGTCCATCAAACTTTTGAATTGCAGGTTGCACCAAACTACTTTCAGTTGTCATGACGCCATTGTTGAACGATGAAATTAGCTTCGTTCAAGCGCTGTGAGGAGGCTTTGATACTAGATGTTGTAACTTGTAAGCCTTATTTGTGTGTGAATTTGTAAGCTAAAGTATTTAGATATTTTTGAGAGAGAAGAGAGAGAACCAGAATCTGTTTCTGGGTTTGTTATTTCTGTTTATCTTGATTTCTGTCACGCACAATACATGAGCTATTTATAGTCAAGAATCTATGTATGTATGTGTTGTAATGTATGCATACTCATGGTATGCATACATTCCACTTCATACTCTATCATCCCCCCTCAATCACAGGCGCACATAAACCTAGCCTGAGATTGCGACAATGAGCAAGGAATAAAGGAGAACTCAGTCCCTTGGTAAGAATGTCAGCAAACTGCTCCTGTGATGAGACAAACTGAACCTCCAGCTGCTTGTTGGCCACCCTCTCACGGACAAAATGCACATCAATTTCAATGTGCTTTGTGCGCTGATGCTGCACAGGGTTAAAAGATAATGCAATCGCAGACAAATTGTCGCAGAAAAGAACAGGAGGCTGATGAAGTGGAATACGTAAAAACTGTAATAGCTACTTGATCCAATCAAGCTCAGCCGATGCCGAAGACAAAGCCCTGTACTCAGCCTCAGTGGAGGATCGGGACACAGTCTGCTGCTTCTTAGACGACCAAGAAATGGGATTGGCACCAAGAAACACAACCAAGCCAGTTGTTGATCGTCGATCATTAGGATTACCAGCCCAATCAGCATCACTGAATGCTGTGAGATCTAAGGACCCTTTCTGATAAGTAATCCCAACAGAGAGAGTGCCCTTAAGATACCTGAGAATGCGTTTCACAGCCGCAAAATGATCCACCATAGGACGCTACATAAACTGACACACCTGATGAACAGCAAACGCAATGTCAGGCCTGGTAAAAGTGAGGTACTGTAGAGCACCGACAACACTTCGATACAAGGAAGGATCATCAAAAGGCTCTCCATCATCCTTGAGTAAACGCTGATATGGAAGACAAGGGGTAGCACATGGCTTGGCAGCATGCATGTCAGTCTTAAGGAGCAAATCCTGTATGTAATTGGACTGGGAGAGAACCAGGCCAGCAGAAGTATGAATAATTTGAACCCCCAAGAAGAAATGCAAGTCTCCCATATCTGTGATCTGAAATTCCGCAGTGAGGGATGCAATGACCTGATTGATGACAATACTATCACTCCCCGTGATGATAATGTCATCAACATACACCAGTAAGATGATAATCCCCACATCCAGATATTTTACAAAGAGTGAAGAATCTGAATACGTGTGATGAAATCCCAAGGATGGCAGAAAAGATGTGAACCTGTCATTCCATGCACGAGGGGCCTGCTTCAGACCGTAAAGAGATTTATGCAATTTGCATACCAGCTGAGGCTGTGCTCGATCAATGAAACCAGGGGGTTGCGACATAAACACTTCCTCATTAAGAATGCCATGTAGAAACGCATTCTTAACATCAAGTTGCCGTAAACCCCAACCAAACTGCGCAGCAAGTGCCAATACTATCCTTACTGTAGTTGGCTTGACCACCGGACTGAATGTCTCCCCATAGTCCAAACCAGGCTCCTGACTAAAACCCTGAGCAACCAGTCGAGCCTTATGCCTGGCAATAGTCCCATCAGCATGCCTCTTGATTTTAAAAATCCATTTACATCCAACCAGATTTTTATCAGATGGCAGAGGCATTAAACTCCATGTATGCTGCGACTGCAAAGCAGCAATTTCATCATTCATGGCCTTCAACCAAACAGGGATGGTCAAAGCAACTTTGTAACTGCTAGGTTCAACCATATTCAGATCAGCCGTGGTTGCGGCAGTAGAAGTTGCAAGGCACGCCTTCGCCTTAAAAATTCCACTCTTACTCCTCGTTTGCATAGGATGTAAGTTCATATCTGGAATATGAAGAATAACTGAAATACACTCAGGTCTGAAAGAATCAATTGGGGCTTGATTACCTTCCAATGACTTTCTAGAATTGGATGCAGGATCAGCAGGTATGGATGATAATGGCAAAGGGACAGCAGTAGTAGACTCTGACTCGGAGGACACAGGTTTGGACAAGGAGTGTGAAGACGAAGACGTGTGACCCGAAATATGCGAAATAGCAGAAGGAAGAACTACAATGTTGTCATTGGTAACAACGGGAAAGGGCACATGTGAAGACAAGGAAGGAGATGCAGTAGTGCCCTTAACACGAGTAGCTAAATCAACATATGGAAAGACATGCTCATTAAAAAGGACATGTCTAGATATATATGTGCGTTTGCTGTCAATTTCATAACAAAGATAGCCTTTATATTGAGAGGCATATCCCAAAAACACACACATAATTGTTTTAGGCTGTAATTTATGAAGCCTATAGGGTCTCAATAGTGGAAAACAAGCACAACCGAAAATGCGTAAGTGAGACACAGAAGGAGTAGTTTTGAATAAAATCTCGTAAGGAGATTTATTCTGTAATACCACAGACGGCATTCGGTTGATAAGATATACAGACGTATGTACTGCATATGTCCAAAATGAAGCTGGCAATTTGGCATGTTGAAGCAATGTAATTGTAGTTTCAATTAAATGCCTATGTTTGCGTTCCGCAAGACCATTCTGTTCAGGTGTATAGGGGCAGGATTTTTGATGGACAATTCCTTTAGAAATTAAGAATTTTTGGAGTTGTGTACTGACATACTCACCACCCCCATCACTCTGCAGAATTTTAACGGAACAAGAAAACTGTGTTTGAACATAGAAATAAAATTTGACAAACACAGCACAAAGATCACTTTTATTGACTAGTGGAAATAACCAGCAATAACGCGAAAACTCATCAATAAAAGTCACATAATATTTGTAACCATCTATTGAAACACAAGGAGACGGACCCCAAACATCACTGTGTATAGTGTGAAATGGGATTACAGATTTATGAGTACTGGACTGAAAGGGAAGTTTCGAAAATTTTCCCTGAAGACAGCTATGACACACAGATTTATTAGAATCAATGGGAATTTTAATATGAGAGTTGTCTAACATCATCGTAGCAATTTTATTTGATGGATGACCTAAGCGATGATGCCAAGTAGACGAGAGAACGAACTGACCAAGATATGACCGGAAGGACTGACGATGAGGAGCAAAAGGTAAGGAATAGAGTCCATTACTGCATTGCCCTTTGTATATAATCCTCCCTGTGACCTTGTCCTGAATCCAAAAATAGAAAGCATCAAAGATTAGCCGAAACTGATTATCCAAACATAAACGATGGACCGATAATAAATTCTGAGTCAATTGAGGCACATGTAAAACAGAATTTAGCTTAATGAGTGTTGTATGTGTTGGAATAATAGAATTTCCAACATGTGATACTAGCAAACCTTCACCGTTTGCTGTTTGGACTGTATCATTTGTGAGATACGTGGTGGATGATGACAAATTGTTCAAATCTGCTATCATATGGTTTGTAGCACCCGTATCTGCTATCCACACAGGAGCTGAATTCTGAGCTTGCTGCAGACCCGAATTCTGAGCTTGCTGCAAATGAAAACTGTTCTGTGATGGTTGCAGAACAGTATTCATTGCGTGGATGGCATTTTGCTGCACATGATGGTCCTGAGATGCTTGGTAATTAGGCTGAAACCCCTGAGTCGAAGAGTAGCCTGCACTACCCGAGTAATTTGGACCATTGTTATTGTAAAAACAATACAATGTACTGTGATTATTCTTCCCACAAATATTGCACTGAAGCCTCTCGCTTCTATGCAGTGCACACATCGGAGCTGCATGTCCAGTAGCATTACACAGTTGACACACCAAATTGCTGGACATTGATGGAGCAAACTGATACGGACCAACACCACCAGAATTCATGACTGCCATATCATGCATTCTGGTGTGAAATTGATGCTTCTGCTGATAACCCCTCTGCTGCGAACCAAATCTGCCCCTTCCCCTGTTTCTATGAAATGGTTTATATCCACCATTTCCGGATGAATTGTAACTATGCACTCCACGGGACTGCTGAAAATGCACTGGTGGTGCAGATTTTGCAACAGTATGCATAACACTCAGAAACGCAGGGGTGGCCGAAATTGAACTATCCACAATTCGTTCTTCAACCAACAATTGTGATCTGAATTCCTTCAAAGGAATTACACTCTCCCTGCCTCATATCACACACCTGAACGTGTTGTACTCAGGAGGTAAGCCATTCAAGGCCAAGATCACGATATCTTCATCTGCAAAGAATACTCCAGCGGCACTTAGATAGTCTCTGGCCTCCTTTATCTTTAAGAGGTACTGACTTACGGAATCAGTGCCTTTCTTCACATTTTGCAGATCAGACTTAAGCTGAAATATGCTGGTTTTGGACACTGTGGAAAAATGCTCCTTCAATCTATTCCACAGGTCTCTTGAGCTTCTGCTACCGATAGCACATGACATGGCTATAGGTGATAAGGTAGCAGTGATCAACTGCATGACAGCTCTGTCATGCATCTTCCATATCAGCACACTCTCGGATTCATCACTTGAAGATGAGGTCGAAGTGTTCAATTCACTCTCATCAATTGGACACAAGTGAGAACCATCAACAAAACCAATTATGCCATTACCTTCTAGCAACAATTGCATTTGAAAATGCCAATTAAGGTAATTTGAATCATCCAATTTCACATTTACAGCTGTGGAGATTGTGGAAATCAGACCTGCAATCGGAGATTGGAGGATTTGAAGTTGCGAGGCAGTCACCATGGCTGCTGATTTGTTTAGGTAAGCTTTGGAAGAGCTGATTTGGACTGACAGTGCTGCTGCCGAGAAGTGCAATTTCAAAGAAAAAAAAAAAACGAAATCTGCAGCAAGTTTTGGAGCAAATTGCAGCAGCTGAGAATGCAATGACTTGCAGCTGTGTAAATCACAGCTCAAAAAATTAATATGCAGAGGTGTCGAAGACTGCAGACGCAAAGCACAACCCCAAAAAAAAAATGAAATTCCAGAATCTGCAGCAAACGTGAAAACACAGCAGCTCAGAAAGTCCAGAATCTGCTGAAACTTTCGATGAATTTTCGAGAAATTACAGCAGAGGATCGTTGCTGCAATAATCTGCAGAAACTTGCGAAAATTTCAGATAATCGCAGCAAATGACCACAGATTTAGGAATCTGCAGAGATTTTTCCAAAATTGCAGCTTCAAAATGAATAATCTGCAGCAGACGCAGATTGTTGAAAAAATGCAAAGAAAATCGCAGCAGCAAATCACAGCTCCAGTTGATTCGTGTAATGCTGCTGTGAAATAAGAAGCAAATTGCAGAAGCAAATTGCAGCAGAGATAGATTCAAAGAAATTCGCAGATTCAGAAATTTGCAGAAAACAGTTCAAAAGAATGGCAGCAGAGGTGAAATTTTCGAAAAAATTTCGAAAATTGCAGCTGAGATGAAAGTTTCGAAAAATTGCAGCAGGTAATCAAGTTTTCGAAACAATTGCAGAAGCAATTTCTCACTTTCACAGCAGAGAATCAATTTTTTTCAAATTAACTGCAGAAAATCTGTCAAGTTGCAGAGGAATGAAAACTGCAGCAGAGGTGAAAGCTGCGTAAATTGCAGCAGAGGATCGATGAAATTGATGAAACAATTTCGAAAATTGCAGAAGATAATCGTTTCTTCAGTCAAATTCTTGACAAGAAAACACCTTATAATCAATGTGATTTGCACAGTGAACTTGTCACAAAATTCTTCAATATTCTGCAGAAATTGCAGATGAAGGAAAAATCGCAGCAGAGATCAACTTTTCGGATCAATTAATCTGCTTGCGTGAGAGATCAGCTTTTGGATCAATCTCAATCAATTTTCTTGCATGAGCATAGAGGCTCTGATACCATGTGTGAATTTGTAAGCTAAAGTATTTAGATATTTTTGAGAGAGAAGAGAGAGAACCAAAATCTGTTTCTGGGTTTGTTATTTCTGTTTATCTTGATTTCTGGCACGCACAATACATGAGCTATTTATAGTCAAGAATCTATGTATGTATGTGCTGTAATGTATGCATACTCATGGTATGCATACATTCCACTTCATACTCTATCAATTTGAACACTCACGAAATAAATGTAAAATTAAATTTGCTTGGATGCTCAAATGCTGGGAAAATCTTAGCTATAAAATGAAGAAACAAATATGGCCGTAAATAGCTAAAAATATGCAACCACGTTTTGAATTCCTAACAATGTGGTATACGACTAAAACAAACTTACAACTTCAACCCTACAGCTAGGAAATCTTGACAACTTCAACATTGTGCCACTGCAAATTTTCCACACAAGAACATGGTAAGTCTCTAGTTTTTATACAGGAGTTATAACCCTAATAAAATATAACAACTGTAATTCAAATCATAAACTTTAAAGGTCTGATTTGTTAATTTGATAGTTAATCCATAAATTATATTTAAAAAAATTATTTTGAGATTAATTTACTACTAAATTTAATGTATATTTGATATTATATTTTTATTTTTATTTTTATTTGGATGGATTTTAAAAATATATTTACATAAAAAATAACAAATTAAAATATTTTTATTGTAATAATTTTATATAAAAACATAAAATCTTGAAATTTAGATTCAATTAATAGACGGCGAGTCAAAGTCGTCTTGTTCACACCCATAGTTGCTTGTTGAAGTCAATACCTTTTGATTTTGAGGGTATCGGACGAGACCCGCAAACCAAACAGAGCACGTCCGAGAGATGAAGGCAGCCAATTGAATATTTTGCCGTGTGGAAAATCATGCCATTTGAATGCGATGCTGCCAAAATCATGCTGCGGCTATAAATATTCTTGCTCGGAAATTGTCTGAATATAAATTTATGCAAAAATATAAATTTGGGTGCAAGAGATTTTTGTGATGCGCGTAGAAGGTAATGAAACATGTGGTGTGTAGAGATGGATCTCTGTTTATACACGTGCTGATTTTGCTAACCAAATTTAGAGGGTATTTGAGGTGTGGAGAAGGAAATGATTAACTTTTACAAAGAAAAGAATTTCTCATTTTTCCTTTGTTAAGATTTTCTTATGTAAATAAAAAAGTCTGTGATTATTTTTATAATTAAATATATTTTAGTAATTTTAAAATTAAACTTGGCTCAACAGACCTTATAGCACTCTCCCTTGACTTTCCCTCACCCAAACCAAAGACAGGTCTACTGGAGGAAGAAGGTATGGTTTAGAATCAAACACGTTGAGATGGTGACCTATGCTTTAATTTTCAAACAGGTGACCTATGCTGTAATTTTCAAACAGGTGACCTATGCTTAAATAGGAGTTATTGAATTGCTAGTAATTCTCGGAAGCATAAACTATTAGGCACCCACAACAAGCTATAAATCCCATTATAAAAGGAGTTATTGAATTGCTAGTAATTTCCAAGAAAGCGTATTCTTTCTCCGAAACAATATTGCCTCCACTAACCTTCAGTCCTCATGACTTCACTCTACATCTAGCCTTTCCGATTGCTGCAATTTGATCATTAACGTCGCCGAGTAGCTGGAATCCGACCACCTCATAAACACCATACAGAGGTAACCTTTGACATTGTTTCTACAGCTTGCAGTCTTTTTTCGTTCCATATTTTTAGCAATATTAATTGTTGCAGGGCAGCAATATTACACTAGCAATATTATTTCTACTGCTTGCATACTTGCAGTCGTTGCTTCTTGTTAACTATATGTAAATTTAAGGCAGCTGGAAGCAGTATTGATCAGCTAAAATCTCTCTTCATAGCTGGTGGAAGCTAAAATCTTTGCTTCTTTGCGTGTTTTAATTTCATGTGTTTATTCATAACTTGAAAGCTTTATGTTCAGATAGATGATGATTGACCAGTTTATTGTAGGTCTTCGAGTATCTATTTTAGAGATGCAGAAAGAAAAACGCAAGCAATCCAAAGATGAAGAAGACGATTCATCCTCGAGAAAGAGAAGAAAAGCTGACCTTAGCAAGCCTGTTAGTTTTATCTCCACAGGTAAGGTATGTTAGAGAATAATATAAATCATATTCTATGGCTTGACTTACAAGTTTAAGCTTTTAGGTGAGATGATTCCTTAACATGGTATCAGAGCCTTGTTGACCCAGCGGTCACGAGTTCGAATCTCACCACCCTCATTCTATTTGATAAAAATCAAGCACAAGGTAATGTGGGCCTGTGCAAGTTTCAAGCCCAAAGGGCTTTCACTTGAGGGTGTGTGTTAGAGAATAATATAAAACATATTCTAGGACCTCACTTACAAGCTTAAGCTTTTAGATGAGATGGTTCCTTAACATGATAGAGATATCTCGTGCTGAGAGCATAATAATAATAAAAATTCATTGGTAAATCAGTTTTGTTAAACTCGGCCGTGACATTCAATCCTGATCGGTTGCTATGAAGTTGAAGAGAAAGAGGGTGAAATAATGTTTTTTTTATTAAGAGTTTTTTTAAATATATTTTGTTTAATTAACTCTTCTCTATATTTCTGTTTACAAGTCTATTTATAGATTATTTTGAGTTTTATTATTTGCTCAGATCACTTCCAATTGTTCTTTGTTTCTCATTGCTAAATAATGGAAGTGTTCAACAATGACACATATTATCATCCTCTTTGTTTATGAATTGACGAGAGTTTCTGCAGCTTCCATGACAAAGCCAGAGTCGTCTCACTCTAGACCAAAGGGGGCCTACGATGTATTTCTGAGTTTTAGAGGAGAAGACAATCACAAGAATTTTACAGATCATCTATATACTGCCTTAATTCAAGCAGGAGTCCACACTTTTCTAGATGAAAATGAAATTCCTAGAGGTGAAGAAATCTCCAAACATCTCCTCAAGGCAATTCAAGAATCGAAGATATCCATAGTGATCTTCTCAAAAGGATATGCTTCGAGTAGATGGTGTCTTAATGAACTTGTAGAGATTCTTGCGTGCAAAAATAGGAAACGTGGCCAGATTGTTCTTCCTATATTCTATGACATTGATCCTTCAGATGTGAGAAAGCAGACTGGCAATTTTGCAAAAGCATTTGATAAGCATGAAGAATGTTTTAAAGAGAAGGTGAAGGAGTGGAGAAAAGCTCTGAAGGAAGCCGGAAATCTCTCTGGATGGAATCTCAATGATATGGAAAATCGGTATGCCTTTTTTCTCTCTAAGATTCACTTTATGGAGTGATTGTACGTACTTTAGAGTAATTTTACCATGTGATACAATAAAAAAATAGCATATATACTTAATTGTCTCTCTATTAAGGTGTTGCTTTTGTCGATGAGCAGGCACGAATCAAAATTAATCCAAGCCATCAACAAGGATGTGTTGAACAAATTGGATCCCAGGTACATAAATGTTGCTACTAACCTAGTAGGTATTGATCGCCTTGTCCAAACTATTAGTGACTTCCTAAGTACGGCAATAGATGAGGTTTGCATGGTGGGAATACATGGGATGCCAGGAATAGGAAAGACGACGATAGCAAAAGTTGTTTTTAATCAACTCTGCTATGGATTCGAGGGTAGCTGTTTTCTTTCGAATATAAATGAAACATCAGAACAGTCAAATGGTCTTGCTCTTTTACAAGAACAACTTCTTCATGATATCTTCAAACAAAATGTTGCCACTATCAATAATGCTGATAGAGGAATGGTTCTGATCAAAGAACGACTTTGTCACAAAAGAGTTATTGTTGTTATTGATGATGTGGCTCACCAGTACCAACTAAATGCTTTGGTGGGAGAGCGAGGTTGGTTTGGTCCGGGAAGTCGAGTGATAATTACAACCAAAGATGAACGCTTGCTTCTTAAAGTGGATCGAAAATTTAAGGTTGAAGAATTGAAACGAGAAGTGTCCCTTCAGCTTTTCAGTTGGCATGCCTTCAAGGACGACAAGCCATCAAAAGATTATGTTGAGCTTTCGAATGATGTAGTTGATTACTGTGGAGGGATTCCTTTAGCCCTTGAGGTTTTAGGTTCTAGTTTATCTGCGAAAAACAAATCTAGATGGAAATGTGTGATCGACAAATTGAGAATTATTCCAAACCATGATATTCAGGAAAAACTTAGAATATGTTTTGACAAACTGGATGACCACAAACAACAAAAAACATTTCTTGATCTTGCATGCTTTTTTATTGGTAGAAATAAAGAATATGTATCACATGTACTTGAAGCTCGATGTGGTTACAATCCAGAAGATGATTTGGGAACTCTTAGTGAAAGGTCTCTGATTAACGTTAAAGCTTCTGGAGAGATAAGCATGCATAATCTATTACGAGATATGGGAAGGGAGATCATTCACAAAGAGTCACCTGACCACCCTGGAAAACGCAGCCGAATTTGGCAATGTGAGGATGCATGGAATGTACTTAGCAAGCAGATGGTAATAACTAAATGCATACACAAAAGCACAATCATATCTTTGCTTTAAACTTCTTACATATAATTACTTTGAAACTCTATTGAATTTTGTTTGATTTTCAGGGAACAGTAGTTGTAGAGGGTTTATCGGTGGATGTGAGAGCATCAAAAAATAAATTATTGAGCACAAGATCATTCACAAAGATGAGATCGTTGAAGTTACTCCAAATCAATGGAGTACATCTCTCTGGACCCTTCAAACTCCTTTCAGAAGAGTTGATATGGATTTGTTGGCTTGAATGTCCTTTGAAATCTTTTCCATCTGATTTGATGTTGGACAAGCTAGTTGTTCTTGAGATGCAATATAGTAACATCAAAGAATTATGGAAGGAGAAAAAGGTGCGTAACATACTACAATACTCCAAAATTTGTCATTGATGTAATTTATAATCATAAGTTATAAGCTTTAATGATAACTTTTTTGTTATTTTCCTTACTGCTCTTACAGGTTTTCAACAAACTAAAAATCCTTAATCTCAGTTATTCAAGGAATCTTGTTAAAACACCAAACTTGTACAGTTCAAGTCTAGAGAAACTCCTCTTGGAAGGTTGCTTGAGTCTAGTCGAGGTGCATCAATCTGTTGGACATTTAAAGAGCCTCATTTTCTTAAATCTAAAGGGATGTCCCCGGCTAAAGACTCTTCCCCAAAGCATTTGTGATGCAAAGTCTCTTGAGATTTTGAATATTTCTGAGTGTTCACAATTTGAGAAGTTGCCGGAGGACATGGGTGGTATGGAATCCTTTACCGAGCTCCTAGCAGATGGAATTAACAACGAGCAATTTCTTGCTTCAATTGAACATTTAAAGTATCTAAAGAAGTTGTCATTGTGCGGATACAATTTCAATGCGGACGCACCATCATCTATATCTTGGCCTTCACCAATTTCATCATGGATTTCAGCAGGTGTTTTAGATTGGAAAGCTTTGCTGCCAACTTGTTTCACTAGTTGGAGATTATTGAGAAAACTAAGACTTGCTTATTATGGTTTGTCTGAACGCACAACTAATTGTGTTGATCTTGGTGGTTTGGTTGCTCTCGAGGAATTGAATCTATCAGGAAACAATTTCTTCAATCTGCCTTCAAGCATCAGCGTCCTTCCTAAGCTTCAGCTTTTGAGAGTTTCGCATTGCAGGAATCTTGTATCAATCTCAGAGCTTCCCTCAAATTTAAAACTCTTAGATGCAATCGGCTGCAAATCAATAAAGAGAGTAAGACTGCCAATCCAATCAAAAAATAATTCAAATATGTCTCTACATAGGTGTCCAAGTAATCAAGGCTGGATTATATCCTTTGATACCATCTGCGATTTATCAAATAATAATAAGAGTCTTGTTGAGGTACAATTTCATTCTCTTTTGCACACAAATAAAAACACAATTGACACATGCTATATAGAATTAAAAACACAATGGACAAATTTTGTAATTGTAATTTGTAATGCGACAATGAAAAAATCTCAACCAAGAAGTGGCTGTAACTACTCCAATAGACAATATCTCTTGATATATATAGTAAATCATAAATAGGATATAGTAGCAGTAAGGCTAGGCATGACATTCAAAGGTCGCATGTAGACCTCTGAAGTGTTAGGATTGTGTAATTTACAATAAAGTTGATGAAGAAGAAGAAGAGAGAACAGAGGAGAGAGAGAGAAGAGGAGGAGAATTTGTATTTTATAATTGCTTATTGTTCTCTCACACACCTTGTGTGTTACAACAACATAAGATAAAGGAAGTGACAGGCCAACAATGGGTGGAGTGGTGAAAGAGATTGTGAATATCTTGCATCTTGCTGGTTTAAACCCAGATGCTGAATCAGAATCCACTTCACCTCGTTTTGAGAATATTAATCACATAGTGTTTCTGACAGGGCCAGGGATCTGATCAGAAAAATGCTTGAACGGAATCCACAGAGAAGACTAACTGCTCATGAAGTACTCTGTAATTTTTCTTTAAAAAACAGGGATTTAGGAGTATTAGGCTTAAATAAGTCGCAGGCTTAAAAAAATAATGAATCCCTGTTAAGGAACCATCTCATCTAAAAGCTTAAGCTTAAAGGTAAGGCTTCATAATATGATTTATATTATCCTCTAGCACACCCCCTCAAGTGAAAGTCCTTTGGACTTGAAACTTGCACAGACTCATATCACATTGTGCTTGATTTTTATCAAATAGAATGGGGGTGGTGAGATTCGAACTCGTGACTGCTGGGTCAACAAGGCTCTGATACCATGTTAAGGAACCATCTCACATAAAAGCTCAAGCTTATAGGTGAGACCCCAGAATATGATTTATATTATTCTCTAACACACCTCCTCAAGTGAAAGCCCTTTAGGCTTGAAACTTGCACACAGACCCATACTACCTTGTGTTTGATTTTTATCAAATAGAATGGGGGTGGTGAAATTCGAACTCATGACTGCTGGGTCAATAAAGCTCTGATACTATGTTAAAGAACCATCTCACCTAAAAGCTTAAGCTTATAGATGAAGCTTCATAATATGATTTATATTATCCTCTAACAATCCCGATCTCCTCTCGGGCGCCACTCTCTCAACCCAATCACCACCAAGCTTTACGCTTCAGGGTTCTAATTTGAGTTCTTTGGACTGATTAGGATTTAATCCGATCCTAGAAACAGCATCTGTGAAAATAGCTTGAAAAACTTAACACCTTGCTTGGCTGAATAATTGGATAACATAACCAATCGTCTGAGCTTTCATCTCGCTGAATTTAAGCTTGGCTGAATATCTCATTTTGTCCCCTGCTTAAATATGCACCCAAAGTCAAAATCTAAATCCTAAGATTAATCAATACTGAGATTTCTAGTTTATATGGTTATAACTTCGTTTTATCTCCTACTCAATACTGACAACTAGCATGCATAGTTGTCAGCATCCTCAACTCCAGGAGATGTGGAAGAATTCTACTTTGATTTCAGAAAGCAGTGTTTCATCTATTCAAAGGACATTTTGTTTTCAAAGGACATTAGATGTACCCAAACTAATGAAATCCAATATCGATTTAGAGTTTGTAAAAATTTAATATTACTATCTAGTTGACTTTTATCATTGTTAGATAAAAGATGAATCCTGGTTAATATAGAAATTCTTGACGAAATATTTGTAATAAACTAATTTACGGGAATACTTGTTTTTCTTATTAGATTAAAATTTATTTGAATAACTTAATTTCTTGATTTTATAAGAATTCAAGTATATAAATGAACTTGTACACACAACTACAGAGAAATGTAGAGAAGTCTATAGCTGATCAATACTGCTTCCTACTGCCTTAGTTTGACATCTCAGAACTGAAGGACGTCACTTTCTTTCAACTACACAAACACGTTTATTCAACTCAGCCCATCAAGACTGCTGTCCTGCAACAATTAATATTGCTGAAAAGATGAAACGAAAAAAGTTTCAAGCATGCAAGCAGTAGAAACAATGTCAAAGGTTACCTCTGTATGGTGTTTATGAGGTGGTCGGATTCCAGCTACTTGGTGACTTTAATGATCATATAAAAGGAAAGGGAGCAAGGAAATTTAAAGCTCTTGCTTGTTGTGGGGCATGTTTTCGCAGCATCGCATTCAAATTAATGGCATGATTTTCCATACGGAAAAATATTCAGACAATTTCCGAGCAACTGGCTGCCTTTATCTCTTGTTTGGTTTTCGTTTGCGTGTCTCGTTCGATGCCCTCAAAATCTAAAGGTATAGATTTCAGCAAGCAGTTATGGGTGTGAACAAGACGACTTTGACTCCCCGTCTATTAATTGAATCTAAAAATCAAGATTTTATGGTTTTATATCAAATTGTTAAAATCAAAAAAATATTAATTTGTTATTTTCTTAAGTTATTAATTGTTAAAATTATTTTTAAAATCCATCCAAATAAAAATAAAAATAAAAATATAATATCAAATATGCATTAAATTCAGTAACAAACTAATCTCAAAATAATTTTAAAATATCAAATTAACAAATCAAACCTTTAAAGTTCAGGAGTCGAATTAAGATTCAAGAAGTTATTTTAAAATATCAAATTAACAAATCAGACACGATGTTAAGATTTTCTAGTTGTAGGGTTGTAGTATTAGGTTTGTTTCAATTGTTGTTAATAAGTCATATTATGTAGCAATAAGTCATATTATTCGCCTTGATAGTTTTGCTTCAAAGAGTCCCAAATATCTTTAGTGGTATGTTTCTTCAATATCATCTCCATCGATCAATGGCTTGGAACAAATAATTTTTAGCCTTCAAGTCTTTTAGCAATGGTTTTCTTATGTTTATTGATTGCTCTCGTATGCTCCTATAGGAATTCCAGTCTTTACCAAACTCCAATATTCTTTGGAGCGAAGGAAATTATCCTTGATCATGCTCCAATGATCATAATGTCCAACAAAATTTGGAATTGCAGGTTGAACAAAGCTGCTTTTAGTTGTCATGGCATCGTTGTTGAACGATTAAATTAGCTTCACTCAAGTCGTGTGAGAAGGCTTTGATACTGGTTAAGCCCCTGAACAAAGAAAACTGAAAGCTAAAAATATGCAACCTTAACAATGTGGTATACGACTAAGTCAGAATCAAAACAAATAACTTATTTCTACATATAGGATTTACTAACAACAACTAAAACTTACTTACAGCTACAACCCTACAACTAGGAAATCTTGACAACTTCAACATTGTGCCTGTGCAAATTTTCCACACAAGAACATGGTAAGTCACTAGTTTTTATACAGGAGTTATAATCCTAATAAAATATAACAAGTGTAATTCAAATCTTAAACTTTAAAGGTCTGATTTGTTAATTGATATTTAATCGATCAATTATATTTTTTTAAAAAAATTATTTTCAGATTAATTTGCTACTTAATTTAATGTATATTTGATATTATATTTTTATTTTTATTTGGATGGATTTTAAAAATATATTTACCTAGAAAATAACAAATTAATATTTTTTATTTTAATAATTTGATATAAAAACATAAAATTCATGATTTTTAGATTCAATTAACAGTCTGCGAGTCAAAGTCGTCTTGTTCACACCCATAGTTGCTTGTTGAAATCTACACCTTTTGATTTTGAGGGTATATGAAGGCAGCCAATTGAATATTTCGCCGTGTGGAAAATCATGGCATTTGAATGCGATGCTGCCAAAATCATGCCATTTCCTCGGAAATTGCCGTGTGGAAAATCATGCTATAAATTTCCTTGCTCCCTTTCCTTTGTATGTTGATTACTATTGCATTGAATGCAATAAATTGTCTGAATAATTAAATTTTCTAACTACTTTAATTTTCAAACACGGCCAGGGCATCATATCCGCAAGCCATTTGCTCGGAAGCATAAACTATTAGGCACCCACAACAAGCTATAAATTTCCTTGCTCCCTTTCCTTTGCATTGCTAGTAATTTGCAAGAAAGCGTATTCTTTCTCTGAAACAATATTGCATTGCCTCCACTAACCTTCAGTCCTCATGACTTTACATCTAGCCTTTCCGATTGCTGCAATCTGATCATTAAAGTCACCAAGTAGCTGGAATCCGACCACCTCATAAACACCATACAGAGGTAACCTTTGACATTGTTTCTACTGCTTGCATGCTTGCAGTCTTTTTTCGTTTCATCCTTTCAGCAATATTAATTGTTTCATGAAAGCAGTCTTGCTTCTTGTTAACAAACTAAGGCAGCTGGAAGTAGTATTGATCAGCTAAAATCTCTCTCCGATTGCTGCAATTTCATAGCTGGTGGAATAGCTAACTCTTCCTTGCATGTTTTAATTTCATGTCCTTACTCATAACTTGAAAGCTTTACGTTCAGATAGATGATGATTGACCAGTTTATTGAGTTCCTTGTAGGTCTTCAAGTATGAAGAAGACGATTCATCCTCGCGAAAGAGAAGAAAAGCTGACTTCAGCAAGCCTGTCAGTTTGATCTCCACAGGTAAGGTAGAGATATCTCGTGCTGAGAGCATAATAATAATAAAAATTCCTTGGTATATGTTAAAATCAGGTAAGGTAGAGATATCTCGTGCTCGGTTGCTATGAAGTTGAAGAAAAAGAGGGGGAAATAATGCTTTTTTTATTAAGAGTTTTCTTTTTAAATATATATTTTTTAATTAACTCTTCTCTAAATTTCTGTTTACAAGTCTATTTATAGATTATTTTAAGTTTAACTATTTGCTCAGATCACTTCCAATTGTTCTTTATTTCTCATTGCTAAATAATGGAAGTGTTCAACAATGACAAATATTATCAACCCCTTTGTTTATGAATTGACAAGAGTTTCTACAGCTTCCATGACAGAGCCAGAGTCGTCTCGCTCTAGACCAAAGGGGGCCTACGATGTATTTCTGAGTTTTAGAGGAGAAGATAATCGCAAGAGTTTTACAGGTCATCTATATACTGCCTTAGTCCAAGCAGGAGTCTACACTTTTCTAGATGAAAATGAAATTCGTAGAGGTGAAGAAATCTCCAAACATCTCCTCAAGGCAATTCAAGAGTCGAAGATATCCATAGTGATCTTCTCAAAAGGATATGCTTCGACTAGATGGTGTCTTAATGAACTTGTAGAGATTCTTGAGTGCAAAAATAGGAAAACTGGCCAGATTGTTCTTCCTATATTCTATGACATTGATCCTTCAAATGTGAGAAAGCAGACTGGTAGTTTTGCAAAAGCATTTGATAAGCATGAAGAATGTTTTAAAGAGAAGGTGAAGGAGTGGAGAAAAGCTCTTGAGGAAGCCGGAAATCTCTCTGGATGGAATCTCAATGATATGGAAAATCGGTATGCCTTTCCCCCCCCTCCAAGATTCACTTTATGGAGTGATTGTACATACTTTAGAGTAATTTTACCATGTGATACAATAAATTTTTTTAGCATATATACTCAATTGTCTCTCTATTAAGGTCTTGCTTCTGTCGATGAGCAGGAATGAATCAAAATTAATCCAAGCCATCATCAAGGATGTGTTGAACAAATTGGATCCCAAGTACATAAATGTTGCTACTAACCTGGTGGGTATTGATCGCCTTGTCCAAACTATTAGTGACCTCCTAAGTACGACAACTGATGAGGTTTGCATGGTGGGCATACATGGGATGCCAGGAATAGGAAAGACGACGATAGCAAAAGTTGTTTTTAATCAACTCTGCTATGGATTCGAGGGGAGCTGTTTTCTTTCGAATATCAATGAAACATCAGAACAACCGAATGGGCTTGCTCTTTTACAAGAACAACTTCTTCATGATATCTTGAAACAAAATGTTGCCACTATAAATAATGCTGATAGAGGAATGGTTCTGATCAAAGAACGACTTTGTCATAAAAGAGTTATTGTTGTTGTTGATGATGTGGCTCAGCAGTACCAAATAAATGCTTTGGTGGGAGAGCGAATCTGGTTTGGTCCAGGAAGTAGAGTTATAATTACAACCAAAGATGAACGTTTGCTTCTTAAAATGGATCGAAAATTTAAGGTTGAAGAATTGAAACCAGATGCGTCCCTTCAGCTTTTCAGTTGGCATGCCTTTAGGGACAACAAGCCATCAAAAGATTATGTTGATCTTTCGAGTGATGTAGTTGATTATTGTGGAGGGATTCCTTTAGCCCTTGAGGTTTTAGGCTCTAGTTTGTCTGCGAAAAACAAATCTAGATGGAAATGTGTGATCGACAAATTGAGAATAATTCCAAACCATGATATTCAGGAAAAACTTAAAATATGTTTTGACAAACTGGATGACCACATACTACAAAAAACATTTCTTGATCTTGCATGCTTTTTTATTGGTAGAAATAAAGAATATGTATCACATGTACTTGAAGCTCGATGCGGTTACAATCCAGAAGATGATTTGGGAACTCTTAGGGAAAGGTCTCTGATTAATGTTAATGCTTCTGGAGAGATAAGCATGCATAATCTATTAAGAGACATGGGAAGGGAGATCATTCACAAAGAGTCACCTGACCACCCTGGAAAACGCAGCCGAATTTGGCGATGTGAGGATGCATGGAATGTACTCAGCAAGAAAATGGTAATAACTAAATGCATACACAAAAGCACAATCATGCACGTATATCTTTGCTTTAAACTTCTTACATATAATTACTTTGAAACTCTATTGAATTTTGTTTGATTTTCAGGGAACAGAGGTTGTAGAGGGTTTATCGGTGGATGTGAGAGCATCAGAAAATAAATTACTAAGCACAGGATCATTCACAAAGATGAGATTCTTGAAGTTACTCCAAATCAATGGAGTACATCTCTCTGGACCTTTCAAACTGCTTTCAGAAGAGTTGATATGGATTTGTTGGCTTGAATGTCCTTTGAAATCTTTTCCATCTGATTTGATGTTGGACAACCTAGCTGTTCTTGAGATGCAGTATAGTAACATCAAAGAATTATGGAAGGAGAAAAAGGTGCGTAACATACTACAATCCTCCAAAATTTGTCATTGATGTAATTTATAATCATAAGTTTCCAACTTGAATGAACAATTTTTTGTTATTTTCCTTACTGCTCTTACAGATTCTCAACAAACTAAAAATCCTTAATCTCAGTTATTCAAAGAATCTTATTAAAACACCAAACTTGCACAGCTCAAGTCTAGAGAAACTCCTGTTGGAAGGTTGTTTAAGTTTAGTCGAGGTGCATCAATCTGTTGGACATTTAAAGAGCCTCATTTTCTTAAATCTAAAGGGATGTAGGAGGCTAAAGTCTCTTCCCCAAAGCATTTGTGATGCAAAGTCTCTTGAGATTTTGAATATTTCTGAGTGTTCACAACTTGAGAAGTTGCCGGAGCACATGGGTCGTATGGAATCCTTTACTGAGCTGCTAGCAGATGGAATTAACAACGAGCAATTTCTCACTTCAATTGAACATTTAAAGTATCTAAGGAAGTTGTCATTGTGTGGATACAATTTCAATGCACACGCACTATCATCTACATCTTGGCCTTCACTAATTTCATCGTGGATTTCAACAAGTGTTTTAGATTGGAAAGCTTTGCTGCCACCTTGTTTCACTAGTTGGAGATTATTGAGAAAACTAAGACTTGGTTATTATGGTTTGTCTGAATGCACAACTAATTGTGTTGATCTTGGTGGTTTGGTTGCTCTCGAGGAATTGAATCTATCAGGAAACAATTTCTGCAGTCTGCCTTCAAGCATCAGCGTCCTTCCTAAGCTTCAACTTTTGAGAGTTTCGGATTGCAGGAATCTTGTGTCAATCTTGGAGCTTCCCTCAAATTTAAAACTCTTAGATGCAATTGGCTGCAAATCATTGGAGAGAGTAAGACTGCCAATCCAATCAAAAAATAATTCAAATCTGTCTCTACATAGGTGTCCAAGTAATCATGACTGGATTATATCATCTGATACCGTCTGCGATTTATCAAATAATAATACGAGTCTTGTTGAGGTACAATTTTATTCTCTTTTGCACACAAATAAACATACAATTGGCACATGCTATATAGAATTGATGCATATTCATATATATTGATTATTGTTTAAAATTTCAGGACTGATGTTTGAAATGTAAATATACACAGGCATCTTACAATCATTGTTATGGATATCATATTCACAACTACGATGCCAGATTGCTTATGAGTCTCGTTTGTCAAAAATATCCAAATGGGTTTAGATACAATGCAGAAGGATGTTCATTATCATTTCATATACCTCCAGTATTCCAAGGGTTGGTTTTTTGTGCTTTAAGTACAAGGATGTATTTTAGTAGTAGTCATACCATCAAAGCTATTATAAGAAAAAAGAGCAATGGTATGCAATTGTTTGAATTTACACAAGTAATAGGACTCTATTGCCCTCTTGGTTGGGTAAGATACATAAGTTTAAATGAGATGGCAATGGAAGAATATTGTGGACACGAAGAGTTGGAATTGTATGTGAATTTGGGGAGAGAAGACATTAATGTGGAACAATGTGGGATCCATGTAATAGTGGATTTGGATTCATTCAAAGCAATAGAGTGGGATCCCGACATTGAAAGTGGTAATGTGACTTCACCTACAAGTCATTTCCTTGATCATCGCCTTTATGGTTCCATAGCATTTACTACAATTGAGAAGTGGAAAGCCGATGTACTCCAGTGGAATAATTTCCAATTGTAGATTTAATCAATTTTTTGGATCATTATATATCCCATCTGGGCCACGATTTTGACCAATTTAAGAGGAGGAAAATTTAACCTGAGCTCAATTAGTTGAAGGATTTTTTTGTGAAATTTCGAAATTTCATGCCTTCTTAGTTAATATTATCGCATTGTTGTATAAAATTAATTAATAAAGCATTTTGTTTTTGAGTTAAATGTCAACTGCTCACAATTTTTTTCTTGACGAATTAAAGTGATTGTGTAATTATCTATATATTTCAGGAACATGTAAAAACAAATTAAAACACAAAAATAATGTGGGAAACTCATTTCCTGTCTTTGGAAATCTAATTTGTCTCATGAGCTAATTCTAAATAGGATAAAACTATTAAAAAAATATTCTTGTTAAGTTTGATATGTATAAGCACAACGTGGAAATTTGCTTTATTGTTTAATTGATATGAGTTGTTTTTTCTTCGGTTACTGAAACAGCTTCTTCATATGATCTCAATTTCTTCATATTCCAGTAGTTAAATACCTGAAAAGACATTGAATTTTCAAGAAGTGAATAATTCTAAAAAATACCTAAAACTCTAGTTAATTTGCTAAAAATCCAACGCAATTCTCTAAAATAAAGCAGCAATGACCTAAAATATGCATGCAATATATTCCCTTATCAGTAGATAATGGATCTCCTGGAGTCTCATTTGTGCTGCCTGTAAGCCCTCTAAAAGAGGTAGCTCCTGCGCCAGGCTGCACTACTCCTCCAGCCCCATTCATCCTCCATTAACCAACTCTTTCAAACTTCTTCCAAGTGCTTCTTGATCCATTGTCTTTGCTGCCTGTATCCTCCCTGCAACTCCTGCCACATTGCCGACTTCATTGTTTTGTTCTTGTGGAGTGCTTGAAACGGTATTATCATTAAAATTGCTTGAACATGCTATATGTCACAGGGACAAATTTTTGTCAAAATTTTCCCCTATGCAGCAGTCTAGTTCCCCAACCAGACTCATCCTTCCTCACAGTCCCACTTTTGTTTAGCCTACAATCTACGTGTTTCGCACACCCCAGAGATATTTCCCCTGAAGTCCTTTACGATTATAAGCAACAATAATAAAATAAGGCAACAAGAACACAATGCAAGCACAAGTTTATAGGAAAACTATCCTAACCTTTATTAAAGCACTATGAAGGAAACAACACAATGTCCATGTGTGTGCTATGCACATACCCTGCATGCTATACATTGTTTTTGCATATTAATAAGCATTATGTGGACGTTACTACAAAGCATATTAATAAGCATTATATGAAAAAACAATGTACAATTATGCTCTGTAAGACTCTTGAATTTTCTTTAAACACGATTTAGGAGTATGAGGCTTAAACAAGTTGCAGGCTTAAGCAATTGTTCAAATGTCATTTACACATTTTCTTCTGTGAAAAAAAATTCCTTTGGTTTATTGTAAGCTGGGAAACAACTTCTGTCACTTTTCAAAATTATGAGTTTTTTGCCTCATTGCTCCGAAACCATTGCTACTTAATACAGCCCTATCATCATTAAATTTTATGGATTTTCAGGCCAACATCATGGACTGGTAATAATTCCTGAAGCAGATGTATGGAGTTGAGGAATTATATTGGATTTGGATGATCCTTTTAATAATGAATCTGTTATCGATGCAAACACCCTCTAACAGTACATTTATTAGGAAGTAAATTATTAACAAATTCTTTATACTTCCGTGTGCCGACTTCAGTCTTCTTCTGTTCATCTGTGAGATTGCTCTTGCATGCTTTTACAGAATTCCAGAATCCACCAAACTCCAATATTCTTTGGAGCACAAGAAATTCTCCATGAGCATGCTCTAATGATCATAATGTCCATTAAACTTTGGAGCTGCAGTTTGCACAAAGCTACTTTCAATTGTCATGATGTCATTGTTGAACGATGAAATTACCTTATTTGAACACTCACGAAATAAATGTAAAATTAAATTTGCTCGGATGCTCAAATGCTGGGAAAATCTTAGTTATAAATGAAAAACAAATACAACAAGTGTAATTCAAATCTTAAACTTTAAGTGTCAGATTTGTTAATGTTATTTAATTGATTAGTTATATTTTTTTTAAAAAAAAATTGAGATTAATTTGCTACTTAATTTAATACATATTCGATATTATATTTTTATTTTTATTTGGATGTATTTTAAAAATATATTTACTTAAAAAAATAACAAATTAATATTTTTTTATTTTAATAATTTGATATAAAAACATAAAATCTTGATATTTAGATTCAATTAATAGATGGGCGAGTCAAAGCGTCTTGTTCACAGCCATAGTTGCTTGTTGAAATCTATCTATACCTTTCGATTTCGAGGGTATCGGACGAGACCCGCAAACCACACAGAGCACGTCCGAGAGATGAAGGCAGCCAATTGAATATTTTGCCGTGTGGAAAATCATGCCATTTGAATGCGATGCTGCCAAATTTTTTTGTTAAATTTCTGAGGATTTTTTTAGTCTTTCATATGTTTTTTTTCTCTTCATTATTAACATAATAATAATAATAATAATAATAATAATAATTTTGTTGTTTTTCTTACTTACTTTTTTGTTAATGTTCTTATGTTTTTTTCTCTCGGGATAATTTAATAATTTTTATTTTTTTACAGTAATAGCAATGATAATTTTAGATGTTAAAAACTTCAATGTTGCTATTGTTATAATAGAATGTGTTGATCTGTTTTACTATATTAAACTTTGCATAAATAGATATTATATTTTAATTTTGAACCAGCAAATCCTATTAATTTCTTTAATCCCAACAACTATAAAAATTGTTTGCTCCGCCCGCAACGCATTGCGGCCAATTTTTTTAATTTTCAAGTCAAATGATTTTTTTTCAGCTAATAATTTTTATTTTTGTTTTATCATTTATTTTAATTTTTTATTTGCTCTTTTTTTAATCTTTTTAGGCTTTTTTTTAGTCTTTGATTTAATTTTGTTTTTTTATTATTAACGCAATAATAATATTAATAATAATAATAATTTTAGTTTTTGATCTTACTTGCTTTTTTGTTAATTGTTTTGTGTTTTTTTTTCTCGTGGTAGTTTAATAATTTTATTGTTTTGACAATAATAGTGCTAATAATTTTAGATGTTAAGAATTCAATGTTACTGTTGTTATAATAGGGTATGCTGATCTGTTTCATTATATCAAATTTTACATATATAAATATTATATTTTAATCTCAACAGTTATAAAAATTGTTTGCTCCGCCCGCAATATAGTGCGGGCAATTATCTAGTCAATGCCTAAAACATGTGATCGTATATGAGAATGAAGATGTTAAATCCTTTTCTGTCTGAAAGTTGGGATGTCATAATGTTTGTAATTATAATGTAGAGTGTTTTTTAAAATAATTTGTTGTTTATAAATACATTAAAATAATTTTATTTTTTTGATATCAAAACATTAAAATTATTAAAAAAATATCAATTTAGTATTTTTTTTCAAACAAAAAATATTCTTTGAAAAAATAAAAAACAATTACAAACGAATTCCCACACAAACTTCCACTTTTTGAAATTTAAGTTGTCCTGTTCGTTACCACAGGTCAAGTTGTTCTTTATGTCGTTAATTAATGAGGTCTAGCTAATGTTTCCAGAAAGCACTCTTGTCTTATCAACCTCTCTCGCTCTTCAGTATTTCATCTTCGGGAGTGTTTCCCACGGTGTTTCAAAAACCATTTTAAAAAAATTTGGAAAAAAATTATTTTTATTTTTATTTTTATTTAAAATTAAAATTTTTATGTTTTTAGAGTACTAATATCAAAAATAATTTTTTAAAAAAATTAATTTAATACATTTCTAAACAAAAAACACTTTTAAAAGTAATCGTAACCATATTCGCAAACAGGTAGTTAGTATTAATCCATAAACTAAAGTACTGTAGGTTTATTCTCATCAATTCTCAATTATGTTGTTCATGGCATATCAAAAGATCATACAGAGATGTTAATTATTCTTCAAGATTGATTCATCCTCCATTAACCATCTACTGAACTCTTCCAAGTGCTTCTTGATCCATTGTCTCTGCTGCCTGTATCCTTCCTGCAACTCCAAATATTGCCGACTTCATTGTTTTGTTCTTGTGGAGTGCTTCAAATGGTATTATCAATAAAACTGCTATACTATTAGAGATTGTGCATATTAATTGGAGATTGTGCATATTCATTATCTTTCCGAGTATAGCTGCTATAAATATATTGTTTACTATTATAGCTGGAAATATTTAGGCAACAGGTGGTCAAAAAATATATTGGCCAATTGTCATTTACACATTTTTGTTCTGGAAAATAAAATTCCTTTGGTTTATTGTAAACAACTTCTGTCACTTTTCAAAATTAGGAGTGGATTTTCAAAATTAAATTTTGTGGATTTTCAGGCGAAACGATCTTTGACGTTGTTGGGAGTCCGTAATAATTCCTTTTAATAATGAATCATATAATTATCGATACAAACACCCTCTAACAACATATTAATTAGGAAGTTAAATTATTAACAAATTCTTTATACTTCCGGGTGCTGACTTCCTTTTAATCATAACATAAAAGTTTTCTTCTGTTCATCTGTGAGATTGCTCTTGTATGCTTTTACAGGAATTTCAGCATCCACCAAACTCCAATATTCTTTGGAGCAAAAGAAATTCTCCATGAGCATGCATTAATGATCATAGTGTCCCTTAAACTTTGGAGTTGCAGGTTGCACAAAGCTACTTTCAATTGTCATGGCGTTGTTGTTGAACTATGAGATTAGCTTCACGCAAGTCTTGTGAGGAGGCTTTGATACTAGATATTATGAACCTTATTTGAACATGATAGATATACTTTATATAATCGAATGCTAAATATATATAACAGCGAAAATTTAGATTATAAATACCTCCAGTCATTGTTGCTCTTGTACCGAAATTAAATGAATTCTCAATTGCAGTAGCAGCCAAGCTTTTCCCAAAGCAGCAATAACAATACAAAATAATAAAATGTTTTACGAGAGAAGCCTTCTGATCTATGCCTACCAGTAGTTGTAGATGGAGTACAGAAGCTATTATTTATAGGTAGATCAGGGACCTCACTCACTAATTTATTTTCTAATTTTCTCCTTCTATCAAGGAGATAATTAGCCATGATCAAATCCCATGACCTATCTCTATGGTCATGGGTTTGCATGATCAAGAACATGGGTGTGTCATGAGGGGCACAAAAGGTAATTTCCAATAGAACACTCATGAAATAAATGTAAAATTAAATTTGCTTGGAAGCTCAAATGCTGGGAAAATCTTAGTTAAAAAATGAAAATACAAATATGGCAGTGAATAGCCTTAAAAAGAAAACTGAAAGCTAAAAATATGCAACCCACGTTTTGCAATCCTAACAATGTGATATACGACCAAGTCAGAATCAAAACAAATAACTTATTTCTACATCTAAAACAAACTTACAACTACAACCCTACTAGGAAATCTTGACAACTTCAACATTGTGCCACTGCAAATTTTCCACACAAGAACATGGTAAAGTCACTAGTTTTTATACAGGAGTTATAATCATAATAAAATATAACAAGTGTAATTCAAATCTTAAACTTTAAGTGTCTGACTTGTTAATGATATTTAGTTGGTTATTTATATTTTTTTAAAAAAATATTTTGAGATTAATTTGCTACTTAATTTAATGCATATTCTATATTATATTTTTATTTTTATTTTTATTTGGATGGATTTTAAAAATATATTTACTTATAAAAATAACAAATTAATATTTTTTATTTTATTAATTTGATATGAAAACATAAAATCTTGATTTTTAGATTCAATTAATAGACGGCGAGTCAAAGTCGTCTTGTTCACACCCATAGTTGCTTGCTGAAGTCTATACGTTTTGATTTTCAGGGTATCGGACGAGACCCAAAAACCAAACAGAGCACGTCCGAGAGATGAAGGCAGCCAATTGAGTATTTTGCCGTGTGGAAAATCATGCCATTTGCTCGGAAATTGCCGTGTGAATCATGCAATAAATTTCCTTGCTTCCTTTCCTTTGTATGTTGATTACTATTGCATTGAATGCAATAAATTGTCTGAATATAAATTTATGCAAAAATATAAATTTTTCTGAAACATGTGGTGTTTAGAGATGGATCTCTGTTTATACGCGTGGATGACAATTCATCTCACATCAACTCCTATTTGTTAACGTGATTATAGCCATAATTATATAGTTTAGGATTAAGCTCAACAGACCTTATCGCACTCTCCCTTGACTTTCCCTCTCCAGATAAAAAATTTAAGGTTGAAGAATTGAAACGAGATGCGTCCCTTCAGCTTTTCAGTTGGCATGCCTTCAGGGACAACAAGCCATCAAAAGATTATGTTGAGCTTTCGAATGATGTAGTTGATTACTGTGGAGGGATTCCTTTAGCCCTTGAGGTTTTAGGTTCTAGTTTGTCTGCAAAAAACAAATCTAGATGGAAATGTGTGATAGAAAAAGTGAGAATCATTCCAAACCATGATATTCAGGAAAAACTTAGAATATGTTTTGACAAACTGGATGACCATAAACTACAAAAAACATTTCTTGATCTTGCATGCTTTTTTATTGGTAGAAATAAAGAATATGTATCACATGTACTTGAAGCTCGATGTGGTTACAATCCAGAAGATGATTTAGGAACTCTTGGTGAAAGGTCTCTGATTAATTTTAATGCTTCTGGAGAGATAAGCATGCATAATCTATTACGAGACATGGGAAGGGAGATCATTCACAAAGAGTCACCTGACCACCCTGGAAAACGTAGCCGAATTTGGCGATGTGAGGATGCATGGAATGTACTCAGCAAGCAGATGGTAATACCCAAATGCATACATAAAAGCACAATCATGCACTTATAAAATTACTTTGAAACTCTATTGAATTTTATTTGATTTTTAGGGAACAGAAGTTGTGGAGGGTTTATCGCTGGATGTGAGAGCATCAGAAAATAAATTACTAAACACAAGATCATTCACAAAGATGAGATTCTTGAAGTTACTCCAAATCAATGGAGTATATCTCTCTGGACCCTTCAAACTGCTTTCTGAAGAGTTGATATGGATTTGTTGGCTTGAATGTCCTTTGAAATCTTTTCCATCTGATTTGATGTTGGACAAGCTAGTTGTTCTTGAGATGCAGTATAGTAACATCAAAGAATTATGGAAGGAGAAAAAGGTGCGTAACATACTACAAACATCCAAAATTTGTCATTGATGTAATTTATAATCATAAGTTATAAGCTTTAATGATAACTTTTTTGTTATTTTCCTTACTGCTTTTCCAGATTCTCAACAAACTAAAAATCCTTAATCTCAGTTATTCAAAGTACCTTGTTAAAACACCAAACTTGCACAGTTCAAGTCTAGAGAAACTCCTATTGGAAGGTTGCTTGAGTCTAGTCGAGGTGCATCAATCTGTTGGACATTTAAAGAGCCTCATTTTCTTAAATCTAAAAGGATGTCGGAGGCTAAAGACTCTTCCCCAAAGCATTTGCGATGCAAAGTCTCTTGAGATTTTGAATATTTCTGAGTGTTCACAACTTGAGAAGTTGCCGGAGCACATGGGTGGTATGGAATCCTTTACCGAGCTGCTAGCAGATGGAATTAACAACGAGCAATTTCTCGCTTCAATTGAACATTTAAAGTATCTAAGGAAGTTGTCAATGTGCGGATACAATTCCAATGTGGACGCACCATCATCTACATCTTGGCCCTCACCAATTTCATCATGGATTTCAGCAGGTGTTTTAGATTGGAAAGCTTTGTTGCCAACTTGTTTCACCAGTTGGAGATTATTGAGAAAACTAAGACTTTCTTATTATGGTTTGTCTGAACGCACAATTAATTGTGTTGATCTTGGTGGTTTGGTTTATCTCGAGGAATTGAATCTATCAGGAAACAATTTCTCCAGTCTTCCTTCAAGCATCAGTGTCCTTCCTAAGCTTCAGCTTTTGAGAGTTTCGCATTGCAGGAATCTTGTATCAATCTCAGAGCTTCCCTCAAGTTTAAAATTCTTAGATGCAATCGGCTGCAAATCAATGGAGAGAGTAAGACTGCCAATCCAATCAAAAAATAATTCAAATTTGTCTCTACAAAGGAGTCCAAGTAATCGTGGCTGGATTATATCCTCTGATACCGCCTGCGATTTATCAAATAATAATACGAGTCTTGTTGAGGTACAATTTCACTCTCTCTTGCACAGAAATAAACACACAATTGGCACATGCTATATAGAATTAATTCATATTCATATATAATGATTATTGTTTAAAATGTTAGCATTGATCTTTGAAATGTAAATATACACAGGCATCTTACAATCGTTGTTATGGATATCATATTGACGACTACGATGCCAGTTTGCTTATGAGTCTCGTTTGTCGTAAGTTTCCAAATGGGTTCGGATACCGTGCAGAAGGATGTTCATTATCATTTCATATACCTCAAATATTCCAAGGGTTGGTTTTTTGGGCTTTCAGTACAAGGATGTATTTTAGTAGTAGTCATACCATCAAAGCTATTATAAGAAAAAAGAGCAACGGTATGCAATTGTTTGAAGCTACACAAGTAGTGGGACTCTATTGCCCTCTTAGTTGGACAAGATACGTAAGTTTAAGTGAGATGGCAATGGAAGAATATTGTGGACATGAAGAGTTGGAATTGTATGTGAATTTGGGGAGCGAAGACATTAATGTGAAACATTGTGGGATCCATGTTGTAGTGGATTGGGATTCATTCAAAGCAATAGAGTGGGATCCCGACATTGAAATTGGTAATATGATGCCTTCACCACCAAGTCATCTCCTTTATCATCCTCTTTATGGTTCCATATCATTTTCTACAATTGAGAGCTGGAAAGCCAATTTAATCAGGAGGAAGATTTTACTATCGTAGATTTATCCATTTTCTTAGTACTAGCCTAGAGCTACGTTGAACTATGGATCATTATATATCACATTTGGGCCCGGTTTTGACCAATTTAAGAGGAGAAAACTTTAACCTCATCTCAATTAGTTGAAGGATTTCTTTGTGAAATTTCTATATTTCATGCCTTCTTAGTTATGATATTATCACATTGTTGTATAAAATTAATTAATAAAGCATTTTGTTTTTGAGTTAAATGTCAACTGCTCACAATTTTTTTCTTGACAAAAAAAACCATGTTTTCTGCCAAATCCTCTGCACCTTTCACTCAACTTCTTGGTGAGAATTTTCCACCGTACAAAGCAAAGACACTGTTGACTGTGGTCTCTTCTAGTTAATTTTGTAATTGTAATGTGTAATGCAACAATGAAAAAAGCTCAGCCAAGAAGTGGTTGTAACTGTTCCAATAAACAGTATCTCTTGATGTACAGTAAAATCATAAATAGGATATAGTAGCAATAAGGCTAGGTGTGGTCCACCTTATCCATGTCAAAAAGATAAAGGAAATGAGATGGCTGTCTTCAGCTAATGATGTTCTTCAAGTGCTAGTTTGCTGAAGCAGTATATATTCAGAAGAAGAAGAAGAAGAAGAGATCAGAGAAGAGTGGAGGTTAGCTAGTTCATTCTGATGAGACGTGGAAAGAAGTTGCTAGGAAGGAAGGAAGCAACAACTTTACTGGTAGTTCATAGTTCACAGTTCCTTTTAATTTAATTTAATATTTTTTTTTTGATTAAAAACTTAACTGAAGCTACCTATCCTGAGTCGATTCGATCAGAAAAGAGGAAACACATATAAAGCAGAAAGGCTTAAGAAATAAGGGAATTAATCAATGGTATACTGAGGGAGGGAGATCAACTGGAAGAGAACGTTAAAAAGAATGCGCAACTTCACCACTGCCAGATCATATGTTTTTCTTTGGAGAAGTCAAAAGAATTTATCAGGAAGCTACAACTTTAGCAAAGGAAATCAGTAAGTTGTGATCCACCTTTTCCTTTTTGTTTGTGCTGATACCAAAAATAATTTTTTAAAAATAAAAAAACATCATTTTAATGTATTTCTGAACAAAAATTACTTTTAAAAACAACCGCAATCACACTCTTAAACAATCAAAAGTGCACTGTAACTTGCTTTTAGTCTGTCCCCAACAGCTCACCTGGAAATCCAAAGCACAGGATAATATTTGAGATGCGAATCCCTTGTGATCAAAATCTAGGTTGGTTTATGGGCAAAATTTTCAACACAGAGAGGTTAATTCTTGTAGAATATGAATGTCGATCGAGGGTTATGTGTGTTTAAGCAATATAAAAAGGGGATATATTCTCCATGCATGCATATGGTATCCAGAATACAGGGTTTCCATCATTGTTGTCGCCTATGATGGGAAGTTGCATTAGCCAACAATGGCAGAGATATATATCGTTGCTTATCATCCTTGTATTCCCGTTTTGGAAATATGATTAACGTTGTTTTTAAAATTATTTTTAGTTTAGAAATACATTATAAAAATTATTTTTGATATAAAAGCATTATTTTTTTAATTTAAAATAAAAAAAAATAAATTTATTATTTTTTTCAAAAATGACTTTGAAAGTAGAAACAAACAGACCTTTTGAGTTCATGATATTAAGATATTGTTTGACATTGTGTTTTAAAAGTATTTTGATTTTTTTTAGATTTTTTTTACGTGCTGATGTCAAAAATATTTTTTTTAAAATAAAAAAAAATTATTTTAATACATTTTTTAACAAAAAATATTTTCAAAAACAATCTAAACCACACTTCTAAACAGACAATAAAATTAAGACTTAAATTAGTTTAGTCGAGGTTGAAGAAAAAATAAAGTCAGAAATTTATCCCATTAATCCACTAGTCTCATAAAAATAATTATAATATTATGTTAATAACAAACTCTTTGTACTTCCATTTTATAAATAAAATGTAAGGAAGTTAGATGTGAGGAGCTATTGTATTTCATTGCTAGTTATTTGTTATAACTATATATATAATAATTCCTTATAAAAATTAAATATATATATATATATATATTTTTATAAAGAATTATTATCGTCATGTAAATAGTTAATAATTTAATTCTTTCATAGTAATTTAATTTTCTTGAGAAATTAGAAAAAAAGGAAGTAAATTGGAATTTTTGATGAGATTTTGAGGAAAACATAACAATATTAAGGACCAATTAGTTATTTATTTTACTATAAGGATTCATTTCTTCATATTCACAAACTATAAGGACTATAATATAATTGTAAGAACCTTTAAACTTTCCTTATGTTGTCTCAAACTCGCTACTGCGATCAATACTTGTCCTCACAGAGTTTTAACCCGATCGAGTCACACTTCAACACTCTGAGTCGCAACTAATTCCGATCTCCTCTCAGGCACCACTCTCTCAACCCAATTAACACCAAGCTTTGCGCTTTAGGGTTTTAATTTGAGCTTTTTGGACTGATTAGGGTTTTATCCGATACTGGACAGAGATGGTGTTGAGGTTTAATGTACGAGGGAAAGTAGTGGATAGAGTAGATTTGATAAGGAAGAAAAAATGGCCATGGAGATTAGATGTTTTGCCATTTGCAGTTTTGTATGCGATTTGGATGGTTACGATTGTGCCGAGCATTGACATTGTTGATGCTTTAATTGTTCTTGGTGGTCTCGTTTCGATTCATGTTCTGACTTTGCTTTTCACTGCCTGGTCTATTGATTTCATGTGCTTTGTTCAGTATAGTAAGGTAATATAGCTGTTTTTGTGTGTTTGGTTTTGGATTTTGGGGCTTTGTTTAGGGTTTTGTTTTATGATTTGAGGGTTCTGTGTTTAGGTCAATGATATTTATGGTGCGGATTCATGTAAAGTTACGCCGGCGAAGTTTTCTGGTTCTAAAGAAGTTGTGCCATTGCATATTCGTCAACAAGTAAGTTTTCTTTTTCTTAAGTAGAAATGATTTTTTCTCTCTTTGTTCGTAGATTGAATGTTTTTAGTTGATGTAGGATAGTAATGGATTTATTTGCAGATTGTTTTTTCGGGGGAGTGAAAAATGATGTCAACTATAGAATGATAGAAAAGTTGTATACTCATGTTGTTGATGGTATGTGAGCTGCTAGGGAAATGGAGTTTGTTGTAAGTGGATTGGATGATTTTTGAGGTGGTGAGGATGAAGGTTGGATGTAAGCTAAAAATGGATTCACTTCAAGATTTGTTTTCTTAGGGGAGTTAAGGATAGAATTGAATGTAATGCATGTGCTGGTATGGTGGAATATTCTTCATTTCATATATTTTGAATGGGAACAAATGCTTAAATAGCAAAAAACCATTTTCTGAAATTTCATGGTGAGGATGGGTCATCTGGCTGGAGTTTTTATCGACGGGATCTTGTGATTTTTCTGAACTTAGGTAGTTGAGGGTTTGTCTACATGATTGGTCAACATTGTGTCTCAAGTTGAATTAAAACAGGACAATTTCCTAATCAAAAAGTTGAAACTAATAAACTTCTGCTAACCTTTGTATGTCATGTTTAAAAATGCCACCATCATCATTTTGCATATATGCTTGTTTCTAATATGTTATATGACTTCTTCAAAAGTATTGCATGATTTTAAAAATGAGCTTTGCAATGGATGGTTGACCTAGATTCAACTACAAAAGTTACAATTTACAATTGGTGATCCTGTGGAAGTTTGTAATTGATTGTTGTTGCCGCTAGAGTTGTAGGGCAAAACCACAAGTCTGAGAGGATATAAATTAAAGAAGAAAGAAACAAAACTACTAACACTAATAGATCCAAGGAATCACACCTGGAATAAGGACCGAAACATCACACTGGGGTTTGAAGGAATCACACTCCCTGATGAGGAAATCATCACACTCTCAAAGTAAAAGGCAGCACTTTTTTCATAATATTCTGGTCATATTCCATTGAAATACCAGAAGCAAATTTATATCGGTTTGAGTTACTGCTAATCATTTGGATTCCCATTTAGTAAACCATAAGGATTCCTATGTAAGAAACATAAACAAGCCACTTATTTAAGGACTAAGAAAAGAAATAAAGCAGGAAAATAAAAGTCTGACCGTGCCACTAAATTTCCTGTAGTCCAGGAAATTATAGAATTGCCATACTACCTAGAAACAGCATCTGTTAAAATAGCTTGAAAAATTTAAAACCAACTTGCATAACCAATAGTCTAAGCTTTCATCTCGCTGAATTCAAGCTTTGCTGAATATCTCCTCTTGTCCCTTGCTTAAATATGAACCCAAAGTCAAATCTAAATCCGTAGGCAGCATCAGGAGTTGAGAGTAATTTTATTAATTACCTAAGATATACCTAAGATTAATCAATACTGAGGTTTTTAGTATATATGGTTATAACTTGGCTTTATCACCTACTCTATGTTTTTCCCTGAAAATATCCTGTACTTTCATGCATAGGTGGCAGCTTCCTCAACTCCAGGAGATGTGGAAGAATACTACTTTGATTTCAGAAAGCAGTGTTTCATTTATTCGAAGGAGAATGGGACATTTCACAAGCTTCCTTACCCTACCAAGGAAACATTTGGCTACTATCTTAAAAGCACTGGCCATGGCTCCGAGGCTAAGGTAGCTGCTGCTGCTGAGAAATGGGGACGGAATGTGTGAGTTTTTCTATCTTTCTGCTTCATTCATTTGTATATTCAATATTTGTGATCTACAAAATTAAGGATACCATAGTTTATCAATCTTGTCATGGGAAACGGTCTCCCAAGTGTCCTTCCATTTCATTGTTAACTGGTTGTTTCTTTTTGGGTTGTCAATTTGTTTCTTGCTTCATTTGTCTCTCTACCAGTTCCTTTGATCCTGCTATTTTTCTGGATATTCATTTCTAATAACCCTTCAGTATTAATGGCAATAAATGGACAATGGGACCAACTTTTGGTTGATGCTTGTTAAGGATAGCAAAACCAAATTAACTTTAGAGGAATTTTATTATTTGGAATGACAATATTAGATTTTAGGTTCTATCAACTTCTGATATAACTTCTTTTCTTTTCTTATTTTCACATTCTCATGTAAAACTACTACATCAAATGCATTTAATTTAATCCCTTGTATATGGAACTTAATTGTTCGTCTTTTGATGTCATGAATGGTTTGTTGATTAAATTTTCTATGTATTAAATAAGGATTCAGCATTAGCTCTTTCTTGTCCCTGGATTGATGTCATGAATGTTTCATTGTGCCTGAACATTTGAAGCATTTTTTATCTGTTTTTGTTATTTTGTTCCATTTCTTAACTGGGATTGTTTATTATTTTATAGATTTGAATATCCGCAACCAACATTCCAAAAATTATTGAAAGAGCAGTGCATGGAGCCCTTTTTTGTATTTCAGGTGTTATCCTTAATCCTCATTCCTTTTCTCTATTATTATTAGGACTCTATTTCAACTTGTTTTATTTTTTATGCTTTACCCTTTTTATCTTCTCATTCTGACATTCTCCTTTGTCTTTTGCAATGTGTACCTGTATAGGTATTCTGTGTGGGTCTTTGGTGCTTGGATGAATATTGGTACTACAGCTTGTTCACCCTATTTATGCTGTTTATGTTCGAGTCAACAATGGCAAAGAGTAGGTTGAAGACTCTAAGCGAGCTAAGACGTGTTAGAGTGGACACCCAGATTGTAACGGTGCATCGATGTGGGAAGTATGTATTTTTTTATGTGATTTTAGTGGTTTTGTAAATTATAATTATGGTAGATATGTGGAATCATGCCATCCACATGATTTTAGGTGGGTGAAACTCTCTGGAACTGATCTTTTACCCGGGGATGTTGTCTCCATTGGACGCTCCTCTGGTCAGAATGGGGAAGACAAGTCTGTACCAGCTGACATGCTTCTATTGGCTGGAAGTGCCATTGTGAATGAAGCCATTCTCACAGGCGAGTCTACTCCCCAATGGAAGGTAGTTCTCTTTCTGTTTCTAATAAATGTTGTTTAAGAGCTTTTAAAATCGGATTATCTGACACTGGATTTGACATGTGGGTGAGGATCTGGATGAAGGTTTTATGTTTGGGTTGTTGGGCTTTGACAAATACGCTATTTTATTGTTACAAGCCCTTCTTAAAAAAAAGTGAGTGGCCATTTGTGAGATTTGTGTTCATTTAGTAATGCTTGTGATTACAATGTTCTAATATGAAGCCTAATTTTTTTTATATAAAATTGGTTATTGTCATTGAATAATATTTTGTTTGCACCTTTGTTAGACTGACATGATGCTCTTTTATGCTTTGTCTCAAACAAAAGGGTAAAGAAAAGTCTTTGTTATGCTACCAATTATCTCCCAGGCTGCTGGGTTTTTATATTTGGTTTTTATTTAAATCCCTTCTTAGAACTTTTAGTACGGATTTTTTTTTTCTTTTTTAGGTTTCAATCATGGGTAGGGGAACTGAGGAGAAGTTATCAGCCAAACGCGATAAGAACCACGTTTTATTTGGTGGGACTAAAATATTGCAGCATACTCCAGATAAGGTTGGTTGTGTTAATTAGCAAGATTGCTTATTGTATTCTTGAGCACTTCTTTTCTGTCCTTTTTTTAGTGTATTTACAGTTTCAACTGATACCCTTAATTCTTCATGGACTTAGACCTTTCACCTAAGGGCTCCTGATGGCGGCTGTCTAGCTGTTGTTCTACGAACTGGGTTTGAAACAAGTCAAGGGAAACTGATGAGGACCATTTTGTTTTCCACAGAAAGGGTACTTAAATTTAATTCTTAGTTGAATAAGGTTTGCTGAAACTTTCTTGAAACGTTTTGATTCTGCTCCTTCATTTAATAATCTTTTCATTATACTTGCTGAAGGTTACTGCCAACAGTTGGGAAAGTGGTTTGTTCATACTATTTCTACTTGTGTTCGCAATCATTGCTGCTGGCTATGTACTTAAAAAGGCAAGTGATTTTTTTTTTGAGGTACTACTAAGCATACTGTACAAGTTGCCCTATGATAATGGGATTTCCTTAATGCAGGGATTAGAGGATCCCACAAGGAGCAAGTACAAGCTTTTCCTAAGTTGTTCACTTATCATAACATCTGTGATCCCACCTGAGCTGCCGATGGAATTATCAATAGCAGTTAATACATCGCTTATTGCTTTGGCTCGGCGTGGAATATTTTGTACTGAACCTTTTCGCATCCCATTTGCTGGAAAGGTAAGTTAACTCAGTCAGATGGTCATCCTTTCTTTCTTTCACTTGCCAGCCCTTCATTCGCCACTTTTCTCATTAAATCAGCAACGTTTACTTTTCTGGAATGAATTGGTTGCCTTTGCCTGTTTTAGTTGGGTTGCTATTCCTTCTTTTGCTTTCAAGATATGATAAACATTTTGGAGTTGGTGTCCTAACAGGAGACTGCAGCCTATTAAAAACTGAACATGTGCCTATAAATATCAACTCATAGACTTGTACAGTACTTGTTATGACATACACTTTTTCTTGTTTGTATGTTGAAGCTGTTTCCTTAATGGTGATCAGGGGCATGGTGAATGCTAGTGTTTGTGCTCCTATATTTTATCTTATTAAGTGCTATCATCATTTCTGTCTGCAGGTTGATATATGTTGTTTTGATAAAACTGGAACACTCACATCAGATGACATGGTATGCTTCTCACACAATGTGATGTTATGCACATCAGTTTGTTGATATTAAACTGCTTATTCAACTTGCTTTCTTCCTGTTGGTTTGCAGGAATTCTGTGGAGTTGTTGGGCACACAGAGAGTACAGATTTAGAAACTGATATGACCAAAGTGCCTGACTGTACAGCTGAAATTTTGGCCTCTTGTCACGCATTGGTGTTTGTGGACAACAAGCTGGTATGAATACATAATTTTTGGCATGTTCCTAGAACCCCTGAAGTTTTGGTTATGAGCCACTTTCCATCAGTTCACCTTTACATTTTTTTTCCTTGGATGAAAGAAATTTAGTTGAAATGCATAAGATTACAGCATATAAACAAACTTACGGTATAGTTGAATCACCTTATGGACCCCCGCCCCAAATATACTCTGCCAGCTGATAGAGAAAAAAATGCCTCTATCAATGTATGGATGCAAAAACTAGGTTTATTTTAATACCACCTAGACTTTGTTGTTAATAAGGTTTCATTTTCTTATAATCAGAATCTGAGCTGGCTCTGCTGTGTAATTCCTTTAGTCATCTGATAAATAATGAACTTGGTTGGCTTTTTTTTGCCTCTAGGACTATAAGGCTTGCATGAAATTAACACTCATAAAAGGTGTTTGCTTTCATTTTTTCTTAAGGAAATCTAAGTTTGAATGAGATTTGAATCATCCTCTCTTGATCCTCTTTTGATTGTCACAACCAGTAACTGGACTCAGAATCAACTTTGAAGATCTCTATATAGATACCTTCTGGCTCCTCACCTTTTCGAGAATCAATTAGAAACCAAGGAGGGAGTTCGAGCAGATTTATTATTTCACATTTCCATACTAATTCTGGATTTTAAATGGATGTAAAATGTAAAAGTAAAAAGGAGGGTATGGTCAGTCATCATTGCTAGGCTTTGTTACACAGCCCTGTAAGAAATTCAGTGCATTGGGTTATTAGGTTGGTATCCTCTATCATCTTATCATTTTATTTTATTAGCCTCCAGGCCTTTCCTCCTGTAATACAGTGTGAGATGTTTCTGCAGAACACATCTTTGAAAGATTGAAACATGAAATGATACTGCTTGGAATTAGTCTCATTGAGGTGTTTGGAAATTAGCAGCTAGATTTTACTGAAAGCACCACATAATTCGGCGCTCTTCTCTTATTCTCCCACTAGAACAGCCAAATTGCATGCTATTCATTGTCCTTGATGCATCCTAAAGTGCTCTGCTTGTAATGTTTTTCAGTTAGCATGAGCAAACTGTTTTCTGATATAACCATTTTTGTGACATGGGCTAAAATCCTCTCAATATGTTTATTATCCCTTGATAATATTCTTTAACACTTCCATAATTGCCTTGCAGGTTGGTGATCCACTTGAGAAGGCTGCACTGAAGGGAATAGACTGGAGTTACAAATCTGATGAAAAGGCCATGCCTAAGAAGTAAGTTGTGGAAAGTGCTCTATTGATTGATTTGTATGTATTTAATGTCCTTCTCTTGTCTGCTTAATCTCTGACTCTAATATATTTTGGTTGAGATCTTTTGTGGTCCTGATCTGTTAAAAAAAGTTATATATTCTATTGCTATTATAAGAAAATGAATTGAAGGGAAACAAGTCACAGAAAAAAAGAAAGAAAGAAAGGAACTTGATTGCAGGAGATGGTGAGTTTTCACTATAGATTGAGTTCATTTTCATGTTTTGCTTTTTGTTTGGAACATTCTAAATTTTCGAATTATGGTCCAAACAATCATTCAACTATTAAGTTTCAAACTTGTTTTCAATTCTCATATAAACAGACAAACTATCATGTTTATTGGGATTCCTCAGATGAGCAAGTCTGAAAGAACTAGCTGGTAGTTAGTGGGGAAGACAGATTGTTTCATGACAGATCTTTTTTCTAGCAAACTCTGGATCATAATCCAATGAGTCAGTGTACCAGGCTACCATCCACTCTAAAAGGTCTATAAGGAGGGGTTTCCATGTGTTAGATATATAGGTTTATTTATTTTTCAGAGTGCATGAAATTTGCAGTTTTCCTCCGAAACATTATATTTTTACAAGTAATAAATGTTTTGTAAATGCTATATGGAGGTAAACCATGTGGACATGAAGTATGTAACAGATATACTAATGAGGACATGAAATGGAGAAAATGAAAGGACATTGAAAATAGATCAAACCACAGTCCAATTATTTACCATTCTTATTAATTGCAGAGGAGTTGGTAATGCTGTTCAGATTGTCCAGAGACACCACTTTGCATCCCATTTGAAACGAATGGCAGTCATCGTTCGCATACAGGAGGAATTCTTGGCATTCGTGAAGGTCAGTTGGTTGCTTGTGGTTTTTGTATGAGTTGATGCGCTTGAGCGAATATGACTAGCAATGTGCAGATTTAGGTTTATTGACCTGTTTTGTTTGTGCAAACGAGTCTGCAAATATTTATTTTGTTTTGATTTATTTCAATCACTCAGTTGGACTGCTATCATTTTTATTTTTTTCTCAATGGAGCGAAGCTAAACTAAATATGGTCCTAAGCTTCAACTGCCACATGATGACAAACATATTGCAAATTCTTTGCCATCCCAACATTTTTATTTGTTGCTTGACTAGTGATCATTTCTTTTATTTCCTTGTCTTGCAAATACAATAATATGAGAAATACAGTAGCTAATTTTATAGCAGGCTTTATCTTTCTGTCCTTAAGATAATATATTGATGTTTTTGGGTGTTTTAGGGTGCTCCTGAAACAATCCAGGATAGACTTCTTGCTTTGCCACCATCATACGTTGATACATATAAAAAATACACACGTCAAGGGTCTCGGGTTCTAGCCCTTGCTTTCAAGAACCTTCCGGACATGACAGTAAGTTTCTGATACCTTTTACTTTCTTCTCTCCTTGATAGTTGCTTTAGTAGTGAGTATCTTCCATTTTGATTTGGCTGTTTTATGTACTTGATACTTGGTTTTTTGACCTTCCCAGGAAAAGTGCTGTTAGAACCTAAATCTTCTCTTCATGAAAGACATTATTATGTATTGCAGCATGCACATCTAAAATGATTACTGGATTCCCATTGTTATTGTTTTTGTTATTCATAATGCTAGATGTTGAGGGTACATTGAATCTTAACTGGTAAATACAATTATGGGTTAAAAGGGTACTATCGTTCATGTGAAATTATCACATCTATTTCCACTCATGTTTGTTTTCTTTGGAAGGTCATATTGAGTTCCAGGGCTTGTGCATTCCTAGAAATTTTAGGAATGTGAAATTTACATATTTGTTGTCTTCTTTTTAGTCCTTTCTTCTCTTTATTGCATCAATTTAATTTTTATAATGTCAATTTTGAAATTTTTGCTTTTACCCTGGTAAATTCAAGCAGCAAACTGTCCAAGGTAGTTAAAATGATTGCCATTTTTAGAGCAATAGTTACTGTACTAAGTCATAGTCTAGTGTGAAAATGCACATCACCTATTTGTTCCTGTGATGAGGCATGGGGCTTGCTTTATGTGGATTTTCTCATTATATAAAATTGTTTAATATGTATGTACCTGTGCTTATGTTGTTATATCCTATCTTGTTTTTTTCTTCTTTTTTCTTTATCATGAAGGTTAGTGAAGCTAGAAGCTTGGATAGAGATGTAGTGGAGACTGGTCTTACATTTGCTGGCTTTGCTGTAAGCAACAACTCCTATTCTCTTGCAGTAGTATATCATACCCCCGCCCAAGACCGCAAAACATAGCTCTTGTTTAATATTCACTTGTTAGTATTTACATTCTGTACTGTTGTCATCTTACATGCTGGTAATAACAGGTATTTAACTGCCCTATAAGAGCGGATTCAGCTGCTGTTTTGTCTGAATTAAAGAATTCATCTCATGACTTGGTAAGTGGCAACTTTTTAGTATTTTTAGTTGGCTGGATATAAACTTGATAGGAACAAATTGTTTATTCATACATGTTAGTTCATTGTTGCTTGATGCAGTATAATATACCTTTACGAATTGTTTTGTTAAGATTATTAATCTTAATATTTTGTTATTATTTAGAGATTTTATGTTTTGTATGAATAATTACAGTATTAAGTTGCAGTTTAGTGTGAAATGCATGCCATTCATTTGTTCTTGTGATGCTTTGTCTAGATTTTCATGTATGCTTAAGTTGCTTTAACCTATCTTTTGTTAGATATTGAACTTCTTTCTAGTGGATTCAAGAAGCATCCCTTGTGGGTTGAAGGGATGCCTAGTGGATTAAGCACAATATTTCAGTACTCAATAAATGGAAATTGAGTATCTGCAATTTTGAAACATTCCTTATTTGGTTGAAAAATAACGCTATCATGACGTTGTTCTCTTTTGTCAGGTGATGATCACTGGTGACCAAGCTTTGACAGCTTGCCATGTTGCTAGCCAAGTGCATATCATAACAAAACCAGCATTAATTCTTTATCCATCAAGGAGTGGACAAGGATATGAGTGGATATCGCCTGATGAAGTGGAGAAAATTAGTTACGGGTAAAGTTATTATCTCTGGAAAAAGGCGGGAGGGGGGGTTGTTCTCTATTTTGATGCTTTATGCTAAATACTGATAGCCTGCATGCTCTCTCTATCAATCGTAATTTTTATTCTCTAGTCTGAGAAAAACAAAATGCAATTAATTTCAGTGACAAAGAGGCTGAAGAATTGTCAGAGACCCATGATCTCTGTGTTGGAGGTGACTGCTTTGAAATGTTGCAACAGAGCTCTGCTGTCGTAGGAGTCATCCCTTATGTCAAGGTTTTTGCAAGAGTTGCTCCAGAGCAAAAGGAACTTATCTTGACTACTTTCAAAACTGTCGGGAGGATCACTCTGATGTGTGGCGATGGAACTAATGATGTTGGCGCTCTAAAGCAGGTTAGTACACCACTTTCATTTTCTAAGTAAACAATCTCTGCAATTTTATCGTTCACATTCTTTGGTTTTGAAGTTTGATGATAACAAATGCATACACATTCACCATTTATTTTTGCACGAATGAGTTTAGTAAAACACCTTTAATTCTTACTGATCATATTCTTGGATGGTCATCCTTGTAGTCCATGAAACTGATGGGTGAAACTCTGACTTAGAATTGATGCTTGTAGCAGGTAGAGTGCCCGTTTGGGACGGCGTTTCAAACGCTGTTTCCAAAAAATTCAATTTTTTTTTCATTTTAAATGAATATGTTTTGGTGTTTTTAGATCATTTTGATGTGCTGATGTCAAAAATGATTTTTAAAAAATAAAAAAAAATCATTTTAATGTATTTCGGCACGAAAAGCACTTTGAAAAGCTACCGCAACAGCTCTCCCAAACCGGCCCTGGCTGTTAGTTCAACCAGGGTTCATCCTTTTTCCTTCTTAATTACTATTTTAATTTCTGGACCAATTGAACTTAATTATTTCAGCTCAGATAGGATGGACCTCCTTTAGGGATGCATACACAATTGGCAAGCTAAAAAAATAAGTTTGGCATCTAAAACTCGTTGAGTCTTTATAAGTTACAGCAATAAAGCATTTAGCTGTTTCACAGTACCAAAACAAGGAGTTGCAGAAGAAATATCAATATTTGATATTTTGTTTTCAGGCCCACGTAGGAGTTGCGTTGTTGAATGCAGTGCCTCCAACAAAAAGTGGAAACACTTCATCAGAAACACCTAAAGATGGATCTCTCAAGCTTTCAAAGTCAAAAAAAGCAAAGCCCGAAGCTAGTAATGTAAATGGAGAAAGCTCTTCTAGAGGTAAAGCTGTATCAAGATCAGATTCTGCTAGCCAATCAGCTGGTAACCGCCATCAGACAGCTGCAGAAATGCAACGACAGAGGTTGAAGAAGCTAATGGAAGAGATGAACGAGGAGGGTGATGGTCGCTCAGCCCCCATTGTCAAGCTTGGAGATGCCTCAATGGCCTCCCCCTTCACAGCAAAGCATGCATCGGTTGCCCCCACAACAGACATAATTCGTCAGGGTCGAAGCACTTTAGTGACTACCCTCCAGATGTTCAAAATACTTGGTCTCAACTGCCTTGCGACAGCGTATGTTTTGAGCGTCATGTATCTGGATGGTGTCAAGCTTGGTGATGTGCAGGCCACAATCAGTGGTGTCTTCACCGCAGCCTTTTTCCTTTTCATCTCCCAAGCACGGCCGCTTCCCACACTCTCGGCTGAAAGACCCCACCCTAATATTTTCTGCTTCTACGTCTTCCTTTCTCTCATGGGACAGTTTGCAATCCACCTGTTGTTCTTGATGTCATCGGTGAAAAGTGCTGAGAAATACATGCCTGACGAATGCATCGAACCTGACTCTGAGTTTCATCCGAATCTGGTCAACACTGTTTCATACATGGTGAGCATGATGCTTCAGCTCGCCACTTTTGCCGTGAACTACATCGGTCATCCTTTCAACCAGAGCATCACAGAAAGCAAACCGTTCCTTTACGCCCTCCTGGCCGCTTCAGGTTTCTTCACAGTGATCACCTCTGATCTATTCAGGGGCTTGAATGACTGGTTGAAATTGGTGCCCTTGCCACCAGAATTGAGGAACAAGCTTTTGATCTGGGCTGTTCTCATGTTTGTGAGCTGCTATACATGGGAGAGACTGCTGAAATGGGCTTTCCCTGGTAGGATTCCATCTTGGAAGAAACATCATCAACGGTTGGCTGCAGCCAATGTCGAGAAGAAGAAAAATGTCTGAGCCCCGAACCCTGAACCCTGAACCTCGAACCAGTATACAAGTCAGTCACTGGATTTGACGAATAGTATGGATAGGAGAATCAAGATGATATAGATTCATCTTTGCCTTGATATGTGACATACATATCCCATTAATTTTGATTACATGGTGGGGATTTTTCTGATGATGACCCAGTTTTACCATGGAGGAGGATGAACTTTTTTTCCTTTTAAGAAAAATACGATGAAGGGTAAGGTGCCATGAAATAGCAGGTGAGAGAGTATGTGCACTCTCTCGGACTACTTCAAACTATGTTTGCTTTCTTACAACAATTTGATTGATATAGAGACTGCTGCTTTCCTCTTTCTTCTTTATTCAAACATTTTATACATCGCGTATTTCCTTGAACACATTTGTAATTGTAAAAACATTTTTTTTTAGATTCGAGTAAATCTTATTCTCCGCATATTTTGTGGGTTTAGTGAGCGAGTAAAATCTTGATAGTCCAACCTCTTATAAAAAATATATATTTTGACTCGAATTCAAGATATGTGGTATTGTATAAACATTCTACATTATAGTTTACCAAAACAACATTTTTAATGAGCGTGAGGCTAAGCTGTTGGTTAAAACCCATCAAATAAATATATTTTAAGCAGAATAATCTTAATTGGCTACTGTAATCTATAATAGAACAATGAATTGATTCTTGAGCAGAATAACCTACAAATTTCTCCACCCCACATCAAAACGTCTATCTTCTGCAGGCTACTGCAAATCCGTACTCGAATGTCATCGATGGACAGGAGCACCACAACAGGACACTCTGCTGCCTACTGAGCTTGCTTTTCCTGCCACTAATGTTAAAAAAGATTACCCGAAAAGGAAAACGAAGTGATGACAAAGTAAAAGTTAAGACTGTAATTCTGTAAAATATATATATATAGAAGCTGTTTGTCACGGAGTTTCACCCGCCGTGTCGCAGTTTTTCAATTTTTTTTTCATTTTAAATGAATATGTTTTGGTGTTTTTAGATTATTTTGATATGCTGATGTCAAAAATAATTTTTAAAAAATAAAAAAACATCATTTTGATGTATTTCGGCACGAAAAACACTTTGAAAAACTACCGTAACAGCTCTCCCAAACTGGCAAATAAAAGATTACCCGAAAAGGAAAACGAAGTGATGACAAAGTAAAAGTTAAGACTGTAATTCTGTAAAATATATATGAACCACTGGTTCTTAATCCGGTCTGCCGGTTCAATTTAACCTCTGTTATGTTAACTTGTATGGAGAAAGTGTAGTCTTTTGGCTAAACTATTATTTAGTCCCTAATGTTTTAGAAAAATAATCAATTGATCCATTTGGTTTTAAGAAAATCCATGCATGTTTGTTTTATCCTCTTATAACTTAGCCATGGAAAGAACTTAGGAGGACCACAAAAACCTAACTTGCCATAATAATTGTTGAGGAGCACAGCAGTTTTGCAGTCACTCTCAAATTAAATTTCAATCTCAACGATCACTTCTTTAAACATTTCTTAGTCCCTATGGTTTAGCAAAATAACCAATTAGCATCTTTCGTTTTAAAAATTTCAATTTTAGTCCCCCACATTGTTCATGCTCATCGATCACTTACTTCTTTAATCATTTCTTAATTGCAATTACCCTTAATTTCACTTAAAATTAACAAAAAGCACCCCGTTTGGGAACTAAGAAATATTATTTATTTTTTGTTTAAAATAATAATTATTTTTATTATATTATTTTAATGCATTTTTAAATAAAAAATAACTATCAAACAAACTCAAAATTAAAATGGTATTGAGAAGGACTACTCAAAAGTAATTAAATTAAATTAAATCAAAGTTATTGAACTCTACTTGATTCATAATTTAGTTTAAGATCTAGAATATAGGTAAGATTCATAATTTAATTTAACTCTAATCATGTTCTTAATTTATTTTTTAACTCGGTCAGAATTAAATTATAAATTTAACTTCCTAGGTCTACCCGAGTGATTAAAGATACTAAAATATGATTTTTAAGACTACCAGGACTAACTTGCAAGATCATTAAAATTTATTTTATTGCTTAAAAGGCCAAAACAATCCACTCAGATTTGTTTTGGGGGTAGAGGAGGAGAAACTGGCGGTTGGTTTAGCTAGGGTTTTAGTATTATCTTATTATTTCTATATTTATTTTTCTTGAAATTATATTTGTCCTTAAGGCTACAGTGTCGAACCTAACTCAAACAAACAAACACCTTCCAGACTCTCTTCGAAATCTCCACAGACCTAGCAACCAGACGTCAAATTCTCAACAAGACACTAAGGTGAGCAAATCATAACTGTTTCTTTCTTTGATCCTTTTATTTTATCCGATTAGTATTCTCCTTTTCTTGTTCGTTTTGGGATTTCTTCTAACAATGTCTTGTTGAATGTTTAAGGAAGAACCCTTTTACTTTTGGAGGGGCGTAAAACCCTAAATTTCACCGATTTTGATTTTGGCTGCCTTCGGGTTTTGGTTTCTGAGACGGCGTGATGGGGAGATAAGGGCATGGGTTTCTGTGGGCTTGGATGTGAAGAAAAGATGAATGAAGAGGGGAATGGGTGTGGTGATCATGATTCCCCCCCCCCCCACCCCCCCCCGATTAAAGAAATAACAAGAGACACTCGACAGACAAATGAAACCTTGATTCATATTAACAAAGCTATAATATGAGTTTTGAGTTCTAAAATAGATTAAGCCACATATATAATTAAGCTCTTTATACCTGATTGATTAATCTAAAACCAAATGGGAATCTTAAATAAATTAATAAAAATAATATATATTTTTTTAAACTAACCTAACCAAATCTCACTAGAGTTTAATAAAACCAACTAATCAAGAGTTATCCTGCTAATTAACTCAAGATTAGCCAGATAATATTCAAAATAATTTAAAATGAAACTCAATTCAACTTCTAGATATGTGGATTTTGGCAAGATTTAATAATTATCCAGTTATATTGACAGAGTTGAGCTTACCAATCTTAATCTTATCAAAGCAAGGCACAAGGATGATACGTGCATCTGGCACAAATTGCTGCTTCATGCTTAGGCCTACCTCACTCAGCTGCGAAAAATGTAACTGAGATGAACAGCCCTTTTTTATCATAACAAATAAAGAAGTGTTAACAGAAATTTAACTCAAGAGTACGGAATCCCAGTTGTGGTACACTGGAATTTTTCTTCATAGCAGAAAATCCCAAAACAAGATCATGCTAAGGTGATTCACAAGTATTAAGTAGTTGTATTGTAGAGTTTCAAAGTGAAGAGTATATCTTGAGTAAGAATCCGTGCCATGAAAAGGATCTGATCAGATGTAAATTCGATTTGCTGATGAAAAAAGTAAACAGGGCATGTGATTCTCAGCACCAAACAGAATTGTCACGCAAATTGGAGGCACGATGAAGATACTATCATATAGAATATCCAAGGCTCCGGTATCGGCAGTTCAGACTTCTACAGAACCTCGATTCAAAAGAGTCAATGTTCACTGCAAAAGAGTAAAATTGAATTAACCAGTAGGGTTTACGTTCATCATTCATGATTTATGTTAAAAAAGTCTCCAACTCCAATGTACTCTCACAGTAATTATATTCAATCACATTCAGAAAAAGTACTTTCTAACAGTAGCAATCCCTCCACAGAAGTTGGATGCACAAAGACATTAACAAGTTGCATTCCAGAAAATGAAACGATGAAAATTAAGAACCCTATATGATGTTAGCCTATAGGAAACCCAAGAAACCAGAAACCCAAGAAAGTTTATTTCTTAGCTAAATTCCTCATCTGGGTTCCTTTCATTTCAATTTAATTTCCAATAAAATGTCAGTTACAACACTAAACTTCACTAAAGACAGTTTCGTTAGCCACTTTCTTAGGAAACAAACAGAGCATAACATAAGAAAGAACACAAACTGTAGAAAGAAAGAGAAGTGGAAAATACCAAGTTTAGCCCAGAAATCATTAGAGGAGGAACTGGAACCAGAAGAGCATTCAGCAATCTCCATGATTTTTCCTTCAATGGGGTGTTATCTAAAACTCAAAAGAATGAGAGGAGTTTCTCTTTGAGAGAATTTTAATTGTTGGTTCTCGGAGGTTTTAAAGAGACAGAAGACAAGGACAGAGATGTGTCTATTAAGTTCAATATGGAGGTTTTTTTTTTCTTAGAACCATTATAGAAAAACACTGACATTATTAAACTCCTCTAGAGAAGATATACTCATAAGGCAAACTCGTTAACACAATTTTTTAATGTTATTTTGCAGTCAAACTTTCTCTCTTTTTCTCATCTATACTTGGATATATTGGCCTAGTACAGGTATTTCAGATTCCTGTGCAAATGTCATTTACACATTTTCTTCTGGAAAAAAAAATTCCTTTGGTTTATTGTAACCTGGGAAACAACTTCTGTCACTTTTCAAAATTATGAGTTTTCTGCCTCATTGCTCTGAAACCATTGCTACTTAATACAGCCCTATCATCATTTGATTTTGTGGATTTTCAGGCGAAACGTTTTGTGACCAGAGGTATTGCGCCAACATCATGGACTGGTAATAATTCCTGAAGCAGATGCTTCGTTTACTCTGTTATAAAAGTCAGAAACTGAAATCGGGATCTTCAAGCAGATATTAGATTTGGATGATCCTTTTAATAATGAATCTGTTATCACCAATTAAAAAAGCCCATATAATTATCGATACTCTGTTATCCGTGTGCCGACTTCTGTTATAAAAGTCTTCTTCTGTACATCTGTGAGACTGCTCTTGTATGCTTTTACAGGAATTCCAGTATCCACCAAACTCCAATATTCTTTGGAGCAAAAGAAATTCTCCATGAGCATGCTCTAATGATCATAGTGTCATCAAACTTTCAGTTTTCATGGCGTCATTGTTGAACGATGAAATTAATTTCATTCAAGCGTTGTGAGGAGGCTTTGATACTAGATGTTGTAAACCTTATTTGAACACTCACCAAATAAATGTAAAATTAAATTTGGATGCTCAAATGTTGGGAAAATAACAAATATGGCCGTAAATAGCTAAAAACGTATAGGATTTATTAACAACAACTAAAACAAACTTATAACCCTACAACTAGGAAATCTTGACAACTTCAACATTGTGCCTGTGCAAATTTTCCACACAAGAACATGGTAAGTCAGTAGTTTTTATACATGAGCTATAATCCTAATAAAATATAACAAGTGTATTCAAATCTTAAACTTTAAAGGTCTGATTTGTTAATTTGATATTTAATCGATTTGATATTATATTTTTATTTTTATTTGGATGGATTTTAAAAATATAATTACATAAAAAATAACAAATTAATATTTTTTTATTTTAATAATTTGATATAACAACATAAAATCTTGATATTTAGATTCAATTAATAGACGGCGAGTGAAAGTCGTCTTGTTCACACCCATAGTTGCTTGTCGAAGTCTATACCATTTGATTTTGAGGGTATCGGACGAGACCCGCAAACCAAACAGAGCACGTCCGAGAGATGAAGGCAGCCAATTGAATATTTTGCCGTGTGGAAAATCATGCCATTTGAATGCGATGCTGCCGAAATTTTCTTGCTCGGAAATTGTCTGAATATAAATTTATGCAAAAATATAAATTTGGGTGCAAGAGATTTTTGTGATGCGCGTAGAAGGTAATGAAAGATGTGGTGTGTAGAGATGGATCTCTGTTCATACGCGTGGATGACAATTCATCTCACATCAACTCCTATTTGTTAACCTGATTATTTCTATAATTAAAATATAATTTAGTAATTTTAAAATTAAACTTGGCTCAACAGACCTTATCGCACCCTCACTTGACTTTCCCTCATCCAAACCAAAGACAGGTCTACTGGAGGAAGAAGGTATGGTTTAGAATCAAACACGTTGAGATGGTGACCTATAAATCTCCTTGCTCCCTTTCTAATTTGCAAGAAAGCGTATTCTTTCTCTGAAACAATATTGCCTCCACTAACCTTCAGTCCTCATGACTTCACTCTACATCTAGCCTTTCCGATTGCCGCAATTTGATCATTAAAGTCACCGAGTAGCTGGAATCTGACCACCTTATAAACACAATACAGAGGTAACCTACTGCTTGCATGCTTGCAGTCTTTTTTCGTTTCATATTTTCAGCAATATTAATTGTTGCTTGACAGCAATATTACACTACGAAGATTGCCAAAGAAAATAATTGTTCCATTGGATTTTACGTTGTCATGATTTTGCTAGCAACTCTTCTTTGCTTCTTGTTAACTATATGTAAATTTAAGGCAGCTGGAAGCAGTATTAACTATAGTTTGTGTACTCAAAACTTGAAAGCTTTACGTTCAGATAGATCATGATTGACCTGTTTATTGAGTTCCTTGTAGGTCTTCAAGTACAATATCATTCTATTTTAGAAATGCAGAAAGAAAAACGCAAGCAATCCAAAGATGAAGAAGACGATTCATCCTCGCCAAAGAGAAGAAAAGCTGACCTCAGCAAGCCTGCCAGTTTTATCTCCACAGGTAAGGTAGAGATATCTCGTGCTGAGAGCATAATAATAATAAAAATTCCTTGGTATATCACTTTTGGTAAAATCGGACCGTGACATTCCATCCTGATCGGTTGCTATGAAGTTGAAGAAAAAGAGGAGGAAATAATGTTTTTTTTATTAAGATTTTTTTTAAATATATATTTTTTAATTAACTCTTCTCTATATTTCTGTTTACAAGTCTATTTATAGATTATTTTGAGTTTATTATTTGCTCTTCCAATTGTTTTTTTATATCTCATTGCTAAATAATGGAAGTGTTCAACAATGACAAATATTATCAACCCCTTTGTTTATGAATTGACGAGAGTTTTTGCAGCTTCCATGACAGAGCCAGAGTTGTCTCGCGCTAGAACAAAGGGGGCCTACGATGTATATCTGAGTTTTAGAGGAGAAGATAATCGCAAGAATTTTACAGATCATCTATATACTGCCTTAGTCCAAGCAGGAGTCCACACTTTTCTAGATGAAAATGAAATTCCTAGAGGTGAAGAAATCTCTAAACATCTCCTCAAGGCAATTCAAGAATCGAAGATATCCATAGTGATCTTCTCAAAAGGATATGCTTCGACTAGATGGTGTCTTAATGAACTTGTAGAGATTCTTGAGTGCAAAAATAGGAAAATTGGCCAGATTGTTCTTCCTATATTCTATGACATTGATCCTTCAGATGTGAGAAAACAGACTGGCAGTTTTGCAAAAGCATTTGATAAGCATGAAGAATGTTTTAAAGAGAAGGTGAAGGAGTGGAGAAAAGCTCTTGAGGAAGCCGGAAATCTTTCTGGATGGAATCTCAATGATATGGAAAATCGGTATGCCTTTTTTGTCCTCTAATATTCACTGTATGGAATGATTGTACGTACTTTAGAGTAATTTTACCATGAGATACAATAAAAAAATTAGCATATATACTTAATTGTCTCTCTAATAAGGTCTAGCTTTCGTCGATGAGCAGGCATGAATCAAAATTAATCCAAGCCATCATCAAGGATGTGTTGAACAAATTGGGTCCCAGGTACATAAATGTTGCTACTAACCTCGTAGGTATTGATCGCCTTGTCCAAACTATTAGTGACTTCCTAAGTACGCCAACAAATGAGGTTTGCATGGTGGGAATACATGGGATGCCAGGAATAGGAAAGACGACGATAGCAAAAGTTGTTTTTAATCAACTCTGCTATGAATTCGAGGGTAGCTGTTTTCTTTCAAATATCAATGAAACATCAGAACTACCGAATGGGCTTGCTCTTTTACAAGAACAACTTCTTCATGATATCTTGAAACAAAATGTTGCCACTATCAATAATGCTGATAGAGGAATGGTTCTGATCAAAGAACGACTTTGTCATAAAAGAGTTATTGTTGTTGTTGATGATGTGGCTCAGCAGTGCCAACTAAATGCTTTGGTGGGAGAGCGAAGCTGGTTTGGTCCGGGAAGTAGAGTGATAATTACAACCAAAGATGAACGCTTGCTTCTTAAAGTGGATCGAAAATTTAAGGTTGAAGAATTGAAACGAGATGCGTCCCTTCAGCTTTTCAGTTTGCATGCCTTCAGGGACAACAAGCCATCAAAAGATTATGTTGAGCTTTCGAATGATGTAGTTGATTATTGTGGAGGGATTCCTTTAGCCCTTGAGGTTTTAGGTTCTAGTTTGTCTGCAAAAAACAAATCTAGATGGAAATGTGTGATCGACAAATTGAGAATCATTCCAAACCATGATATTCAGGAAAAACTTCGAATATGTTTTGACAAACTGGATGACCATAAGCTACAAAAAATATTTCTTGATCTTGCATGCTTTTTTATTGGTAGAAATAAAGAATATGTATCACATGTACTTGAAGCTCGATGTGGTTACAATCCAGAAGATGATTTGGGAACTCTCGGTGAAAGGTCTTTGATTAAAGTTAATGCTTTTGGAGAGATAAGCATGCATAATCTATTACGAGATATGGGAAGGGAGATCATTCAAAAAGAATCACCTGACCACCCTGGAAAACGTAGCCGAATTTGGCAATGTGAGGATGCATGGAATGTACTCAGCAAGCAGATGGTAATAACTAAATGCATACACAAAAGCACAATCATGCACGTATATTCTTGTTTTAAACTTCTTGCATATAATTATTTTGAAACACTATTGAATTTTGGTTGATTTTCAGGGGACAGAAGTTGTGGAGGGTTTAGCGCTAGATGTGAGAGCTTCAAAAAATAACTTACTAAGCACAGAATCATTCACAAAGATGAGATGCTTGAAGTTACTCCAAATCAATGGAGTACATCTCTCTGGACCCTTCAAAATGCTTTCAGAAGAGTTGATATGGATTTGTTGGCTTGAATGTCCTTTGAAATTTTTTCCATCTGATTTGATGCTGGACAACCTAGTTGTTCTTGAGATGCAGTACAATAACTTCAAAGAATTATGGAAGGAACAAAAGGTGCGAAACATACTACAATCCTCCAAAATTTGTCCTTGATGTAATTTATACTCATAAGTTGCAAACTTTGATGATTATTTTTTTCATTATTTTCCTTATTGCTCTTACAGATTCTCAACAAACTAAAAATCCTTAATCTCAGTTATTCAAAGAATCTTGTTAAAACACCAAACTTGCACAGTGCAAGTCTAGAGAAACTCCTATTGGAAGGTTGCTTGAGTCTAGTGGAGGTGCATCAATCTGTTGGATATTTAAAGAGCCTTATTTTTTTAAATCTAAAGGGATGTGGGAGGCTAAAGGCTCTTCCCCAAAGTATTTGTGATATAAAGTCTCTTGAGATTTTGAATATTTCTGAGTGTTCACAACTTGAGAAGTTGCCGGAGCACATGGGTGGTATTGATTCCTTAACCGAGCTGCTAGCAAATGGAATTAACAACGAGCAATTTCTTGCTTCAATCGAACATTTAAAGTATCTAAGGAAGTTGTCAATGTGCGGATACAATTTCAATGCGGACGCACCATCATCTACATCTTGGTCTTCACCAATTTCATCATGGATTTCGACGAGTGTTTTAAATTGGAAAGCTTTGCTGCCACCTTGGTTCACTAGTTGGAGATTATTGAGAAAACTAAGACTTGCTTATTATGGTTTGTCTGAACGCACAACTAATTGTGTTGATCTTGGTGGTTTGTTTGCTCTCGAGGAATTGAATCTATCAGGAAACAATTTCTTCAGTCTGCCTTCAAGCATCAGCATCCTTCCTAAGCTTCAGCTTTTGAGAGTTTCGCATTGCAGGAATCTTGTATCAATCTCAGAGCTTCCCTCAAATTTAAAACTCTTAGATGCAATCGGCTGCAAATCAATGGAGAGAGTAAGACTTCCAATCCAATCAAAAAATAATTCAAATCTGTCTCTACATAGGTGTCCAAGTAATCATGGCTGGATTATATCCTCTGATACCGCTTGCGATTTATCAAATAATAACAAGAGTCTTGTTGAGGTACAATTTCATTCTCTCTGGCACACAAATAAACACACAATTGGCACTACTATATACTATATTGAATTAATGCATATTCATATATGTATATATATTGAATATTGTTTAAAATTTCAGCACTGATCTTTGAATTATAAATATACACAGGCATCTTACAATCATTGTTATGGATATCATATTAACGACTACGATGCCAGATTGCTTACGAGTCTCTTTTATTCTAAGTATCGAAATGGGTTCCAATACCATGCAAAAGGATGTTCATTATCGTTTCATATACCTCCAGTATTCCAAGGTTTGTTTGTTTGGGCTATAAGTACAAGGATGGTTTTTAGTAGTAGTGATACAATCAAAGCTATTATAAGAAAAAAGAGCAACGGTATGCAATTGTTTGAAGCTACTACACAAGTAGTAGGACTCTATTGCCCTCTTAGTTGGGCAAGATACGTAAGTTTAAGTGAGATGGCAATGGAAGAATATTGTGGACACGAAGAGTTGGAATTGTATGTGAATTTGGGGAGCGAAGACATTAATGTGAAACAATGTGCGATCAATGTAATAGAGGATTTGGATTCATTTGAAGCAATAGAGTGGGATCCCGACATTGAAAGTGATAATGTGATACCTTCACCACCATGTCATCTCCTTTATCATCCCCTTTATGGTTCCATATCATTTACTACAAAAGAGAAGTGGAAAGCCGATTTAATCAGGAGGAAGATTTTACTACTGTAATAGATTTATCTTAGTACTAGCCTAGTGCTATGTTGAACTATGGATCATTATATATCTCATCTAGGCCCCGGTTTTGACCTAAGCTCAATTAGTTGAAGGATTTCTTTGTGAAATTTCTATAATTCATGCCTTCTTAGTTATGATATTATCGCCTTGTTGTATAAATTTAATTAATAAAGCATTTTGTTTTTGAGTTAAATGTCAAGTGCTCTCAATTTTTTCTTGACGAATTGAAACGATTATGTAAGGAAAAATCTAAAAACAAATTAAAACACAAAACGAATGTGTGAGGGAAACTCATTTATTGTCTTTTGAAATCGAACTTTTCTCATGAACTAATTCTAAATAGGCTAAAACTAGTAAAAAAATAATAATTCTAGTTAGGTTTGATATTTAATCTATCTCTATGTTTGGTTCCAACTGCTATACTTATAATATCCATTTTCTCCTGCTTCAATGCCATAGATTTTTCATGTAGAAAGATTTGTTTTCATGCTGAAGAAACGATGGAAAAAACCTCTCCCTGCAGTAAAGATTGTCACATGCATGGTGTTGACAAAAATTTTTTAGTAAACCTCGGAACCTGATGCGGACAGGATAGCAAACACATATTTGGAACATTTAATGCACCCAAAGCAACAGGCATTTTAAGTTTCTCCCGTTCTCTTATTGAGTTTTTATTGCCCATTAATTCTGGACTGTTTCCAGATTTAATGGACTTGTTATGAGTGTTTTTATTTCCCCATTAATCCTGGACTGTTTCCAGATTCAATGGACTTGTTTTGAGTGTTTTTATTTCCCCATTAATTCTGGACTGTTTCCAGATTTAATGGACTTATTATGAGTCTAAAGAGTTATTGTTGTAGGAGTCTAAGAGTTATGTTTTTGGGTTGTTATGGGAGTCTAAGAGTTACATTTTCTTTGTATTTAATGGATTGTATCCACGTTATAGTGGACAGAATGAAACAAGAAAAAAAAACTCTTTGAGTAGTTAACTCAAAACACCTCTCTTTCTTCTATTTTTCTGTGGAATTATAGATCAAAGAAAACCTTGTGTGCTATATACGTGTGAGTTCTGTTTTAGACTGCATCAGGTTGGTATCAGAGCTCGGTCAGAAATCGTCGACATGACACCAAAAAGACGTGTGAACCTACCGAACCTCCGTGAGCAACCAGTGAATGAAGTTTATGAGCGCGATGAGATCGCACGACTACAGCAGCAAGTCGAGGCATTGACGCAGCAATGGCTCAACATCGGGGTCCAAATCCACAAGATGTGGAAGAGGAATCCGAAGAGGATGAAAATCCTTTCGCACCTCAACCAGCACAACGGAGACCAGCAAATGATGAATCAAGGCGTTGGGAAACAGGCCTCAAGGTTGACATACCAGAGTTTCATGGTGGTTTACAAGCAGATGAGTACCTCGATTGGATCAATGCGGTAGATGAAGTTTTGGACTTTAAACAGGTCCCAGAAGACAGACGAGTAGCCCTGGTTGCAACAAGGCTGAGGGGCCGGGCTGGAGCTTGGTGGCAACAAGTGAAGAAAACGAGGACTATACAAGGAAAGGGGAAGATCACATGCTGGGACAAGATGAAGAAACACATGCATTCTGCATTCCTACCATACAACTACACACGAACACTTTACCAACGGTTACAAAATCTAAGGCAGGGGAATCGCTCAGTTGATGACTACACTACGGAGTTCTATCAGCTAGTATCGCGAGATGCAATTGCGGAGGATGAGGAGTCACGAGTTGCGCGATACATTGGGGGACTGCGGATTCAATTCCAAGATGTCCTTAATATGTTTGAAGTACTGAGTGTATCAGATGCCCACCAGAGAGCTGTGCAATTAGAGAAGCAACTAGCGCGCAGGAATACCGGGATAACAAGCTTTGGAGGTTCTAGCGCAAATACTAGCAATGTCAGCGGGCGAACAGGGAATATAAGTTTTGGGGGGGGAAGCACAGGAGGTGCAAGTAGCAGTAACACACGACCAGCCGTCCCACCATCTACATTTACCAAACCTACCGTGCCTACACACACAACAACACCAAACACAGGGTTTCGTTGTTTTAATTGTGGAGAACCTGGACACAGGTTCGCAGAATGTAAGAAAGGACCACGAAGGGGTTTGTTCTCAGAGATGGAAGAAATCAGCAGGGAGCAAGATGGTGATGTTGAGACAGAAGCAGTTTACGATGAAGAAGAGCGTGTAGAGGGGGATACTGGACCAATGTTAATGGTCCGACGCAGCTGTTTGGCACCACGCGGGGTAGAGGATGATTGGTTGCGCACTAATGTATTCCAGTCCACTTGCACAATTAGTGGGAAGGTCTGTCAATTCATCATTGACTCAGGTAGCTGTGAGAACGTGGTGTCCGATGAGGTGGTCCGTAAATTACACATGACAACCGAACCACACCCTAGGCCATATAAACTGACATGGCTAGATCGGAGGAGTGATGTTACAGTATCAAAACGCAGCTTGGTGTCCTTTTCAATTGGGACAATATATAAAGATCAGATTTGGTGTGATGTGGTTTCCATGGATGCCTGTCACTTATTACTAGGCAGACCGTGGCTATATGATCGGCGTGTGATGCATGATGGGTTCTTAAATACATACACCTTCGTGTTCAATTCAGTCAAGGTTGTGTTGCTGCCAAAGAAGGAGGTTACGGGTAGTCCTTTGACAGGGGAAACCAGTAATTTGTTGACAATGGCTAAATTTGAGGCAGAAATTAGAGAGTCAGGGGTGGTTTACGTGCTGGTTGGAAGAGAGAAAATTGAAGGTGGCACTGTCCCGAGTGATGCGGAGCCACTAGTACAAGAGTTTGGAGATGTGTTTCCAGCTGAGCTCCCCGAGAACTTGCCCCCATTAAGGGACATCCAGCATCAAATTGATCTAGTTCCAGGTGCCAACTTGCCCAATAGGCCGCATTATCGGATGAGTCCGAAGGAACACGAGGAGTTACGACGCCAAGTAGAAGAATTGCTAGCAAAGGGGCATATTCGTGAGAGTCTTAGCCCATGTGCGGTGCCTGCCCTTTTGACCCCAAAGAAAGATGGAACGTGGCGAATGTGTGTTGACAGCAGGGCCATAAATAAAATTACGGTTCGTTACAGGTTCCCGATTCCACGATTGGATGACTTGTTGGATCAGTTGAGCGGGGCCACAATATTCACGAAGTTGGATTTGAAGAGCGGATATCACCAGATTCGTATCCGGCCGGGAGATGAATGGAAAACAGCCTTCAAAACTCGGGAGGGACTCTTTGAGTGGATGGTCATGCCATTCGGGTTATCTAATGCCCCCAGCACGTGCATGCGGGTGATGAATCAAGCACTGCGACCCTATATTGGTAAGAGTGTAGTGGTATATTTTGATGATATCCTAGTTTACAGCATTGATCCTACAATACACTTACAACATCTTCGGGAAGTTCTGACCGTGTTACGTAAGGAACAATTCTTTGCCGCAAAAGAAAAATGTGTGTTCTTAACTGACCGGGTTTTGTTCTTGGGTTACATTATCTCTAATGAGGGGCTCTCGGTTGACGAAACAAAAGTTGAAGCCATCAAACAGTGGCCCCAACCACAAACCATGACTGATGTCCGAAGTTTCCATGGGCTGGCATCATTCTATCGCCGCTTCATTCCTCACTTCAGTAGCATAATGGCCCCAGTAACTGATTGCATGAAGGACAACAATGGCAGATTTGTATGGACCAATGAGGCCGAGATAGCTTTCCAGGAAATCAAGAAACGATTGACCACCGCTCCAGTACTTGTCCTGCCCAACTTTTCAAACCCATTTGAATTGCACTGTGACGCTTCCAAGCTAGGAATTGGGGCGGTTCTGAGCCAAAATAGCAGGCCTATCGCTTTTTTTAGTGAGAAGATTTTGGGGTCAAAATTACGGTATAACACCTATGATGTTGAGTTTTATGCAGTGGTTCAAGCAGTACGACATTGGCGACATTACCTGTTTCTCCAGGAGTTCATCCTATTTACTGACCATGATGCTCTCAAACATATGGGAAGTCAGGATAAAATCTCATCCCGACATGCATCTTGGGCTGCATATTTACAAAAGTTCACTTTTGTCATCAAACATAAAGCGGGAACACTGAACCGAGTGGCAGATGCCCTTAGTCGAAGAAAGAATCTACTGATTGACATGCGTATCAAGGTTTTGGGTTTCGATTCCTTTCAAAATCTATATGCATCTGATCCTTTTTTTGCTATTGTATTAGGGAAGATCCAGAACAACCAACAAATTGACTTTGTTCTCCAAGATGGGTTTCTTTTCAAAGGCACACAACTGTGTATCCCTGAGTGTAGCCTTCGAACCAAGATAATACAAGAACTACACCAAGAAGGGCATGTGGGCAGGGATCGGACTTATTTGCTAGTGGCGGCATCTTACTTCTGGCCATCCTTGCGGAAGGAGGTTAGTCGTTTTGTGGAGCGATGTAGGGTCTGTCATGTGGCCAAGGGAGGAGCCGCCAATGCTGGGTTGTACATGCCACTTCCTGTTCCAGTACGCCCATGGTCCGACATCAGCATGGATTTTGTTCTAGGCCTCCCGCGAACACAACGGGGATTCGACTCCATCTTTGTGGTAGTGGACAGGTTTTCAAAAATGGTTCATTTTATACCATGCAAGAAAACGACAGATGCTGTTAGCGTGGCTGATTTGTTCTTTAGGGAAATTTATCGGCTACATGGGTTGCCGGAGTCCATTGTGTCAGATAGGGACACTCGTTTCTTAAGCCATTTCTGGCGAAGTCTATGGAAGATGGTTAATACCCACCTAAATTTTAGCAGTGCTTATCATCCCCAGTCCGATGGACAAACCGAGGTGGTGAATCGATCATTGGGTAATCTCCTTCGCAGCTTGGTGGGTGATCAAATAAAATCATGGGACAAGAAACTCGGTCAAGCCGAATTTGCTCATAACCATGCAGTCAATCGTAGCACCAAATTCAGCCCCTTTGAAATTGTGTACGGGTTTCTCCCACGATGTCCTCTCGACCTGACTAATCTCCCGAGCAATTCCAAAGTTCACCACAAGGCAGAAGACCTTATCACGCAGCTGCAGGACATCCATAACCTCACCCGACAGAATCTGTTGGAATCTGTTACCAAGTTCAAGCACGATGCAGACCGCAAACGGCGCATGGTCGATTTTCAAGTGGGTGAATTTGTTTGGGCTGTGTTAACAAAAGATCGCTTCCCCGCAGGCGAGTACAATAAATTGTCCGCATGGAAGATTGGTCCAGTGGAGGTTATTGAGAAAATTAATTCCAATGCTTACCGTCTCAAGTTGCCTAGTCATATTCGCACAGCAGATGTATTTAATGTTAAGCACCTAATTCCTTTCCGCGGGGACTCATCATCAGAGGAAGATCTCCCGAATTCGTGGTCGAATTCTTCTCAGCAAGGGGAGGATGATGCGGACAGGATAGCAAACACATATTTGGAACATTTAATGCACCCAAAGCAACAGGCATTTTAAGTTTCTCCCGTTCTCTTATTGAGTTTTTATTGCCCATTAATTCTGGACTGTTTCCAGATTTAATGGACTTGTTATGAGTGTTTTTATTTCCCCATTAATCTTGGACTGTTTCCAGATTCAATGGACTTGTTTTGAGTGTTTTTATTTCCCCATTAATTCTGGACTGTTTCCAGATTTAATGGACTTATTATGAGTCTAAAGAGTTATTGTTGTAGGAGTCTAAGAGTTATGTTTTTGGGTTGTTATGGGAGTCTAAGAGTTACATTTTCTTTGTATTTAATGGATTGTATCCACGTTATAGTGGACAGAATGAAACAAGAAAAAAAAACTCTTTGAGTAGTTAACTCAAAACACCTCTCTTTCTTCTATTTTTCTGTGGAATTATAGATCAAAGAAAACCTTGTGTGCTATATACGTGTGAGTTCCGTTTTAGACTGCATCAGAACCTGTCCGGAAATAGCAATAACGCCCCTGGAGGTGTAGACATTAGGTATAAAATGAATGGGTTACTTTGGAAATTTCATGAGGTTGGTAGATATAAATATAAAAGAAAAGAGAGACCATAATTTTAGAAAAGAGAGAACCGAAAGTGGGAAAGAAGAAGAGGAAATGAGAGGGAACGATTGGGGTAAGAAAATGAAGTATGAGAAAATAAGTTTGTAGACATGATTTATGTTTTGGTGGCTTAGGGTTCTGAAATCTTAATCATTTATTTAAACTAGTTTACCTTTCGATCAACTGGTAGTTTGGTCAACTGCTTGTCCTGATGGTTTTATTTGATTAACCACGTCATGAGGCTACACTGTGCTGTCGTCATCTGGAATAAATGTTTCCATTTATTACAGCCATCAGAGAAGAAAACCACAGAAGGGTTTGGATATTTGTAGCAAGTAATAGCAACAGTTGCTGTGCAAATTAGCGAAGGCTAGGACCACTCCATATAATTTTTCTAATTTTGGTCATATTTTTGCACAAAAAACGCACATTTGAGGCAAAATATTAAGAAACTTTAGCAATAAGGACCCAACTGAGAAATGTTTGTAACTAACTGATAAAATGTATAGTCTAGGGACTCAATTGAAGCTAGGCATAGAGTTTATGGGGTACCGAACAAGATCACCCTTCCATATTCGTCAAAGATAACCATAGCACACCTAAGAGAAAAACATGGACAAAAAGAAAGCAAAAATGAACATGAATTGCTTAATATCTTCTTATATTTAATTTTCGCTGGCTCTATTGATGAGTTTTGTAGATAAAATTATAAAAAGAAATAATGATCCACTAGAAATTTGCCATGAATCGACGTGATGGCTATTGCTGACTATCCCCCAATGTGATTGGCATGGATCAAGAAGATATTTTTGTAAACTAGCAAGCGGTTCTGGTCCACACATCACCTTCCAAAAGTAACTCGCAGTACTCTCCTCTGCAATGTGCCCTTTGGGACTGTGCTCATTTTCTTTAAGACAATAGAGAAACAAGAACAAAAAATTAAGTGGATTTCACATCTTATAACAACATAGAATAATCAAGAATGTTTGATCAGGAAGTGAGCAACAAGCAAGTGGCATTGAAAAACTATGTCACAGGGTTTCCAAAGGAGTCTGACTTGCAAATTATTACAACTGATACTATAAGACTTAGAGTACCAGAAGGGACTAAAGATGCAGTTCTTGTCAAGAATCTCTACCTGTCTTGTGATCCATATATGCGTGAAGGCATGTCTGCTTCTGATGGTGGGTTTCCCCCCTTCGAACTTGGAAAGGTTAGCCCTGTCTCATTTCATTTCTCGGTCTTTGAACAATGAAATAGAGTTTGTTTTTCTTCCCTTTTAATTTTGAGATTTCTTGATGTAATTGTTATTTCCCATTTGAGGTATTGGACCAAAGAAGGAGAATGTAATGGTTGAACAGTCTAAAATTGGGTTTGAGATAGGAATTGAAGGACAATTTTGAATTTTTTGAGAGCTTTCTTTTTACATTTTTTTGTCACAAACATGATGATGATACAGTATTCTTCTAGTGATCATGTAGGAGCTTTGTTTTGGATATGGCAAAATGTGTTTCTGTGTATTTCAATTCTATGATGATTGATATGGTGATGTGATATTCAAATTATACACGCAGCCTCTAATTGGGTATGGAGTGGCTAAAATCCTGGATTCTACTCATCCAAACTACAAGAAAGGAGACTTAGCTTGGGGTTTTACTGGTTGGGAAGAGTACAGTCTCATTGTATCACCACAAATTTTGTTCAAAATCGAGCACACTGACGTGCCCCTATCATACTACACAGGAATTCTAGGTCTGTTTGTTTTGAATTTTTCAAACGCAGTTTCACCTTTGTTTCTCAAAAAGATAAAGATGCTTAACAAATGAAATCGTGACTTGTGTTTGTGTTTGATTCATATGGTTAAAGCTCATGTGAAATTGTGTCGATTTGTTCTTTTAAGGTATGCCTGGTATGACTGCTTATGCTGGTTTTTATGAAATTTGCACGCCAAAGAAAGGAGAGTTTGTTTACATATCTGCAGCATCAGGAGCTGTTGGCCAGATTGTCGGGCAATTTGCAAAATTGTCAGGCTGCTATGTTGTGGGCAGTGCTGGATCTAAAGAGAAGGTGAGCCTAACTGGAAACCTTTTCCCTCCTATAAATGAAAACAAAACAAAATGAATTGAACTTTTAATCCATGAAAACAAATGTATATCCGTCGTTTCTGCATCTCCAAGCACAGCCGAGAATCCTACGATCTATTCGGTCTTGTGAAATGTTAGGTGGCTTGTGCTTATGGCCAGAGTCACTACCGATGTGGTTGCTGATGTCTTTTCTTCTTTTTCTGACACAAGGTTGATCTGCTTAAGAACACGTTTGGATTTGATGAGGCTTTCAACTACAAGGAAGAGCCAGACTTGACAGCAGCTCTTAAGAGGTCAGTAGTAATAAATAGTAAGCACCACAATGAAGCTTGGGAATCACACTTATATGCAAGCTTTTAGGTGAGATGGTTCCTTGACATGGTATCAGAGTCTTGTTAACCTAATAGTTACGAGTTTGAATTTTATCACCCTCATTCTATTTGATAAAAATGAAGCACAAAGTAGTGCAGACATATGCAAGTTTCAAACCCAAAAGACTTTAACTTGAGGGGGTGTGTTAAAGAATAATATAAATTATATTCTGGAGTTTCACTTAACAGCTTAAGCTTTTAGGTGAAATGGTTTTTGACATGAATTGATTTGGCAGGTGTTTCCCTGAAGGCATTGATTTTACTTTGAGAATGTTGGGGGTAAAATGCTTGATGCGGTGTTAGCGAACATGAGGATTCGCGGTCGCATCGCGGCGTGTGGAATGATCTCGCAGTACAATCTCGAGAAGCGTGAAGGTGTCCATGACCTGACGCATATTGTTTTCAAGGAAATTCGGATGCAGGGATTCCTAGCTGGTAGCTATTATCACCTCTATCCCAAGTTTCTGGAAATGGCTTTACCTTACCTCAAGCAAGGGAAGATAGTATATGTGGAAGATATAGCAGAAGGGCTTGAAAGTGGTCCATCATCTCTGCTAAGCATATTCACCGGCAAAAATGTAGGGAAGAAGTTGGTAGTTGTTGCTCCTGAGTGATACCATTAAGCACTGTTTTTAAGCTTTCCAAGGTCCTTGACCCGTATATCCTCTGAGCTTTCCTGGCTTCCCATGGACAGGAACTTCAATAATGATGAAGGCTTTTCTGGCTTTCATGGACAACCTTTGGTCATTGCCGAATGTTTTGGTAATAATACATTTGCTTTCTTAGAATATTTTTCAATTGAAAATATAGTAGAATAATGTTTTTTATAATTTTTTTATACATTCTGATGTTAACATTTTGAAATCATTAAAAAGCACTTCAAAACATTAATTTGGTTTTTTTAGATATACTTTGAGAATTAATCCACCCAGAAGATGCAAATTTCTGGCACATATAAGAGATAGAAATCAGATTTCTGGCACAATGTGATGAAGGTACATAAAAAATCAGAGCCAAGGTTTGATGAAGTTGCTGTCCGCCTCACTTGTAGGAGCGCCACCTCTAGCTGAGCCTGTGATAACTGGGTCTGAAGGACATCAATTTGTTGTTGTACAGCAGATCCTGATCCTCGAATGAGAACACCTTCCTCTCGGAGAGGGTCCACGGTCTTCTCCATGTGGCAGTGGCGGGTGCTGTCTCTATCCGACTGAACCGAGAGCTGGCAAACCGGGATGTCAGCCTCCGGATACATGAGCACCGTGGTCAAGCCCTCTTTTTTTATCTTCTTCAGCATGCTCAATGCCAGATCCCATAAGCAATTCCTTGGAGTTCCTGGTGGAGTACAGTGGAGCTGATAAGAACAAAATATATTTAGAAAGAATGATAAAAAGATCCAATGAATACTGAAATAAACAAAGTCCTCTAGCAGTTCGAGTGCCTTTCAGACTGGGTCTCCTCTCAATCCTCTGTAGTCTAGTAAACTACTTGGGCAACAACATGTTAACTCTGTAGTCTAGTATATGTAGAGAAACAGCTCATGTTAACGGAAATCAAGGATGAAGATCAATGCAGTAACAGCAGCAACATGAATTAATTAAATGCAGTGACAGCAAAAGCAAACCTGCAGATAACGGCAACAACATATAAAGGAAGGAATTAAATTGCAGATTTGAAGAAGAGCTGATCCTGTACATTAAACAATAGTTACGTTAAAATTCTGAATTAAATGTAATCTATATATATAGTGCAGCATGTAAAGGATACGATTTGAGGGAAAATAATACTGTTCTTCTTCATCTCTAATTATTCAGTATTTTCAATCCTATAGTATAACAGTTCGAGTGCCTTTCAGACTAGATCTTCTTTTCTTTGGCAGGATCATCCTTCACTCACCAGTCATCACTCAAATGTATGATTATCTTGATTGGATGCTCAGTGGATTTTGAAACCAAACTTGCCTTGATAAGATCATCGAATTCTGCTTCGACATCGGTTGTGCCACGGATGCGTTGCAGCATGGTTTTGGCCTTCTGTTCGTCGTTGAAGCGCTGGATTAGGCTGTTGGGCGTCTCTGGTAGGAAAATACAAAGAAAAAACCATGTTTTCTGCCGATTCCTCTGCAGTAAAAGAAGGAAAAGGAAGGTGCAGTGGTCTCTTGTAGTTGATTTTGTAATGCAACAATGAAAAAAGCTTAGCCAAGAAGTTGCTGTAACAACGAAAGGTGCGCTGGATTAGTTAATTTTATAGGTCTCGAAGTTAATTATATCAACCTTTAATAATCATCATATTAACAATTATAAATCTTAAACGAGAGATCATAAGAGTAATAAATTTTTTAATTTTAAATTCTTATCACCGAATCAAATCTTTTAATTCTAAATTTTTACTATTGGACTTGTCTACTAAAAATAGAAATTCCAGGAGAAGCATATATGGACTCCCCAGTAAGGTAAAGAATTCATGTGAAGCCCAAATTAGATCCTTTCACCTTTCGTGCATTCTAGAATGAGGCCCAAAAGTGACTTGACACGCCCACCGTGGCTGGAAGGCATGGCGTTGATCGCATTGGGCTTGGCACGTGCATACGTAAAAGCAAAATGTAACTAAAAATTGATTTCTATCCAAATAATTCTCCAATCAATTTCCCTTTTTTATTATAAATAAATGAAATTTCCCAATCAATTCTCTTATATTAAAACTAAGTTTATTTTTCTAATCTGATCAAAGATACTCTTCATAGAAAGTTTCTCTAACCAAATAAGAGATGGACTATCCACCTATATTCATTACAAATAAAAAGAAATATTAAAAACGTTGACGCAATTATTTCAAGCTTCACTATGTTTACAATGGACCTGTTTGGGAGAGCGGTTGCGGTAGCTTTTTAAAATGTTTTTCATGCGAAATACATTAAAATAATGTTTTTTTTATTTTTTAAAAATTATTTTTGACATCAGCACATCAAAATAATCTAAAAACACCAAAATATATTCATTTAAAAAGATTTTTTTTTTGAATTTCAACAAAACGGCGGTTTGACTGTAATGCCAAACAGGCACAATATATACAGAGACAGCAAACACAAAAAATGACAGAAAAATAGTGGAATTACGGTGAAAACATAACAATTTCTAAAAATCTATTTTATTTTTTAAATACCAATCTGACCAAGTTTTCCTTCTAAAAATGTTTACAATGTCTTTTACATGACCTTTCGCTTTTCTTGGTATGCCTAATCTGAAATGCCGTGGACCCTTAGTTGATATCATCCTATGTTCATAACAAAAACATATATATATATATATATATATATATATATATATATATATATATTTAAGTGAAAAGAATCATAGATAAGAATAAAAAGAAAAGAAAATGGCATTAGACAGGAGAAGAGCAGACAAAAGAAAGGCCCTTCCTCTCTTAGTATTTGTTTGAGAATGTAATTAAAATTGTATTTGAAAATATTTTTTAGTTTAAAAATATATTAAAATGATATTTTTTTTATTTTTAAAAAATTATTTTTAATATTAACATATAAAAATACTTTTAAAACATCAAAAGTTTATAATTTAAAATAAAAAAAATAAAATTTTATTTTTTTTAAAATATTTTTAAAATACGACGACAACACTGACTTGTATAAAAAGAAGTATTGAGGTGGGTCACCAACCTCTAAGATTCCTTCGTCTCTTCCCATATCTTTGGCTATCAATCTATTCCATCTCTCGTGAAATTCTTTCTAGAAGTCATCATTTATTGAAGGCTGTGTAAAAATCAACATGGCCGGCTAAGTGACGAGCTGCCCGAAGAGTTTCCGGGGAAAAAAGAAGGAATTATGTATAAAAATCAACATGGCCAGGCAGGTTGGCTGGACTGTGAAAATTACATTGATAGTGAAGTTTTATAAATAATTGCAACTACTCTCGTCTCCAAAATCTTTCAAGGGATATCTATCTATCTATCTATATTATAAATAATATAAAACACGTCGATATTTTATTGTATTTCTAGATCGAAGTTTGATAAATAATTGCAACTACTCTCATATCCAAAATCTTTTAAGGGATATATATATATATATATATATATATATATATATATATATATATAACACGTCGATGTTTCATTGTATTTCTAGATCGAAGTTTGATAAATAATTGCAACTACTCTCAGTATCCAAAATCTTTTAAGGGATATATATATATATATATATATATATATATATCACAAATAATATAAAACGTGTCGATGTTTCATTATATTCCTAGATACAGGTAGGGGCTAGAAGGGGCTAGAAGGTATTTAATTTCCAAACTTGCTTTATTGATTTTTTTTTTTTTGATAGAAACACTGCCCATACTTTGATATAAATTCATAGATGGTGAATTGGGGAGCAATTTCGATAGCAGTGGGTGGAGCTAAATTCATAGTTATGGTTGGCAACAACAAAAAAAATCATGGAATTAGGTAGGGGAAGTTAGTTTCCTGCGTCTTCTGGGTCCTGCCTGCGTCTTCTGGGTCCTGAAATTGACAAGAGTGCTCTTCTAGAACCCAACCCCTTTGCATATATAATATAATAAACAAAATTATAAAACATGAATTTTAAAGAAATGGAAAGAGTAGGAAAGGAGGATGGCCATTTTATAAAAATAAAAGTTGAAAGGAAGAGAGAATCGGAAGATAGTGAGTTGGAAGTGTAAAGCAAATGTTTGGTATGACTCCAACAATAAAATAAAATAAAATAAATAAATCTAAAAAGGTAGTCTTTGGTTACTATTTTAAGATTGAAGGGGCATCAACAATATAAACAAAAATTTATTTGGTTGGAGAGAAATACAGGAATATATAAAAAATAATTAAATTTTTATACTCTTATAACATGAAATACAAAGCAAATATGCTCTTATGTTTCTTTTGTTTCTAGATAATAACCAAGAGGTGTTTGAGAATGCGATAATGACTGCTATTCAAAACAGTTTTTGATCTGAAATGTATCAAAATAATAAATATATTAAAAATTATTTTTGACATTAGTACATCCAAAGAATCCAAAAATATAAAAAAATAAATTTTCATGAAATGCCATTCAACAACTTAATTCCAAACTACACCTAAAATTTGCAGTTTATCTCAATATGGCAATATCCCACCACTGAAGTAAATGCTGGTAGGGAGGGTTTGGTTAGGTTGGCATTGTGATTTTGTTTTTCTTGGTAGGGAGGGATTAATGGATCCTGAACTCTATACACAAAAAAGGAAAAGAAAAGAGAGCTATCAAGAAAATTCATTCATTTTGGATATTTTCCAATCATATCTTGTAATTTATTTTCTTAAAATAAAAATACCAGGATTAACAATTACCATGCTACTAAAATAAACTATAATATTAATAATAAATAAATAAATAAATATTGGGCATGCATTTATGCCTGAAGCTGGTCAAGTAGGGCACCTCACAACCACCATGCCCTTTGGTTTAAGAGATTGGGTGAGTTTCATCCTTTTTTATTTGTTTGGTAATGAAATATGCATGATGTTTTTTTAAAATTATTTTTTAAAATTAAATATATATATTATTTTCAACATTAAAGTAATATTATTTTTTTTAAAATTAATTTAATATTTTTTTTAAAAAATAAATAAAAAAAAAACCCAACACAAACACAATCACTATTAAGGAAATGAAACTAAAAAAGGACAGAAAAATTTCAACAAGTGAAAGACAATTGACTCCCAATGAATGAAAAAGAGAAGAGTAGAGGTACCTACCAAATCCAGCACTAACTTAATTGTAACCACTCATCTTTCTCACCAACTTAGTCAAATCCCATGCCGATACTCGAAAAAGGTAATTAAATAATTGTTCCTGTCCCAAGTCAATTGCATTGCATTCCCTACTCTCTATACCCTCTCTCACCACCTCCCATTTATATATATATATATATAGACACACCCACACAAACACATATATATTCCCTTCTCTTGTATATTTTCTTCCAGCGGACTTTTCCCACATTTCTTACACAAACACATCCTCATTTTTTGTCCCTTCATCTCTCTGATTTGGACACGAAAAAGGAAGAAAATCATGGGCAGATCTCCTTGTTGTGAGAAAGAACACACCAACAAAGGTGCATGGACTAAAGAGGAAGATGAACGTCTCGTCAATTATATCAAATCTCATGGTGAAGGTTGCTGGAGGTCTCTCCCTAAGGCAGCTGGTAACTTTTTTATTAATTGTTTGTGTCGTGAAGAAGAAGAAGAAGATCACCCTTCATATATTTTATTAATTTTATATATTTTATTAATCTTTTTAGGGTTGCTTAGATGTGGCAAAAGTTGTAGACTGAGGTGGATAAACTACCTGAGACCTGATCTCAAGAGAGGAAACTTCAGTGACGAAGAAGATGAACTCATCATCAACCTTCACAGCTTTCTTGGAAACAAGTAAGTGCTTTGCTTTTCCTTAATTTCATCCTAGAAAAGCTAAAAGCTAGCTTTCGGAAAAAGGGCACAATTATTTATTTCCAATATTCAACTTTTGATGAGCTTTTAGAGCTATATTTCTTTCCACAGGAACAAGATCTCAACTGGTTATGACGAGTTTGATTTGGTTCTAGTTTTTTTTATTTTTATTTTTTTAACTTGTTGAAAATCTTTCAGGTGGTCTCTCATTGCTGCTAGGCTGCCAGGAAGAACTGACAATGAGATAAAGAATTATTGGAACACTCATATCAAGAGAAAGCTCTTTAGCCGTGGAATTGATCCTCAAACTCATCGTCCACTCAGCTCCACCACCACCTCCTCCTCCACTACAAACAGCACCAACAATAAAAATAGCAACATGGGCACCAAAAGGATTACTAACCTTAAACTTGAAGAACAAAACTATTCACTTGTCCAAGTCCATCCAGAGTTAATCACGATGAGCAACATAATCAAGGTTGGTGGCAGCAGTGACTCTGCTGAAGATTCCAACAGTAGCAGTGGCGTGACTACAGAATTAGAAGTGTATCCGAAGCATAAACTCAATCTTGAGCTCTCTATTGGCCTTCCATGTCAATCTCAACCTTCTTCTATCAATGATCTTAATGATTCAAAGCAGGCAAACCAACAGCATAAAGAACAGGTAGTCACTCATCAATCGTTCGGGGCCTACAATAGAAGGTTCAAGAACAGTGAAGCATGTAGAAGTTGTAATGCCGTGGAGAAATTAGTAACAGCTGATGATCAGTATAAATTTTACAGAACTTTGGATGCATGATGATGAGCAGGGATCAGTTTGATAAGGCTAGTTCACATGTATGTAAACCATGGAGGGATAAGTTTCAAAAATCCAGTTCACATGCTGAGTTTTGGCTCCTGTTAATTTCTTTCCAGTTTTAATAGGAACTTAATCTCTCAGATAACTAATGAAAGTTTTATATTTTTTATGGTAATTTACTTCGAGGTTGTAATTTGAGTTTGAATTTTACTAAATTAATATAATGGTCCTTGAAGTTTTATGTTTCATTGAATGAAATCTTTATTGTTATATATTGTCATTCTATTATATTTGACAAGATTTTATTTTATCACAAACACATTACAATTATTTAAAAAAAAAAAGATTATGGGTTATCCACTACAGGAGTAGAGAGAAAACATTGTGAATTGTATTAGTGTTTTTTTAATTATTTCTTTTCTTTTAGGTTTTTTTTTCAAATTACAGTGCTGTTTTTTTTCTTTTAATTTGTTTCTCTTACCTTACTTTGGAGCTCGCTTTATGCTTTGTCTGTTGAGATAAAATAAAATTATATTGATTTAAAAATATTAAAGTTTTGGAGACTAAATTTGAAAATTGGACAAATATCGAAGAAATTCAATAACTAAGATTGGATAAACAGACAATCGGTGTGAATTTCATATGTATTGAATTGATATCTCTGTACATGTATTCTGTGATTTATATAAGTGTAAAATAGTTTAGAATCCTAATCTATTGCCTACAACTGTGCTGAATGTTACATAGAAAAGGAAAGTATACATAACGGTAATATTTACAATAATTGAGTTGATTTACTACCTATTATAGTTTTCTATGGTTTTAACACTCCCCCTCAAGTTGGAGTGTATGTTAATTACACCCAAGTTGCTAAGTAATGTTTCAAATTGTGTAGAGCTTAATGGTTTGGTAAATAAATCTGCTGGTTGTTCTGTGGTTCGAATGTAAGCTATCTGAATCATTCATTTTTTAATTTTTTCTCGAATTAGGTGACAATCAATCTCTATGTGTTTGGTTCGCTCGTGGAAGACTGGATTAGATGCTATGTGCATTGCTGCCTGATTATCACAAAACAGGGTTACTGGTTGTGCGTGGTCTATCTTCAAATCTTTCAAGATGTTCTTTAACCATGTAATCTCGCAGCAAGTGGTTGCCATAGATCTGTATTCTGCTTCTGCACTTGAACGGGATATTGTTGTTTGCTTCCTGGTTTTCCATGAAACTGGGGCATTTCCAAGTAAAATGCAGTAACCTGTGGCTGATCTCCTTGTGTCTCTACACCGAGCCCAATCAGCATCACAAAATGCTTGTAGTTGGAGTGAACCCATGGATGGTAGCAAGATTCCTTGTCCAGGAGTCCGTTTGATGTATTTTAGCACTTTGTGAGTTGTTTCTAGGTGTGGTTGTCGAGGCTTGTCCATGAATTGTGTGAGTGATATATTCTGTTCTAACGGAGATTGAGATGGTTTGACACCCAAGAATCCAGAGTCTTCCAAAATCTCCAGTGCATATTTTCGTTGTGACAAGCTAATTCCATGTTGTGATCTTGCAACTTCAATTCCAAGGAAGTATTCGAGTTTTCCCAAGTCCTTAAGCTTGAATTGCTTGGAAAAGAGGAGTTTAGTATCTTCTATATCCTGCAAATTATTCCCAGCCAATATCACATCATCAACATATATAAGGCTAGAAAATTACCTTGATGACTTTGGACGAATAACGAATAATCAGATAGGGATTGATGAAATCCTGCAGTCTTGAGTGCGGTGGATAGTTTGATGAACCATTGTCTAGAAGCTTGTTTTAAATCGTATAGGGATTTATGAAGCTTGCAAACACGTGTCTCCCCCTTTTGTCCGAATCCTGGAGGCAAGGACATGTACACATCCTCATGTAGATCCCCATTTAAAAAGGCATTGTTGACATCGAGTTGGTATAAATGCCAACCACGCAATACTGCCACACTTAGTAGTAATCGGACGGTGACCAATTTAGCTACCGGGGCAAAAGTTTCCTGGTAATCTAGCCCTTCAATTTGATTGTAGCCTTTAGCCACCAATCGGGCCTTATAACGTTCAATCTGTCCATCTGCCTTCATTTTGACTTTATAAACCCATTTGCAACCAATAGGTCGTTTATTGGGTGGTAAGGGCACCAAACTCCAAGTTTTATTCTCTTGTAAAGCAGCAAGTTCGTGTTCCATGGCTTGACGCCATTGCGAATGATGGACAGCCTGTGAAAAACTTGACGGCTCTTTAAGCAAAGTGAGGTTAGTAGTAAATGCTTTATGACTGGTAGAAAGATTAGTATAAGATAAATAAGAAGAAAGAGGATGAGCAGTACCTGGAGAGAGCATCGAGTTCGTAGATGATGTCTGGTTAGGTCTTGACGGAAAGGTCATGTTGAGGTGAAAGTCCTGCAAATATTGGGGTGTGTTTATGGGTCGACTGCTTTGATGAGGTGATGGGTTAGTTTCGGTGGGGCATGGAACAATAGTTTGGGTTGTGGAAGGTGTAGGTAGAGAAGGTGTTGGTGAGGTAGGTTCAGTAATTGAATGTGGGTCAATTTGTGGATGTGGTCTACTTGGAAAATCAAGGTTATTGTCATATTGAGGAGAAGGAGTATGGGTGGTGTCCCAAAAAAATGAGGTATGGTGTTGGTCATGTAAAGTGTTATTTGGAAACGGAAAAATGTTTTCAAAGAAAATGACATCTCTAGAAACAATTATTTGTCTCTTGGCAAGATCAAAAACACGGTACCCTTTCTGTCCATATGGGTACCCGATAAAAATACATAGTGATGCCCTAGGGTCAAATTTTGATCGATTTTATGAATGAGTAGAAACAAAACATAAACATCCAAAAACTCGTAAATGTGAGTATGTTGGGATTTTGTTGAATAATTTTTCGTATGGTGATTTTCCTTTAAGGATGGGGGTTGGTGTTCGATTTATGAGATAAGCGGAAGCAAGGATGGCATCTCCCCAAAAATGTTTAGGGAGACTAGCCTGAATGAGCAAAGCACGCGCCATGTTTAACAAGTGGCGATGCTTGTGTTCAACAACTCCATTTTGTTGTGGAGTGTTAACACAACTAGTTTGATGAATAATTCCTTTAGTTGCATAAAAATTATGAATTTTAAATTCAAGGCCATTATCACTACGAATTATTCTTACCTTAGAATTAAATTGATTTTCGACCATGTTGATGAAATTGACTAGTAGTTCCCTAGCTTGTGATTTGTGTTTCATAAGATAAATCCATGTGCATCTAGTGTGATCATCCACTATGGTGAGAAAATAGTTTGCACCTGAAATAGATGAAACTTTATATCCTCCCCAAATGCCAACGTGAATTAATTCAAAAGGAAAAATTGTAGTAATTAAGCTTAAAGGAAATGAAAGTCTTGTTTGTTTAGCTAACGGACAAATTAAGCATGCATCTTTATAGCAAGATTTATTCTTAAAATGTGGGAAAAAAAATAACTGTGAAACTTTGTCGGAGGGATGACCAAGACGTTGGTGCCAAAGGTTTGGATTGGTTATTTGAGCATGTTTGCACGATCTTTTCTTGGTTTGTTGGAGATGATAAAGACCCTCCCGTTCAATTCCCGTCCCAATCATCTTCCCTGAACGTAGGTCCTGAATTACACAAAATTTGCTAAGAAAGATGGTTATGCATAATGAATCATAGGCTAATTTGCTAATTGAAATTAAATTTAAACGAAAATATGGGACGCATAAAACATTTTCAAGAATTAAATTAGGAGATAAATGTACTTTGCCAATATGAGTTACTTGTGTAATTGAGCCATTCGGTAGTTCTACGGTGCGGCCAATGACAGGTTTTGAATATTTAAGCAGATTTTGATCGCAAACCATATGATCTGTGCATCCACTATCTAATATCCATATATATTTATTCCCATCAAAATTAAGTGAAAAAGCCTTACCCGATAATTCTTCATGAATTGTGCAATTATTGACTTGATTGGCAGAGGGATTTTTTGTCTTTAACATGTTTAATATCTGCTTGCATTCATCTGCAGTAAAAGGAAAATTAATTTCCCTTTTCTCGGGAAAATTAATTCCCTTTCTCTCAAAATTCATTTCCCTTCTCTCGGGGAAACCCATTTCTCTTCTGTTCGACGCGGCTTGATTTCCTTTGGGAATCATCCCGCTAAAATCACCCTCAGTCATTGCCTTCTTCTTGCGGCAGTGCTCAGCCGTGTGTCCCTTCCACCGACAAAAAGTGCATCGGAGATGTGCACGGCAATCTCTGGTCATATGGTTTGTTTTGTTACATTTGTTACACCTCATCCCTTTTTCGATTTCATGGTTACTGAAATCTCTCACGGCGAATGCAGCGGCGTCTGGTTGTCCATGGCTTTTCCCGGCGACAACTTCCATCTGCTTCTCATGACGAAGAACCAGTGAGTAAGCTTTGTTCACTGTGGGTAATGGGTCTTGGAGTAGTGTGTTGCTGCGAACACCTGCGAACGAATCATTAAGCCCCATGAGAAATTTCATGGTTTTCTAAATGTCCAGGTATGCTTGTATTTCTTTGATTGATCCACATGTGCATGTTGGGAGGTTACAGAGCACATCCCGTACATCCCACAATCCTTTCAATTTCGTAAAATAGGACCCTACTGTTGTGTTTTCTTGAACACAGTTATGGATTTCACTTTCAATGTTGAATAATTGAACCACATTTACATGTGAGAATCGTTCTTGCAGATCAACCCACATCTGCCTTGAATCCTTGCAATTGATGACACTGCCTGCAATTTCCTTGGACATTGATCCCAGCAGCGATGTCTTCACCAGGTTATTGCATCTATTCCACTGTTGTTGTTCTTCTTTCTTTCCATTACCAGGGTCAGTAATTGACCCATTGATAAAGCCAATTTTGTTTTTGACTGTCAAAGCCATAACCATGGATTGGCTCCATGTGCTGTAATTGTCTTCCACCAGTGGTTGTGGCACAAGGATTGCGCCAGGCTGATCTGAATGGTGGAGGTATAGTTGATGATTGGGGTAGTCCCATTCTGCTCCTCTGGCCGTGCTTCCTTGGTCTGTGGTTGCCATAGAAGTCGGCTAGGGTTTGATTTGAGTTGTGTTTTTGATATCAATGTTGCAGCTCTGATACCATGAAGAAATTCAATAACTAAGATTGGATAAACAGACAATCGGTGTGAATTTCATATGTATTGAATTGATATCTCTGTACATGTATTCTGTGATTTATATAAGTGTAAAATAGTTTAGAATCCTAATCTATTGCCTACAACTGTGCTGGATGTTACATAGAAAAGGAAAGTATACATAACGGTAATATTTACAATAATTGAGTTGATTTACTACCTATTATAGTTTTCTATGGTTTTAACAAATACTGAGCTTTTTTTTTATGACATTAGAGACTAAATTGGACTGGGTAGTGAAAAATATTTATCTCTTTTTTAATCTTTTAACTTTATTTTTTTATTTGATTATTTTGAATTTTATTTATTTGAGATTGAATTTGATTGTTTATTTTTGTTGTTATATATAAGGGTTTAGTGATGCGAAGAAAAAATCATGGCATGCGCTTCATGCTCGAATTTGCGAAATAAAATTTAATTGTATCATCTAAAATAATTAATACTTGAGTGACGAAATTTAAATTTAAAACAAGAGCAGATTTGAAATTGAAGGTGCGAAATATATACTACAATCCTCCAAAATTTGTCCTTGATGTAATTTATACTCATAAGTTACGAGCTTTGATATTTACATTATTAAGGAACGCTCAAGAGATAAACTACCTGAGACCTGATCTCAAGAGAGGAAACTTCAGTGACGAAGAAGATGAACTCATCATCAACCTTCACAGCTTTCTTGGAAACAAGTAAGTGCTTTGCTTTTCCTTAATTTCATCCTAGAAAAGCTAAAAGCTAGCTTTCGGAAAAAGGGAACAATTATTTATTTCCAATATTCAACTTTTGATGAGCTTTTAGAGCTATATTTCTTTCCACAGGAACAAGATCTCAACTGGTTATGACGAGTTTGATTTGGTTCTAGTTTTTTTTATTTTTATTTTTATTTGGTTGAAAATCTTTCAGGTGGTCTCTCATTGCTGCTAGGCTGCCAGGAAGAACTGACAATGAGATAAAGAATTATTGGAACACTCATATCAAGAGAAAGCTCTTTAGCCGTGGAATTGATCCTCAAACTCACCGTCCACTCAGCTCCACCACCACCTCCTCCTCCACTACAAACAGCACCAACAATAAAAATAGCAACATGGGCACCAAAAGGATTACTAACTTTAAACTTGAAGAACAAAACTATTCATTTGTCCAAGTCCAGCCAGAGTTAATTACGATGAGCAGCATAATCAAGGTTGGTGGAAGCAGTGACTCTGCTGAAGATTCCAGCAGTAGCAGTGGCGTGACTACAGAATTAGAAGTGTATCCGAAGCATAAACTCAATCTTGAGCTCTCTATTGGCCTTCCATGTCAATCTCAACCTTCTTCTATCAATGATCTTAATGATTCAAAGAACAGTGAAGCATACAGTAGCTGTAATGCCGTGGAGAAATTAGTAACATGCTGATGATCAGTATAAATTTTACAGAACTTTGGATGGTTGATGATGAGCAGGGATCAGTTTGATAAGGCTAGTTCACATGTATGTAATTAAAAACCATGGAGGGATCAGTTTGATAAATCTAGTTCACATGCTGAGTTTTGGCTCCTGTTAATTTCTTTCAAGTTTTAATAGTATTTATCTCTTTTTTAATCTTTCAACTTTATTTTTTTTGTTTAATTATTTTGAATTTTATTTATTTGAGATTGATGGTTTATTTTTGCTGTTTATATATGAGGGTTTAGTGATGTGAAGAAAAAATCATGGCATGCGCTTCATGCTCGATTTTGCGAAATAAAATTTAATTGTATTGATCTAAAATAATTAAGACTTTGAGTGACGAAATTTGAATTTAAAACAAGAGTAGGTTTGAAAGTGAAGGGGTATAAGGAGAATGGTTAGCACGAGCAACAACATGCCATCACGTGAGGAGTGTTATTGCACGTGTGGCTTCCTTCGACCTTAAAAGAAGGTCTTTCGTGGTTTCTTTTGAATCGTTTCAATGGAGTCTTCCATTTGAGACTGCATGTGTAGAGGTTGGGGTTATATGGTGCCAACAACTATTTTCTCCCCCTTAACTCTTCTCTCTATCATTCGCATGGTTATCTTAATTTTTTTGTTTTCTATACGATTATCTTAATTTTATAACTCAGATTAGGAGTTTAGAAAGTTAAGTGAGTTGACTTTTGTATTTTTTAAAACTATTTTTTTTTAATTTTATTCCTCAGGTTGATTGAGAATTAAATTTTATAATTGTTTTTGATTTACCCATGTTATCATCACGGATGTGTTGAATAAATTGGATCCCAGGGATATTCTTGGTGTCCACAACATTCTTCCATTGCCATCTCACTTAAACTTACGAACCCCAACCAACTAATAGGGGAATAGAGTCCGACTACTTGTGTAGCTTCATACAATTTAATATTGTTTATATTAAGTATAAGTTTTTCTTGTATAGATATGAATAATTTGTTATATGAACAATTATATAATTTCATTATGAACACCAGGTGGGGAAAATACAAAGAAAAAACCATGTTTTCTGCCGATTCCTCTGCAGTAAAAGAAGGAAAAGGAAGGTGCAGTGGTCTCTTCTAGTTGATTTTGCAATGCAACAATGGAAAAATCTCAGCCAAGAAGTGGCTGTAACTGTTCCAATAAATAATATGTCTTGATGTACAGTTTAAACACAAATAGGATATAATAGCAGTAAGGGTGGTGTGGTACTCCATATCCATGTTAAAAATGAGGCTAGAGGAAGGTGACCCACTATCACTTGTAGGAGCGCCAGCTCTGCCTGAGCCTCATGAGCGTAGAGGAAGGTGAGCCTTATTTGAAAATATGATCCAACAAGCTCAACATATAGCAGCGGTCATTCTGGTGGAGTACAGTGGAGATGATAAAGAGATCCAATCAATACTGAAATAAACATTAGTATAGCAGTTCTTTGCAGGATCATCCTTCACTCACCAGTCATCACTCAAATGTAATTATGAATATATAGCTTTAGAAAGAATGATGAGATCCGATGAATACTGAAATAAACAAAGTCTCCTCTGAATCCTATGTAGTATAGCAGTTCGAGTGCGTGCCTTTCAGACTAGATCTTGTTTTCTTTGGCAGGATCATCCTTCACTCACCAGTCATGACTCAAATAATGTAATTCTTGATGTGACAATCATTTCAATTTTACAAATCAATAACGGCTAGCTTCAAGGTGCATTCCAGAAATAACAAGAATGAAACCTGGTTTCTCTTTGTACGGTTTCATCAATACCATAAAATTTCGATAAAAAGATTAAAAGAACACACACACATGAAAAACAAATATTTGAAAGAATTGCAATAACATTATTGCCATTTTCAAGCAACGGAAGACAAATTGGGATCCTCTTCAGCTTCTCACAGCAGAATACCGTAATTTCTTCCAGAGAATCGCATGTCTCTTTTGCTCTACAAATGCTTTTCAGTTCTGGTAGATTTGACAAGTGCAGTTCTCTTAACTTTGGGAGTTTGAATTCGCTGTTAATGCTTTCTTCACCCATAGCTCCTTTTTCATCCGATCTTGTTCCTCCTATTATCTTCTCCATTTTCTTGCATTCTACAACCATAATTTCTTCTAGGTTTAGAAGACATCTCCAAGAAGATGGAAACAAGATTTCAATGCTATTGCAGCTATCTACAAAAATATTTTTGAGAGAATTGCAAATCAGTTTTGCACTACAAATGCTTTTCAGTTTTGGTAATCTCCACAAGATCAGTTGTCTTAGCTTTGGTAGTTTGAATTCGCTGCTTTCTTCATCCATAGCCCCTTCTTCATCTGATCTTGTTCCTCCTATTATCTCCTCTATTTTCTCACAATCATCAACCCTAATATCTTCCAGGTTTATGAGGTATGGCAACAAGACAGGAGGGAACAACTTCTTCATACTCTTACAACCAGAAATAGATAACAATTTAAGAGCAGAAAATATACCATTAGAAGATGGAGATGAAACCAAGCTTTCCATGCTATTGCAACTACTAAGACTATACTTTAATGGCAAAACATCGCCTATACTTCTTGCATCAATACATTCACAAAATAATTGTTGAATGTCATTTGAGGAAATGACCAGAAAATCTGCATCTCTATTGATATTCAAATTCTCCAAAACAACCATTTTAGTTCCTCTAATCCTCCACCTCAATCGTTGATGACGATCTTCCCTAAATTCTCCTACAACAATTTTGTATGCTCTTAGTGATTGGGTAGCATCTCGGGATTTGAGATACTCCAAGTAGTTAGATTGATCTTCAAAATGGCATTCCAAACTTTCCAACTTCCTCAAGCATCCTACTTCCTTTCCTTCAATAATACATTCCTTTAGTATGAAGACTTGCAGGTGATAAAGTTTAGGTAATATCCCACCGGGAAACTTCTTTTCACCACATCCACTCATTCTTAGATACCTCAGATTCGATAAACACTCCATGCCATGTGGAATCTTTTCAAGTGGAGCACCAGAGAGATCTAACCTCTTCAGTGCCCTGAGCTTTTTCAATGAAGGTACACTGCTTAACCTCCGACAACCTTTGAGCAACAATGAAGTGAGACCCTCCAAATCAGAGACAGAATCAGGCAAACATTCAATATTTGTTCTAGACAGATCAAGGACCTTGAGCCCATGCACTTGCTTGAAAAATGAATCCGCAATAAATCCCAACTCTTCATTATCACATAGAAATAGAATTGACAGATTTGGACACCTCGGTGAATGCCTGGAACAAATCTCTTCAATTTGGTTGTGCATTAGCGAAACCCTCGTAAGTTTCTCACTCCACTCCTCTGCATCTGGCAATTCTTTTAATTGTGCACCAGCTTTAACAATGGCTCGAGAGTTCTCTTCCAGTATTTGGATGGCCATGTCCCTAATCAAGTCATGCATCTTGACATAATTACCACCACGCAGTCTTTCCAATAGGCAGGCTCTTTCAAGTTTGTCAAGCATTGTGTGGCCTTTGTTAATTTCTGCCTCCCTACTCTTCTGCCGTTTTACCACTCCCTCATCAATCAAATAATCTATCAGATTCTCTCTAGGGATCTCAAAGTCTTCAGGAAATAATCCACAATACAAGAAACAATCCCGTAGAGCTCTATCATGTAGGTGGGTGTAACTAAATCTCAATATCCGAAATACCTCTTCTTCCACTTTATCTTGCGGAACTTTTGATTGTTTTAGGTCCTCTAAAGCGTCGCTCCATTCGTGCATGTCTTCTACCCCCTTCATGGTTGCAGCAATCGTTTTAATTCCCAATGGCAAACCAGCACATTCCCTTGTGATATCTCTTGCAACTTGTTCCACTTGTGGAGAAAGTGGTATGTCATGTCCAAGTACCTCCATGAACAATGTCCAAGCCTCTTTATTAGAAAGAGGTTTCACTCTGACATTGTTTTTGCTATTCATTTGTCGACAAACCGCTTCTGATCGAGTTGTTACAAGCAGCTTGCATCCTTTCAATGGGGCAGGAATTCCCACTTCGTGGAGCTCAAAAGAGTTCCACAAATCATCTAAAATGAGAATCCATCTTTGTTTCTTCATTAGTTCTTGCGACAATTCCGTAGCTCTGTGCCCCAGCTCCTTCTCTTCATTGGAAAAAGATAATTCTATACGTTTTGCAATCGTGTTCTGTAATTTATGAATGTTGAAATCTTGAGACACGGTCACCCAGTACACATGACGAGAAATATCTGGACTTTGTAGAAGCTTGTTATAGATATGTTTCACCATTGTAGTTTTACCGGCTCCCCCCATCCCGTAAATGCCAATGGTTGAGACTTCATCATCCATCAACCATGACCATATCACATTCCTATTCTTTTCAAATGCTCCACCTACTAGCTTTGTAGAGCCCGTAAGTAAAGGAGCTCCTCTATTCTCAGTTGTGTTGTGTCTAAGGCCTCCATATGAGCTAGCTCCTGCACCAGGCTGCGCTACTCCTCCAATCCCATTCTCTATATCATCCCTCGCAAGGGATTGAACAATCTCCTCCCAGCTTTTTGCATACATATTTGGTTCTTGTATCCTTGCTCCATCTACTGTCAAATTGTCGACTTCCTTGTTTTGCTCTTGTTGACTGGTTGAAATGGCATTATGATTCTCATAGACTCCAAAAGAGTTTGCACCTACGCCATGCTGCACTAATCTTTCTGTTGCTTCTCTTCTATTATAATTTTCATCAATCGCGGGAGGGACAATTCTGTTAACATGCTGAACAGATCCTTCACCAGTGTCTAAATGCGAACAAAATCTCCCTTCCTCCCCACCTTGTTCCATGCCCTGAACTCCCACTTGTGTCCTTCCAGCATCCACAGATAAATTGTCAAGTTCTGTGTTGCTTTGTTCCAAAACTTGAACTACTGGTCCTGTCCTCACTCCAACTATGTTTTGTGCATCATTCATGATGACATCATTGTTTACTGATGGAGAACAGAGTTGATCATTTGTTGGTTCGGATGGATCTCCTCGAGGCTCATCAACTTGATTAAATGATGGCCTCTCATGAAAGCTGCCTATCACCAGAAGCTCCTCGTCTTCAACAGTGATGCTAGCCATCCAATCTTCGAGCGAAAGATCTTCTCGTTGGTGTGCCATCATCATTTCATTGTTCTGTTGTTGTGCTGCATTAGTGACCTCGTTATTGCTTGAGCCTGCTCCAGTTTTAAGTTTCTTCTCTAGAGGGTCACCAATTGTTATTGCTGCAAGGGCTGCATCTTGGACATCTTGAGGCACTTGTCCACAAATTATAACACAACGCCCTGTGACTCCTGCTAAATGGAATTTGATCCTCGAAATGGAAGTACCTTTGGCAAATCGATGCCCACAAAACTTACACTCCATGCGACCATCATCCATCTTCTCAACATATTCCCAAAAAGATCTGTCAACATGATGCAAAACTGGATCATTCTTTCGAAGCATTTTGACAAGTGGCTCTGTAGAAAAAACAAAAAAAGATCTGTCAACATGATGCCAAACATATCGATCAGGGTCAAAATATTGAATGGAAGTTACATTAACTGTAAAAGGGAAGGTTGAAACTGAAATAACAAGTTAAAAAAAAGTCAAGAAATGAAAAAGAAAAAAAACAATGAATTCAAGGATTATAAGAACCAAGAAAGACAAATTTATTTAGTTTTGGGAACTACAGAAAATGATCCAAACTCCAAAGTTTCTCAATAAAATTTCTACACTTCAAAGATCTAAACAATAATAACCTGGGAAGAAGAAAAGATAATATACCTGGATTCAGCTATTGATGTTCTTCAAGTGCTGGCTTGCTGAAGCTGTATATATTCAGAAGAGATCAGAGAAAGTACTATCGATTAAGCTACTTCATTCTGATGAGATGTGGAAAGGAAAATAGTTGAATTGTTTGACAACCACTTTACTGATAGTTCATAGTTCATTGTTCATTGTTCCTGTATCCTTCCTGCAACTCCGGCCACAATATTGCCGACTTCATTGTTTTGTTCATGTGGGGTGCTTGGTATGTTATTATCATTAAAATTGCTATACCTCTTAAAATAGATTAAGCAACACATATAATGAAGTTCTAACTGATCAATCAAAACAAATTCTAAAACCAAATGTCACTTTAATTTATTTGGAAGAATCAAAACAAATAATATTAACAAAGAATTTGGTATGAACTCTAGGAGGCATGGAGAAAAATCAATTTATTTATATATTTGGAAATTAAAGACGATCCTTCCTAACTCCAAAGTTTCTCAATAAGATTTCCACAACTTCGTGTTTTACTTAAAAAGGATTCAAACAAAAGTTACATGTCAAAAACGAAAACAACCGCAAAAAGAAGAAGATTCAAATGAATTTTAACAAAAGAATCTGAAGCTAATCAATCTGAAAGTGTAAGCGCAAGAGTTATGAGAAAGAGTAGTGTAAATAGTAACCTATCAAGCTGACAAGAGACACTCGACAGACAAATGAAACCTTGATTCATATTAACAAAGCTATAATATGAGTTTTGAGTTCTAAAATAGATTAAGCCACATATATAATTAAGCTCTTTATACCTGATTGATTAATCTAAAACCAAATGGGAATCTTAAATAAATTAATAAAAATAATATATATTTTTTAAACTAACCTAACCAAATCTCACTAGAGTTTAATAAAACCAACTAATCAAGAGTTATCCTGCTAATTAACTCAAGATTAGCCAGATAATATTCAAAATAATTTAAAATGAAACTCAATTCAACTTCTAGATATGTGGATTTTGGCAAGATTTAATAATTATCCAGTTATATTGACAGAGTTGAGCTTACCAATCTTAATCTTATCAAAGCAAGGCACAAGGATGATACGTGCATCTGGCACAAATTGCTGCTTCATGCTTAGGCCTACCTCACTCAGCTGCGAAAAATGTAACTGAGATGAACAGCCCTTTTTTATCATAACAAATAAAGAAGTGTTAACAGAAATTTAACTCAAGAGTACGGAATCCCAGTTGTGGTACACTGGAATTTTTCTTCATAGCAGAAAATCCCAAAACAAGATCATGCTAAGGTGATTCACAAGTATTAAGTAGTTGTATTGTAGAGTTTCAAAGTGAAGAGTATATCTTGAGTAAGAATCCGTGCCATGAAAAGGATCTGATCAGATGTAAATTCGATTTGCTGATGAAAAAAGTAAACAGGGCATGTGATTCTCAGCACCAAACAGAATTGTCACGCAAATTGGAGGCACGATGAAGATACTATCATATAGAATATCCAAGGCTCCGGTATCGGCAGTTCAGACTTCTACAGAACCTCGATTCAAAAGAGTCAATGTTCACTGCAAAAGAGTAAAATTGAATTAACCAGTAGGGTTTACGTTCATCATTCATGATTTATGTTAAAAAAGTCTCCAACTCCAATGTACTCTCACAGTAATTATATTCAATCACATTCAGAAAAAGTACTTTCTAACAGTAGCAATCCCTCCACAGAAGTTGGATGCACAAAGACATTAACAAGTTGCATTCCAGAAAATGAAACGATGAAAATTAAGAACCCTATATGATGTTAGCCTATAGGAAACCCAAGAAACCAGAAACCCAAGAAAGTTTATTTCTTAGCTAAATTCCTCATCTGGGTTCCTTTCATTTCAATTTAATTTCCAATAAAATGTCAGTTACAACACTAAACTTCACTAAAGACAGTTTCGTTAGCCACTTTCTTAGGAAACAAACAGAGCATAACATAAGAAAGAACACAAACTGTAGAAAGAAAGAGAAGTGGAAAATACCAAGTTTAGCCCAGAAATCATTAGAGGAGGAACTGGAACCAGAAGAGCATTCAGCAATCTCCATGATTTTTCCTTCAATGGGGTGTTATCTAAAACTCAAAAGAATGAGAGGAGTTTCTCTTTGAGAGAATTTTAATTGTTGGTTCTCGGAGGTTTTAAAGAGACAGAAGACAAGGACAGAGATGTGTCTATTAAGTTCAATATGGAGGTTTTTTTTTTCTTAGAACCATTATAGAAAAACACTGACATTATTAAACTCCTCTAGAGAAGATATACTCATAAGGCAAACTCGTTAACACAATTTTTTAATGTTATTTTGCAGTCAAACTTTCTCTCTTTTTCTCATCTATACTTGGATATATTGGCCTAGTACAGGTATTTCAGATTCCTGTGCAAATGTCATTTACACATTTTCTTCTGGAAAAAAAAATTCCTTTGGTTTATTGTAACCTGGGAAACAACTTCTGTCACTTTTCAAAATTATGAGTTTTCTGCCTCATTGCTCTGAAACCATTGCTACTTAATACAGCCCTATCATCATTTGATTTTGTGGATTTTCAGGCGAAACGTTTTGTGACCAGAGGTATTGCGCCAACATCATGGACTGGTAATAATTCCTGAAGCAGATGCCGCCTTCGTTTACCCTGTTATAAAAGTCAGAAACTGAAATCGGGATCTTCAAGCAGATATTAGATTTGGATGATCCTTTTAATAATGAATCTGTTATCACCAATTAAAAAAGCCCATATAATTATCGATACTCTGTTATCCGTGTGCCGACTTCTGTTATAAAAGTCTTCTTCTGTACATCTGTGAGACTGCTCTTGTATGCTTTTACAGGAATTCCAGTATACACCAAACTCCAATATTCTTTGGAGCAAAAGAAGTTCTCCATGAGCATGCTCTAATGATCATAGTGTCATCAAACTTTCAGTTGTCATGGCGTCATTGTTGAACGATGAAATTAACTTCATTCAAGCGTTGTGAGGAGGATTTGATACTAGATGTTGTAAAACTTATATGAACACTCACCAAATAAATGTAAAATTAAATTTGGATGCTCAAATGCTGGGAAAATCATAGTTATAAAATGAAAAAACAAATATGGCCGTAAATAGCTAAAAATATGCAATCCTAACGTATAGGATTTGTTAACAACAACTAAAACAAACTTACAACCCTACAACTAGGAAATCTTGACAACTTCAACATTGTGCAATTTTTCCACACAAGAACATGGTAAGTCACTAGTTTTTATACAGGAGTTATAATCCTAATAAAATATAACAAGTGTAATTCAAATCTTAAACTTTAAAGGTCTGATTTGTTAATGATATTTAATCGATTTGATATTATATTTTTATTTTTATTTGGATGGGTTTTAAAAATATATTTACATAAAAATAACAAATTAATATTTTTTTTATTTTAATAATTTCATATAAAAACATGAAATCATGATTTTTAGATTCAATTAACAGACTGCGAGTCAAAGTCGTCTTGTTCACACCCATAGTTGCTTGTTGAAATCTATCTATACCTTTTGATTTTGAGGGAATCGGACGAGACCCGCAAACCAAATAGAGCACGTCCGAGAGAAGAAGGCAGTCAATTGAATATTTTGCCGTGTGGAAAATCATGCCATTTGAATGCGATGCTGCCAAAATCATGCCACGCGCGATGTTGCGGCTATAAATTTTCTCGCTCGGAAATTGTCTGAATATAAATTAATGCAAAAATATAAATATGGCTGCAAGAGATTTTTGTGATGCGCCTAGATTTTTGTGGGTAGAGTGTTAGAGAATAATATAGATCATATTCTGGGATCTTACCTATCAGCTTAAGTTTTTAGGTGAGATTGTTCTTTAACATGGTATCAGAGTCTTGTTGACCCAATGGTCACGAGTTCGAATCTCATCACTCTTATTCTATTTGATAAAAATCAAGTACAAGGTAATGGGTCTGTGCAAGTTTCAAGCCCAAAAGGCTTTCACTTGACGGTGTGTGTTAAAGAATAATATAAATCATATTCTAGGACCTTACCTATCAATTTAAGCTTTTAGGTAAGATGATTCTTTGATCTAGAAAAGGATCTCTGTTTATGCGCGTGGTGATTCTGCTAACCAAATTTAGAGGGTACGTGGGATGACAATTCCTATTTGAGGTGTGGAGAAGGAAATGATTAAGAAAAATTTTTCTCGTTTTTCCTTTGTTAACATTTTCTCATGTAATTTCAAATCTACAAACTCCACTTACAAACTCCACTTACAAACTGGGTGTAGTGGTAACTTTTCTACTTTGAAAGTTATATTAATTGACTTTCTAGAAAGCGTAGAGAAAAAGGTTGCTAATTTTCTCAGTTGACCGCAAGTCCATTTCTAAGTGTCTTTTTTTTTTTTAAAGTATGATTGATATTGTTTTTAAAGTATTTTTTATTTATAAATGTATTAACTAATATATTTTTTATTTTAATGTATTAAATAATAAATTATAATAAATTAAATATTAAAAGGAACTGAAATACTGCTGAATACGGGAAAATTCTATGTTCATTCATTTGGTGAAAACACTAATATTCGTTTTTCAAGCAACCTTTTTCTCTGTCATAAACTTAATGATCATATTGCTAATTTGATAGATGTGGGATCTAATTGGGAGTATTTTTTGTTTGTGGATCTAGTTAAGAATCATGTGATAATTGAGAGACTAATATGTCATTTATTAATTTATAGTTTGTACTCTCTTTATATATATATATATATATATATATACTAGCCAATGCCCCGGTCGCGGGTGGCACTATATTTTTTTCAATGTAAAAAAAAAAAACACTACTAGAGGAAAAAGGAATGGGTTTAAAATCAAACACGTTGAGATGGTTAGTTAGCTTGGATGGTGACCAATGCTTTTAATTTTCAAACACGGCCAGGGCATCATATCCACAACAAGCTATAAATTTCCTTGCTCCCTTTCCTTTGCATTGCTAGTAATTTGCAAGAAAGCGTATTCTTTCTCTGAAACAATATTGCCTCCACTAACCTTCAGTCCTCATGACTTTGGTGGAATTTGATCTTTAAAGTCACAAAGTAGCTGGAATCCGACCACCTCATAAACACCATACAGAGGTAACCTTTGAGATTGTTTCTACAGGTTGCATGCTTGAAGTCTTTTTTCGTTCCATCTTTTCAGCAATATTTCACTAGCAAGATTGCCAAAGAAAATTATTGTTCCATTGGATTTTACGTTGTCATGATTTTTCAAGTAACTCTTCTTTGCTTCTTGTTAACTATATGTAAATTTAAGGCAGCTGGAAGCAGTATTGATCAGCTGTGTTTTTTTATATAACTAACTCATCTTTGCATGTTTTAATTTCATGTCTTTACTCATAACTTGAAAGCTTTACGTTCAGATAGATGATGATTGACCAGTTTATTGAGTTCCTTGTAGGTCTTCAAGTATCTATTTTAGAGATGCAGAAAGAAAAACGCAAGCAATCCAACGATGAAGAAGACGATTCATCCTCGCGAAAGAGAAGGAAAGCTGACCTCAGCAAGCCTGTCAGTTTTATCTCCACAGGTAAGGTAGAGATATCTCGTGCTGAGAGCATAATAATAATAAAAAATCCGTCCTGATCGGTTGCTATGAAGTTGAAGAAAAAGAGGGGGAAATAATGTTTTTTTTATTACGAGTTCTCTTTTTAAATATATATTTTTTAATTAACTCTTCTCTATATTTCTGTTTACAAGTCTATTTATAGATTATTTTGAGTTTTATTATTTTCTCAGATCACTTCCAATTGTTCTTTATTTCTCATTGCTAAATAATAGAAGTGTTCAACAATGACAAATATTATCAACCCCTTTGTTTATGAATTCACGAGAGTTTCTGCGGTTTCCATGACAGAGCCAGAGTCTCGCTCTAGACCAAAGGGGGCCTATGATGTATTTCTGAGTTTTAGAGGAGAAGATAATCGTAAGACTTTTACAAATCATCTATATACTGCCTTAGTGCAAGCAGGAGTCCACACTTTTCTAGATGAAAATGAAATTCCTAGAGGTGAAGAAATCTCCAAACATCTCCTCAAGGCAATTCAAGAATCGAAGATATCCATAGTGATCTTCTCAAAAGGATATGCTTCGACTAGATGGTGTCTTAATGAACTTTTAGAGATTCTTGAGTGTAAAAATAGGAAAACTGGCCAGATTGTTCTTCCTATATTCTATGACATTGATCCTTCAGATGTGAGAAAGCAGACTGGCAGTTTTGCAAAAGCATTTGATAAGCATGAAGAATGTTTTAAAGAGAGGGTGAAGGAGTGGAGAAAAGCTCTTGAGGAAGCCGGAAATCTCTCTGGATGGAATCTCAATGATATGGAAAATCGGTATGCCTTTTTTCTCTAAGATTCACTTTATGGAGTGATTATACATACTTTAGAGTAATTTTACCATGTGATACAATAAAAAAATAAGCATATATACTTATTTGTCTCTCTATTAAGGTCTTGCTTTTGTCGATGAGCAGGCATGAATCACAATTAATCCAAGTCATCATCAAGGATGTGTTGAACAAATTGAATCCCAAGTACATAAATGTTGCTCCTAACCTGGTAGGTATTGATTGCCTTGTCCAAACTATTAGTGACTTCCTAAGTATGGCAACAGATGAGGTTTGCACGGTGGGCATACATGGGATGCCAGGAATAGGAAAGACGACGATAGCAAAAGTTGTTTTTAATCAACTCTGCTATGGATTTGAGGGTAGTTGTTTTCTTTCGAATATCAATGAAAAATCAGAACAACCGAATGGTCTTGCTCTTTTACAAGAACAACTTCTTCATGATATCTTAAAACAAAATGTTGCCACTATCAATAATGCTGATAGAGGAATGGTTCTGATCAAAGAACGACTGTGTCACAAAAGAGTTATTGTTGTTATTGATGATGTGGCTCAACAGTACCAACTAAATGCTTTGGTGGGAGAGCGAGGTTGGTTTGGTCCAGGAAGTAGAGTGATAATTACAACCAAAGATGAACGCTTGCTTCTTAAAGTGGATAAAAAATTTAAGGTTGAAGAATTGAAACGAGATGCGTCCCTTCAGCTTTTCAGTTGGCATGCCTTCAGGGACAACAAGCCATCAAAAGATTATGTTGAGCTTTCGAATGATGTAGTTGATTACTGTGGAGGGATTCCTTTAGCCCTTGAGGTTTTAGGTTCTAGTTTGTCTGCGAAAAACAAATCTAGATGGAAATGTGTGATCGACAAATTGAGAATCATTCCAAACCATGATATTCAGGAAAAACTTAGAATATGTTTTGACAGACTGGATGACCATAAACTACAGAAAACATTTCTTGATCTTGCATGCTTTTTTATTGGTAGAAATAAAGAATATGTATCACATGTACTTGAAGCTCGATGTGGTTACAATCCAGAAGATGATTTAGGAACTCTTGGTGAAAGGTCTCTGATTAATTTTAATGCTTCTGGAGAGATAAGCATGCATAATCTATTACGAGACATGGGAAGGGAGATCATTCACAAAGAGTCACCTGACCACCCTGGAAAACGCAGCCGAATTTGGCGATGTGAGGATGCATGGAATGTACTCAGCAAGCAGATGGTAATACCCAAATGCATACATAAAAGCACAATCATGCACTTATAAAATTACTTTGAAACTCTATTGAATTTTATTTGATTTTTAGGGAACAGAAGTTGTGGAGGGTTTATCGCTGGATGTGAGAGCATCAGAAAATAAATTACTAAACACAGGATCATTCACAAAGATGAGATTCTTGAAGTTACTCCAAATCAATGGAGTATATCTCTCTGGACCCTTCAAACTGCTTTCTGAAGAGTTGATATGGATTTGTTGGCTTGAATGTCCTTTGAAATCTTTTCCATCTGATTTGATGTTGGACAAGCTAGTTGTTCTTGAGATGCAGTATAGTAACATCAAAGAATTATGGAAGGAGAAAAAGGTGCGTAACATACTACAAACATCCAAAATTTGTCATTGATGTAATTTATAATCATAAGTTATAAGCTTTAATGATAACTTTTTTGTTATTTTCCTTACTGCTCTTTCAGATTCTCAACAAACTAAAAATCCTTAATCTCAGTTATTCAAAGAATCTTGTTAAAACACCAAACTTGCACAGTTCAAGTCTAGAGAAACTCCTGTTGGAAGGTTGTTTGAGTTTAGTTGAGGTGCATAAATCTATTGGACATCTAAAGAGCCTCATTTTCTTAAATCTAAAGGGATGTCAGAGGCTAAAGAGTCTTCCCCAAAGCATTTGCGATGCAAAGTCTCTTGAGATTTTGAATATTTCTGAGTGTTCACAACTTGAGAAGTTGCCGGAGCACATGGGTGGTATGGAATCCTTTATCGAGCTGCTAGCAAATGGAATTAACAACGAGCAATTTCTTGCTTCAATTGAACATTTAAAGTATCTAAGGAAGTTGTCATTGTGCGGATACAATTTCAATGCGCACGCACCATCATCTACATCTTGGCCTTCACCAATTTCATCATGGATTTCAGCAAGTGTTTTAGATTGGAAAGCTTTGCTGCCAACTTGTTTCACCAGTTGGAGATTATTGAGAAAACTAAGACTTGCTTATTATGGTTTGTCTGAACGCACAACTAATTGTGTTGATCTTGGTGGTTTGGTTAATCTCGAGGAATTGAATCTATCAGGAAACAATTTCTTCAGTCTGCCTTCAAGCATCAGCATCCTTCCTAAGCTTCAGATTTTGAGAGTTTCGGATTGCAGGAATCTGGTCTCAATCTTAGAGCTTCCCTCAAATTTAAAACTCTTAGATGCAATCGGCTGCAAATCAATGGAGAGAGTAAGACTGCCAATCCAATCAAAAAATAATTCAAATTTGTCTATACATAGGTGTCCAAGTAATCATGGTTGGATTATATCCTCTGATACCGTCTGCGATTTATCAAATAATAATAAGAGGCTTGTTGAGGTACAATTTCATTCGCTCTTGCACACAAATAAACACACATTTGGCACATGCTATATACAATCATATATATTGATTATTGTTTAAAATCTTAGCACTGATCTTTGAAATGTAAATATACACAGGCATCTTACAATCATTGTTATGGATATCATATTAACGACTACGATGCTAGATTGCTTATGAGTCTCATTTTTTGGAAGAATCGTTATGGGATCAATTACCGTGCAAAAGGATGTTCATTATCATTTCATATACCTCCAGTATTCCAAGGGTTGGTTTTTTCGGCTTTCAGTACAAGGATATTTTTTAGTAGTAGTCATACAATCAAAGCTATTATAAGAAAAAAGAGCAACGGTATGCAATTGTTTGAATTTACACAAGTAGTAGGACTCTATTGCCCTCTTAGTTGGTCAAGATACGTAAGTTTAAGTGAGATGGCAATGGAAGAATATTGTGGACACGAAGAGTTGGAATTGTATGTGAATTTGGGGAGCGAAGACATTAATGTGGAACAATGTGCAATCAATGTAATAGTGGATTTGGATTCATTGGAAGCAATAGAGTGGGATCCCGACATTGAAAGTGATAATGTGATACCTTCACCACCAAGTCATCTCCTTTATCATCCGCTTTATGGTTCCATATCATATACTACAATTGAGAAGTGGAAAGCCAATTTAATCAGGAGGAAGATTTTACTACCGTAGATTTATCCATTTTCTTAGTACTAGCCTAGGGCTACGTTGAACTATGGATCATTATATTTCACAATTGGGCCCCGGTTTTGACCAATTTAAGAGGAGGAAACTTTAACCTCATCTCAATTAGTTGAAGGATTTCTTTGTGAATTTTCTATATTTCATGCCTTCTTAGTTAATATTATCGCATTGCTGTATAAAATTAATTAATAAAGCATTTTGTTTTTGAGTTAAATGTCAACTGCTCACAATTTTTTTCTTGACAAAAAAAAACCATGTTTTCTGCCAAATCCTCTGCACCTTTCACTCAACTTCTTGGTGAGAATTTTCCACCGTACAAAGCAAAGACACTGTTGACTGTGGTCTCTTCTAGTTAATTTTGTAATTGTAATTTGTAATGCAACAATGAAAAAAGCTCAGCCAAGAAGTGGTTGTAACTGTTCCAATAAACAATATCTCTTGATGTACAGTAAAATCATAAATAGGATATAGTAGCAATAAGGCTAGGTGTGGTCCACCTTATCCATGTCAAAAAGATAAAGGAAATGAGATGGTTGTCTTCAGCTAATGATGTTCTTCAAGTGCTAGTTTGCTGAAGCAGTATATATTCAGAAGAAGAAGAAGAGATCAGAGAAGAGTGGAGGTTAGCTAGTTCATTCTGATGAGATGTGGAAAGAAGTTGCTAGGAAGGAAGGAAGCAACAACTTTACTGGTAGTTCATAGTTCACAATTCCTTTTAATTTAATTTAATATTATTTTTTTTGATTAAAAACTTAATTGAAGCTACCTGTCCTGAATCGATTCGATCAGAATAGAGGAAGCACATATAAAGCAGAAAGGCTTAAGAAATAAGGGAATTAATCAATGGTATACTAAGGGAGATCAACTGGAAGAGAACGTTAAAAAGAATGCGCAACTTCACCACTGGCAGATCATGTGTTTTTCTTTGGAGAAATCAAAAGAATTTATCAGGAAGCTACAACTTTAGCAAAGGAAAGCAACAAGTTGTGATCCACCTTTTCTTTTTTGTTTGTGTTGGTACCAAAAATAATTTTTAAAAAATAAAAAAACATCATTTTAATGTATTTCTGAACAAAAATTACTTTTAAAAACAACCGCAACCACACTCTTAAACAATCAAAAGTGCACTGTAACTTGCTTTTAGTCTGTCCCCAACAGCTCACCTGGAAATCCAAAGCACAGGATAATATTCGAGATGCGAATCCCTTGTGATCAAAATCTGGGCTGGTTAATTCTTGTAGAATATGAATATCGATTAAGGGTTATGTGTGTTAAAGCAATATAAAAAAGGACTAATATGAAGTTGAAGATCGTCACCATTGGTCATTGGCCATTGGCCAATCATTGTTTTAAAATTTCTTATATGATAAGGACTAATTAGTTATTTATTATACTATAAGGATTGATTACTTCATATTCACAAACTATAAGGACTGTAATATAATTGTAAGAACCTCTATACTTTGGTGCTTTCTTTATGTTGTCTCAAACTCGCTACTGCGATCAATACTTGTCCTCACAGAGTTTTAACCCGATCGAGTCACACTTCAACACTCTGAGTCGCAACTAATTCCGATCTCCTCTCAGGCACCACTCTCTCAACCCAATTAACACCAAGCTTTGCGCTTTAGGGTTCTAATTTGAGCTTTTTGGACTGATTAGGGTTTTATCAGATACTGGACAGAGATGGTGTTGAGGTTTAATGTAGGAGGGAAAGTAGTGGACAGAGTAGATTTGATAAGGAAGAAAAAATGGCCATGGAGATTAGATGTTTTGCCATTTGCAGTTTTGTATGCGATTTGGATGGTTACGATTGTGCCGAGCATTGACATTGTTGATGCTTTAATTGTTCTTGGTGGTCTCGTTTCGATTCATGTTCTGACTTTGCTTTTCACTGCTTGGTCTATTGATTTCAAGTGCTTTGTTCAGTATAGTAAGGTAATATAGCTGTTTTTGTGTGTTTGGTTTTGGATTTTGGGGCTTTGTTTAGGGTTTGTTTTATGATTTGAGGGTTCTGTGTTTAGGTCAATGATATTTATGCTGCGGATTCATGTAAAGTTACGCCGGCGAAGTTTTCTGGTTCTAAAGAAGTTGTGCCATTGCATATTCGTCAACAAGTAAGTTTTCTTTTTCTTAAGTGGAAATGATTTTTTTTCTCTTTGTTGGTAGGTTGGATTGATAATTGGATGTTTTTAGTTGATGTAGGATAGTAATGGATTCATTTTGCAGATTGTTTTTTCGGGGAAGTGAAAAATGATGTCAACTATAGAATGATAGAAAAATTGTATGCTCATGTTGTTGATGGTATGTGAGCTGCTAGGGAAATGGAGTTTGTTGTAAGTGGATTGGATGAGAGTTGGATGATTTTTGAGGTGGTGAGGATGAAGGTTGGATGTAAGCTAAAAATGGATTCACTTCACGATTTGTTTTCTTAGGGGAGTTAAGGATAGAATTGAATGTAATGCATGTGCTGGTATGGTGGAATATGTTTCATTTCATATATTTTGAATGGGAACAAATGCTTAAATAGCAAAAAACCATTTTCTGAAATTTCATGGTGAGGATGTGTCATCTGGCTGGAGTTTTTATCGATGGGATCTTGTGATTTTTCTGAACTTAGGTAGTGGAGGGTTTGTCTACATGATTGGTCAACATTGTGTCTCAATTTGAATTAAAACAAGACAATTTCCTAATCAAAAAGTTGAAACTAATAAACTTCTGCTAACCTTTGTATGTCATGTTTAAAAATGACACCGTCATCACTTTGCATATATGCTTGTTTCTAATATGTTATGTGACCTCTTTAAAAGTATTGCATGATTTTAAAAGTATTGCATGATTCAACTACAAAAGTTACAATTTACAACTGGTGATCCTGTGGAAGTTTGTAATTGATTGTTGTTGCTGCTAGAGTTTTAGGGCAAAACCACAAGTCTGAGAGGATATAAATTAAAGAAAAAAGAAACAAAACTACTAACACTAATAGATCCAAGGAATCACTCCTGGAATAAGAACCGAAACATCACACTGGGGTTTGAAGGAATCACACTCCCTGATGAGGAAATCATCACACTCTCAAAGTAAAAGGCAGCACTTTTTTCATAATATTCTGGTCATATTCCATTGAAATACCAGAAGCATATTTATATCGGTTTGAGTTACTGCTGATCATTTGGATTCCCATTTAGTAAACCATAAAGATTCCTATGTAAGAAACATAAACAAGCCACTTATTTAAGGACTAAGAAAAGAAATAAAGCAGGAAAATAAAAGTCTGACCTTGCCACTAAATTTCCTGTGGTCAGGAAATTATAGAATTGCCCTTGACCATACTACCTAGAAGCAGCATCTGTTAAAATAGCTTGAAAAACTTAAAACCAACTTGCATAACCAATCGTCTAAGCTTTCAATCTTGTCATGGGAAACAGTCTCCCAAGTGTCCTTCCATTTCATTGTTAACTGGTTGTTTCTTTTTGGGTTGTCAATTTGTTTCTTGCTTCATCTGTCTCTGTACCAGTTCCTTTGATCCTGCTATTTTTCTCGATATTCATTTCTAATAACCCTACAGTATTAATGGCAATAAATGAACAACGGGACTAACCTTTGGTTGATGCTTGTTAAGGATAGCAAAACCAAATTAACTTTATTGGGATTTTATTATTTGGAATGACAATATTAGATTTTAGGTTCTATCAACTTCTGATATAACTTCTTTTCTTTTCTTTTTTTCACATTCTCATGTAAAACTACTACATCAAATGCATTTAATTTAATCCCTTGTATATGGAACTTAATTGTTGGACTTTTGATGTCTTGAATGGTTTGTCGATTAGATTTTCTATGTATTAAATAAGGATTCAGCATTAGCTCTTTCTTGTCCCTGGATTGATGTCATGAATGTTTCATTGTGCTTGAGCATTCGAAGCATTTTTTATCTGTGTTTGTTATTTTGTTCCACTTCTTAATGGGGATTGTTTACTGTTTTATAGATTTGAATATCCGCAACCAACATTCCAAAAATTATTGAAAGAGCAGTGCATGGAGCCCTTTTTTGTATTTCAGGTTTTGTCCTTAATCCTCATTCCTTTTCTCTATTATTAGGACTCCATTTCAACTTGTTTTATTTTTTATGCTTTACCCTTTTTAGCTTCTGATTCTGACATTCTCCTTGGCATTGCAATGTGTACCTGTATAGGTATTCTGTGTGGGGCTTTGGTGCTTGGATGAATATTGGTACTACAGCTTGTTCACCCTATTTATGCTGTTTATGTTCGAGTCAACAATGGCAAAGAGTAGGTTGAAGACGTGTTAGAGTAGACACCCAGATTGTAACGGTGCATCGATGTGGGAAGTATGTATTTTTTTTTATGTGATTTTAGTGGTTCTGTAAATTATAATTATGGTAGATATGTGGAATCATGCCATTGACATGATTTTAGGTGGGTGAAACTCTCTGGAATGATCTTTTACCTGGGGATGTTGTCTCCATTGGACGCTCCTCTGGTCAGAATGGGGAAGACAAGTCTGTACCAGCTGACATGCTTCTATTGGCTGGAAGTGCCATTGTGAATGAAGCCATTCTCACAGGCGAGTCTACTCCCCAATGGAAGGTAGTTCTCTTATCTGTTTTCTAATAAATGTTGTTTAAGAGCTTTTAAAATCGGATTATCTGACACTGGATTTGACATGTGGGTGAGGATCTGGATGAATGTTTTATGTTTGGGTTGCTGGGCTTTGACAAATGGGCTATTTTATGGCTACAAGCCCTTCTTAAAAAAAAGTGACTGGCCATTTGTGAGATTTGTGTTCATTTAGTAATGCTTGTGATTACAATGTTCTAATATGAAGCCTGATTTTTTTCATATAAAATTGGTTATTGCCATTGAATAATATTTTGTTTGCAGCTTTGTTAGACGGACATGATGCTCTTTTATGCTTTGTCTCTAACAAAAGGATAAAGAAAAGTCTTTGTTATGCTAGCAAAAATGTTCATCCCACATTATTAAGGAACACTCCCTATTTTTTTTTCATAAATATAAGTTTTTATTGTGTAGTAAATTATGAATAATTCGTTTTATGAACAATTATATAATTTCATTATGAACACCAGGTGGGGAAACTACAAAGAAAAAACCATGTTTTCTGTCGATTCCTCTGCAGTAAAAGAAGAAAAAGGACACTGTTAACTGTGGCCTCTTCCAGTTAATTTTGTAATTTGTAATGTAACAATGAAAAAAGCTCAGGCTGTAAAATCATAAATCGGATGACATAAAAAGGTCGCATGCAGACCTCTGAAGCTGGTGTGGTCCACCATATCCATGTCAAAAATGAGCTTCCTTTGAAACCTCATTACTTCGGAGGACAATGCCAAGATTTGATGAAGTTGCTTCTGCCTCACTTGTAGGAGCGCCACCTCTAGCTGAGCTTGTGATAACTGGGTCTGAAGGACATCAATTTGTTGTTGTACAGCAGATCCTGATCCTCGAATGAGAACACCTTCCTCTCGGAGAGGGTCCACGGTCATGTTGCAGTGGCGGGTGCTGTCTCTATCCGACTGAACGGAGAGCTGGCAAACCGGGATGTCAACCTCCGGATACATGATCATCAATGGAACCCAAGCACCGTGGTCAAGCCCTCGTTTTTTATCTTCTTCAGCATGCTCAATGCCAGATGCCATAAGCAATTCCTTGGAGTTCCTGGTGGAGTACAGTGGAGCTGATAAGAGCAAAATATATATAGGTTTAGAAAGAATGATAAAAAGATCCAATGAATACTGAAATAAACAAAGTCCTCTAGCAGTTCGAGTGCCTTTCAGACTAGGTCTCCTCTCAATCCTCTGTAGTCCAGTAAACTACTTGGGCAACAACATGTTAACTCTGTAGTCTAGTATATGTAGAGAAACAGCTCATGTTAACGGAAATCAATGCAGCAGCAGCAGCAACAATGAATTAATTAAATGCAGAGACAGCAGAAGCAAACCTGCAGATAACGGCAACAACATATAAAGGAAGGAATTAAATTGCAGATTTGAATCTACAATTAACTCTACAAGATTTGAAGAAGAGCGGTTCCTGTACATTAAACAATAGTTACGTTAGAATTCTGAATTAAATGTAATCTATATATATAGTGCAGCATGTAAAAGATAAGATTTGAGGGAAAATAATACTGTTCTTCTTCATCTCTAATTATTCAGTATTTTCAATCCTATAGTATAGCAGTTCGAGTGCCTTTCAGACTAGAACTTCTTTCTTTGGCAGGATCATCCTTCACTCACCAGTCATCACTCAAATGTAATTCTTGATTTGACAATCATTTCAATTATACAAATCAATAATGGCTAGCTTCAAGGGTGCCTCAAAATTCCACGAATAACAAGAATGAAACCTGATTTCTCTATGTACGGTTTCATCAATACCATAAAATTTCGATAAAAAGATTAAGAACATACACACATGAAAAACAAATATTTGAAAGAATTGCAATAACATTATTTCCACTGAATTTTTGATCCATGTTGGACAGGTTGAATTATCAGCATAGAAGATTGAAAGATGTAAACAATCCGGGCATGTTAAATATGAGATTTTTTAGCATCAAAATCAGATACAATTCCTGTGGCAATAGAGGCTGATTGCATATCTGTTGGGGGAACCACCCATCCGAGGTAAATCCAAGGATACAGAAAGACATGAAAAATGCCACGTGATCCATACTTTCTGGATTCATAGACCTGTGACTTCAGTTAAAAGACGCACACGAAAACGACTTACATCTATTTTATAAGTTGCTTATCTTCTGCAGATAACTTTAAACCACAGATGAGAGATGACCCTAGAAGAAGAAGGAACTTCACAGTTATTGATTGTATTTCAGTTAATTGTAACTCTAGTCTAAGAGGAGAAGATGTAATTGACTTCTCTAGGGAATTCAAATCACTTACAATGTCGGATATATATTTGTAACGCTCGTAGTACAAGCTCGGACTTGCCTAAAACAGAATAAAAAACAAAAATTAGAAAAAAGAAAGAAGCATGAAATCCAATAATAAAAAGGAATGCCATACACAAGAAGTACTTTGAGGTAAAATTTAAATGTCAAATTGGTTAAATAATAATAGGAAGCAATAAATGATGGCCAATTGTAAAAATATTGCATCAGACTCGTATCATACCTCAAACCTTACAAAGGAACAAAGCACATCCTTGGCGTTCGGATGCTCCCACTCAACTGTTGACTCCCACCATTCTTTTGGACTTGTCCTGATTACTACAAGAGAAGGGGGAGGAGATGGCTCACCATTTTCAAGCAACGGAAGACAAATTCCCATCATCTTCAGCTTCTTACAGTGCAGTACATTAATTTCTTCTAGAGAATTGCATATCAGTTTTGCATTACAAATGCTTTTCAGTTCTGGTAAATTTATCAAGAGCAATGCTCTAAACTTTGGGAGTTTGAATTCGATGCTTTCTTCACCCATAACCCTCTCTTCATCTGATCTTGTTCCTCCTATTATCTCCTCCATTTTCTCACAATCTTCAACTCTAATATCTTTTAAGCTTATGAGACAAATCCAAGAAGACGGAACCAAGATTTCCATGCTATTGCATTTGTATACAGTAATTTGTTGGAGAGAATCGCAAATCAATTCTGCACTACAAATACTTTTCAGTTCTGGTAAATTTGACAAGATTAGGTTTCTTAACTTTGGTAGTTTGAATTCGCTTCTTTCTTCACCCATAGCCCCTTCTTCATCTGATCTTGTTCCTCCTATTATCTCCTCCATTTTCTCACATGTTGAAACTGTAATAGTTTCCAAGTTTACGAGGTTTGGGAGCAAGACAAAAGGGAACAACTTCTTCATACTTTTACAACCATAACAAGATAACAATTTAAGAGCAGAAAATATACCATTATAAGATGGAGATGCTAGTGGAACAGAGCAAGATAAAACCAAGCTCTCCATGCTATTGCAACTACTAAGACTATACTTTAATGGCAAAACATCGCCTATACTTCTTGCATCAATACAGTCACAAATTAATTGTTGAATGTCACTTGAGGAAATGACCAGAAAGTCTCCATCTCTATTGATATTCAAATTACCCAAACCAAACAGTTTACTTCCACTATGCATGTACTTCAATTTCTCACCACCATATCCCCTCAATTGTCCTATGACAATTTTGTATGTTCTTAGTGATTGGGTTGCATCCCGGGATTTTAGATACTCCAAGTAGTTAGATTGATCTTCAAAATGGCATTCCAAACTTTCCAACTTCCTTAAGCATCCTACTTCCTTTCCTTCAACTGTTACTGGAGCATATATTTCATTAATGCCATTTTCAAAAATCCATGCCTCTAGTATGAAGACTTGTAGGTGAGAGAGTTTAGGTAATATCCCACTTGGAAACTTCATTTCACCACATCCATTCATTCTTAGATACTTCAGGTTGGATAGGTATTCCATGCCATGTGGAATATTTTCAAGTGGAGCACCAGAGAGATCTAACCTCTTCAGTGCCCTGAGCTTTTTCAATGAAGGTACACTGCTTAACGACCAACAATCTTTGAGCAACAATGAAGTGAGACCCTCCAAATCAGAGACAGAATCAGGCAAACATTCAATATTTGTTCTAGACAGATCAAGGACCTTGAGCCCATGTAGTTGCTTGAAAAATGAATCCGCAATAAATCCCAACTCTTCATTATCACATAGAAATAGAATTGACAGATTTGGACACCTCGGTGAATGCTTGGAACAAATCTCTTCAATTTGGTTGTGCATTAGAGAAACCCTCGTAAGTTTCTCACTCCACTCCTCTACATCCGGCAATTCTTTTAATTGTGCACCAACTTTAACAATGGCTCGAGAGTTCTCTTCCAGTATTTGGATGGCCATGTCCCTAATCAAGTCATGCATCTTGACATAATCACCACCACGCAGTCTTTCCAATAGGCAGGCTCTTTCAAGTCTGTCAAGCATTGTGTGGCCTTTGTTAATTTCTGCCTCCCTACTCTTCTGCCGTTTTAGCACTCCCTCATCAATCAAATAATCTATCAGATTCTCTCTACGGATCTTAAAGTCTTCAGGAAATAATCCACAATACAAGAAACATTGCTGTAGAGCTTCATCACTTAGGTGGGTATAACTAAATCTCAATATCTGAAATACCTCCTCTTCCACTTTATCTTGCGGAACTTTTGATTGTTTGAGTTCCTCTAAAGTATTGCTCCATTCGTGCATGCCATCTACCCCTTTCATGGTTCCAGCAATCGTTTTAATTCCCAGTGGCAAACCGGCACACTCCCTTGTGATATTTCTTGCAACTCGTTCCACTTGTGGAGAAAGTGGTGTGTCATGTCCAAGTTCCTCCAAGAACAATGTCCAAGCCTCTTCATTAGAAAGAGGATATACTTTGACATTGTTTTTGCTATTCATCTGTCGACAAACTGCTTCTGATCGAGTTGTCAAAATTAGCTTGCATCCTTTGAATGGGACAGGAATTCCCACTTTGTGTAGCTTAAAAGAGTTCCATAAATCATCTAAAATGAGAATCCATCTTTGTTTCTTCATTAGTTCTTGTGACAATTCCTCAGCTCTGTGCTCCAGCTCCTCCTCTTCATTGCAAAAAGATAATTGTATACGTTTTGCAATCTTGTTTTGCAATTTATGAATGCTGAAGTCTCGAGACACGGTCACCTAGTAAACATGATGAAAAATATGTGGACTTTGTAGAAGCTCGTTATTGATATGTTTCAGTATTGTAGTTTTACCGGCTCCCCCCATCCCGTATATGCCAATGGTTGAGACTTCATCATCCGTCAACCATGACCATATCACATTCCTATTCTTTTGAAATGCTCCACCTACTAGCTTTGTAGAGCCAATAAGTAAAGGAGCCCCTCTAGTCTCACTTGGGTTGTCTTTAAGAATTCTAAAAGATGTAGCTTTTCTAGATGAAAATGAACTTCCTAGAGGTGAAGAAATCTCCAAACATCTCCTCAAGGCAATTCAAGAATCGAAGATATCCATAGTGATCTTCTCAAAAGGATATGCTTCGACTAGATGGTGTCTTAATGAACTTTTAGAGATTCTTGAGTGTAAAAATAGGAAAACTGGCCAGATTGTTCTTCCTATATTCTATGACATTGATCCTTCAGATGTGAGAAAGCAGACTGGCAGTTTTGCAAAAGCATTTGATAAGCATGAAGAATGTTTTAAAGAGAGGGTGAAGGAGTGGAGAAAAGCTCTTGAGGAAGCCGGAAATCTCTCTGGATGGAATCTCAATGATATGGAAAATCGGTATGCCTTTTTTCTCTAAGATTCACTTTATGGAGTGATTATACATACTTTAGAGTAATTTTACCATGTGATACAATAAAAAAATAAGCATATATACTTATTTGTCTCTCTATTAAGGTCTTGCTTTTGTCGATGAGCAGGCATGAATCACAATTAATCCAAGTCATCATCAAGGATGTGTTGAACAAATTGAATCCCAAGTACATAAATGTTGCTCCTAACCTGGTAGGTATTGATTGCCTTGTCCAAACTATTAGTGACTTCCTAAGTATGGCAACAGATGAGGTTTGCACGGTGGGCATACATGGGATGCCAGGAATAGGAAAGACGACGATAGCAAAAGTTGTTTTTAATCAACTCTGCTATGGATTTGAGGGTAGTTGTTTTCTTTCGAATATCAATGAAAAATCAGAACAACCGAATGGTCTTGCTCTTTTACAAGAACAACTTCTTCATGATATCTTGAAACAAAATGTTGCCACTATCAATAATGCTGATAGAGGAATGGTTGTGATCAAAGAACGACTTTGTCATAAAAGAGTTATTGTTGTTGTTGATGATGTGGCTCAGCAGTACCAACTAAATGCTTTGGTGGGAGAGCGAGGGTGGTTTGGTCCAGGAAGTAGAGTGATAATTACAACCAAAGATGAACGCTTACTTCTTAAAGTGGATAAAAAATTTAAGGTTGAAGAATTGAAACGAGATGTGTCCCTTCAGCTTTTCAGTTGGCATGCCTTCAGGGACAGCAAGCCATCAAAAGATTATGTTGAGCTTTCGAATGATGTAGTTGATTACTGTGGAGGGATTCCTTTAGCCCTTGAGGTTTTAGGTTCTAGTTTGTCTGCGAAAAACAAATCTAGATGGAAATGTGCGATCGACAAATTGAGAATCATTCCAAACCATGATATTCAGGAAAAACTTAGAATATGTTTTGACAAACTGGATGACCACAAACTACAAAAAACATTTCTTGATCTTGCATGCTTTTTTATTGGTAGAAATAAAGAATATGTATCACATGTACTTGAAGCTCGATGCGGTTACAATCCAGAAGATGATTTGGGAACTCTTAGTGAAAGGTCTCTGATTAATGTTAATGCTTCTGGAGAGATAAGCATGCATAATCTATTACGAGACATGGGAAGGGAGATCATTCACAAAGAGTCACCTGACCACCCTGGAAAACGCAGCCGAATTTGGCGATGTGAGGATGCATGGAATGTACTCAGCAAGCAGATGGTAATACCCAAATGCATACACAAAACACAATCATGCACGTATATCTCTGTTTTTAATTTCCTGCATATAGTTACGTTGAAACTCTATTGAATTTTATTTGATTTTCAGGGAATAGAAGTTGTGGAGGGTTTATCGTTGGATGTGAGAGCATCAGAAAATAAATTTCTAAGTACAAAATCATTCACAAAGATGAGATGCTTGAAGTTACTCCAAATCAATGGAGTACATCTCTCTGGACCTTTCAAACTGCTTTCAAAAGAGTTGATATGGATTTGTTGGCTTGAATGTCCTTTGAAATCTTTTCCATGTGATTTCATGTTGGACAACGTAGTTGTTCTTGAGATGCAGTACAGTAACATCAGAGAATTATGGAAGGAGAAAAAGGTGCGTAACATACTACAATCCTCCAAAAATTTTCATTGATGTAATTTCTAATCATAAGTTACAAGCTTTAATGATAACTTTTTTTGTTATTTTCCTTACGGCTCTTACAGATTCTCAACAAACTAAAAATACTTAATCTCAGTTATTCAAAGTACCTTGTTAAAACACCAAACTTGCATAGTTCAAGTCTAGAGAAACTCCTATTGGAAGGTTGCTTGAGTCTAGTCGAGGTGCATCAATCTGTTGGACATTTAAAGAGCCTTGTTTTTTTAAATCTAAAAGGGTGTCAGAGGCTAAAGAGTCTTCCCCAAAGCATTTGCGATGCAAAGTCTCTCGAGATTTTGAATATTTCTGAGTGTTCACAACTTGAGAAGTTGCCGGAGCACATGGGTGGTATGGAATCCTTTACCGAGCTGCTAGCAGATGGAATTCACAACGAGCAATTTGTCGCTTCAATTGAACATTTAAAGTATCTAAGGAAGTTGTCAATGTGCGGATACAATTTCAATGCGAACGCACCATCATCTACATCTTGGTCTTCACCAATTTCATCATGGATTTCAGCAAGTGTTTTAGATTGGAAAGCTATGTTGCAAACTTGTTTCACTAGTTGGAGTTTATTGAGAAAACTAAGACTTGCTTATTATGGTTTGTCTGAACGCACAATTAATTGTGTTGATTTTGGTGGTTTGGTTTCTCTCAAGGAATTGAATCTATCAGGAAACAATTTCTCCAGTCTGCCCTCAAGCATTAACGTCCTTCCTAAGCTTCAGCTTTTGACAGTTTCACATTGCACGAATCTTGTATCAATCTCAGAGCTTCCCTCAAATTTAAAATTCTTAGATGCAATCGGCTGCAAATCAATGGAGAGAGTAAGACTGCCAATCCAATCAAAAAATAATTCAAATTTGTCTCTATATAGGTGTCCAAGTAATCATGACTGGATTATATCCTCTGATACCACCTGCGATTTATCAAATAATAATACGAGTCTTGTTGAGGTACAATTTCACTCTCTCTTGCACACAAATAAACACACAATTGGCACATGCTATATAGAATTAGTTCATATTCATATATAATGATTATTGTTTAAAATGTTAGCACTGATCTTTGAAATGTAAATATACACAGGCATCTTACAATCATTGTTATGGATATCATATTGATGACTACGATGCCAGTTTGCTTATGAGTCTCGTTTGTCGTAAGCATCCAAATGGGTTCAGATACCGTGCAGAAGGATGTTCATTATCATTTACCTCAAGTATTCCAAGGGTTGTTTTTTTGGGCTTTCAGTACAAGGATGTATTTTAGTAGTAGTCATACCATCAAAGCTATTATAAGAAAAAAGAGCAACAATATGCATTTGTTTGAAGCTACACAAGTAGTGGGACTCTATTGCCCTCTTAGTTGGGGAAGATACGTAAGTTTAAGTGAGATGGCAATGGAAGAATATTGTGGACACGAAGAGTTGGAATTGTATGTGAATTTGGGGAGCGAAGACATTAATGTGAAACAATGTGGGATCCATGTAATAGTGGATTGGGATTCATTCAAAGCAATACTGGAGCAACATGGAGCTCGTGAAACAATGTGGGATCCCGACAATGAAAGTGATAATGTGATACCTTCACCAACAAGTCATATGCTTTATCATCCCCTTTATGGTTCCATAGCATTTACTACAATTGAGAAGTGGAAAGCCGATTTACTCAAGTGGAAGAATTTCCAATGGTAGATTTATCTATTTTCTTAGCACTAGCCTAGAGCTACGTGGAACTATGGCTCACTATATATCTCATATGTGCCCCGGTTTTGACCAATTTAAGAGGAGGAAACTTTAACCTCAGCCTAATTTGTTGAGAGATTTCTTTGTGAAATTTATATATTTCATGCCTTCTTAGTTATGATATTATCGCCTTGTTGTATAAAATTAATTATTCAAGCATGTGGTTTTTGAGTTAAATGTCAACTGCTCAATTTTTTTCTTGCGAATTGAAGTTGTCGTAACCCAATTTTTGGGTTACTCCCCAAAATAAATTAAAAATGACAAAAATAAAATAAAAGGAGCCGGCGTGGGTAGAAAAATCAATGTGAAATTTTTGTTGTTTTCGCGAGTCCAATCGTATCTCTTTGGTTCCAAAAATAGAGAAAAATACAGATTTAAGGCAAAAATAATTTATCGTTGGATTAATATGTGTAAAAATTAAGTTAAGCGACATAATTATATTTTGATGGGTTGATTCGATTTAATCGTCGACAAATTTAAAGTTTAATTATGATCGGGAATTAATTTAAGGTCCAATTGAAGGATTTAATTAATTTCAAGGGCTTAGTCAATGAGAAATCAATTTCTTGAATTTACTTCGGGCTCAATTGATGAGAATGGAATTTTCGGAGACCGATTTGAATTTTTAAGTCAATTATGCGAAATCAGGGGCCAAATTGAACGAATTGAGAATTTAACGGTCAATTGAGGGTTAAATCGCGCAAATCAGAAACCAGAGACCAAAATAAAAAAGGCGCGCACATTTAAGGTTGCTGTTGAAATTTTGACGGGGATACAATTGCATAAAATTAAAAGTTTAAAACTAATTGGGGATGCGATTGAACCAATCAAACATTGAAGGACCAAATTGCAATTTTCCAAAGCCAAGATTGCATTTGCTGCACTCTTCCGACACCGGAACAGTGCAGAGCACAACTCTGCAACCCACAGCCTCTGCAAATTCTTTGCAGAGGTAGAGGCAGTAACCTCATGCAATATGCATGAGAGTTGCCTCTGCCCTTATAAATAGAGGGAGAAAAAACAAAAGAAAAGGGGGAAAACCCCCCCGGAGAAACACAGGGAAGAAAACGATAACAGAGGGGAGAAAGTTTGCAGAAACCATTGTGAAAAACTCCCATTGTGGTCGCCAACCATTGTCATCTTCTTCCGTTGACAGAGTCACCGTCGAGAGAGGAGAATCACGTTATAGTGAAGAGCAAAAACAAAGAGAAAAAGGAGAGATTCTGGGAAAATTTGCAAAGAATTTTGGCAAAGAAAAAAAAGAGTAAAACAAGCATAAAAATCACCTCTTATCCCCGTTGCAGCTCCCCTCTCTTCTCTGCTCTTCTCCTCCATTGCAGTTCTCTCTCGCTCTCCCCAATGGTGCCCCCTCTCTCCCTAAAAAACATCAACGAGCAACAGCTCCTCCTTGTTGGAAGTTAAGTTGCTGAGCTGGATTAACAAGAAGCAAGTGCAGAAGATTAAATGGAAGAGTTGACAAAGAAGGAGAAAAGGAAGAAGCTGATGATTGATGATACGTAATAGTTAGTTAGTTACATTTTTGTTAATTGTAACAAACTAAGAAGAGAAAATTCAAACTGAATTATGTTCAATAAGCTTGACTGTAACAGGCTGTCAAAGAACACACAAAACGTGTGTTTTCCCCAAGAGAGTAAATAAGGGGACTTTTGTCAAACATATAGTGTGTGAAAAATTATACAAGAACACTTACCTTCTTCTGCATTTTTTCCTCTGTTTTTTCAGTCTTCTGTTCTCAGTACAAAGTTCTTTTCTTTCTCTCCCAAATCAACACAAACCTGCAGAATCAAACAACAAGCACAAAATCAAGAAATCAACATGGTATCAAAGCTCCTAATCTGATTCTAATAGGGGAGTAATCTGTGAACAATTTTTTCAAGCAACACAGCATAAAAAAAAAAATCATAGCAGTTCAGCAGCAAAATCATGACTGGATCATCAAATTCCAGTGGAGATTTATGAACACCTCATTTCAATGGTGTGAACTATGACTTTTGGGCAGTAAAGATGGAGACAATCCTCATAGCATTTGATCTATGGGATGTAGTTGAGTTTGGCATGGAATCAAACTCTGTTATGACAGATGAATCAAAAAAAGAAGGAGATAAATCTGAATCTGAGGAGGCTTCTGATTCCAAAGAAAAAAGGGTTGATGGGGCTGCTGTATCCAAAGCAAATAGGATAAAAAATGCCAAGGCATTGAGCATTCTTCAAGGAGCATTGTCAGATGACCTTTTTCCAAGAATCAGAAATGAAAAAACAGCTAAAGGAGCATGGGAGATTCTGAAGAGAGAATTCAGAGGTGATAAAAAGGTGAGAGTAGTTAAATTACAAGCTGTGAGGGCAGAATTTGAATACATGAGAATGTTAGAAGGAGAAGGCTTAGAACACTACCTTTCTAAGTTTTTCGAAACAATAAACAACCTAAAATCACTAGGAGAAGATGTTCCTGAGGTTAGAATTGTACAGAAGCTTCTTATGAGCTTGAATAGAAGATACCGATCCATAGTTTCAATCATTGAAGAAACTAGGGATCTTGAGGTGTTGAAGGTTGAGGAGGTTATAGCCTCTGTCAAAGTGTTTGACAAGAGAGAAAACCTACATGATGAACAAGATGGAATTACGAGAACTGAACAAACATTCAGTAGTCTCAAAATTGGCCACAATCAAGGTGCTGCAAACAGGTTCATGCAGGGAACATCACCTAGTTTAAGGTGGCAGGGACATGAGCAAAGACACACAGGCTGGTCTCAAGAAAGAAATGTGAGTAATCAATACAATTCCAGTCAAAATTGCAACTGGAATAAGAGAAATGAAGGCAGCAGCAGTGGTTACAATGGAGGCAGTAGCAGTGGTTACAATTCACATCATAAAAGTGGAGGTAATCAAACAAACACAAAGCCTCAATGTTCGGTATGTCAAAAACTCCACTTTGGCATATGCAGATACAAGGGAAAGCCTAAATGTGGTAGATGCAATCGATTTGGACACAACACAAATGATTGCAATGATTACAAGCAATTGGCAAATTGTGCACAAGAGGAGGAAGATGTGTCCATTGCAAATTTATTTTATGCTTGTCATGCAGCAAGTATAAAGAACAAGGATGAATGGTTTGTGGATAGTGTGTGCAGCAATCACATGACATCAAGGGAGGCCGAATTGATTAATTTTGATAAAACAGTAGCTTGCAAGGTTAAAACAGGCTTGGGAGAGCTTGTGCAAGCAACTGGGAAAGGGACGCTAGCTGTAAACACTAACCAAGTGGAATCTATTTCTACATATATTTCATTTGCAGGTAATGAAGAAACAAATGAAGATCATGCAGATCAGCAAATTGAAGTCATGCATGATGGTGTAGTAGAAGAAGGAACATTTGAAGGAACCACAAATCTCAGGACTGAGTTAAGCAAAGAGGCAGTCAAGTGCATTTCAGAAGTTCATGCTGAATCAGAAGATACTGAAATCAAAGTAAAGCATCAGGAGGAACAACCCCTTCAGGTGGCTAGGTGCACCAAGATAATTAGTCCAAACACTGAAGATGCTAAATACATGATAAATGTTAAGCAAATCGCCAAGTTTGTTGTTGGGTTGGGTGACAAGGTTTCCCCTACTGACATAGAAGAAGGCATAGGCAAGGAATGCCATACCAGTGAAGATGAATCAATTCAACATTTAGATGGTGTAAACTCTCCAGTTGAACAGCAAGTTAGACAGTCAAGTGAAGATCACAGCCAACCTTCCACACCAAGCTCAACTCTAGTTAAAATGAGATCTCTTGAAGATGTAGATGCAAGGTGCCACATGAGTATTGTGGAATCTAAAAATTACAAGGAAGCAGATGGTGATATAGCTTGGGAAGAAGCTATGAATACATAATTTGAATTGTGTGAGAAGAACAACACTTGGGAGTTGGTGAATATGTCTACTGACAAACCAGTCAAATGGGTGTTCAAGACAAAGTGGAACCTAGATTACGGTTGAATCTTGGGGTTAAACCAGTCAGCAACTTAGGAGAGGTTGTTGGAAGTTAAGTTGCTGAGCTGGATTGACAAGAAGCAAGTGCAGAAGATTAAATGGAAGAGTTGACAAAGAAGGAGAAAAGGAAGAAGCTGATGATTGATGATACGTAATAGTTAGTTAGTTACATTTCTGTTAATTGTAACAAACTAAGAAGAGAAAATTCAAACTGAATTATGTTCAATAAGCTTGACTGTAACAGGCTGTCAAAGAACACACAAAACGTGTGTTCTCCCCAAGAGAGTATATAAGGGGACTTTTGTCAAACATATAGTGTGTGAAAAATTATACAAGAACACTTACCTTCTTCTGCATTTTTTCCTCTGTTTTTTCAGTCTTCTGTTCTCAGTACAAAGTTCTTCTCTTTCTCTCCCAAATCAACACAAACCTGCAGAATCAAACAACAAGCACAAAATCAAGAAATCAACACTCCTCTCCTCCACCAGCACAGCCGACAACCACCACCTGGTCTTCCTAAGCAGATCCCCAACAGCAGCCCAGCTCTTCTTCTCCATCTCCGGCGAGAGCACCAGCAGTGACAGAGCACCAGCAACAAAGACCGGCAGCTTCCAGCGCCTCCTCCGGCCACCACGGACCACCATTTTCGACACCACCATGACAGGGAGAACCACCTCGACGTCCTCTACACAACGGTATTAACAAGCACGCCGGTCGTCACACTCCAAAAACACCACATTCACTGTTCACGGTCTTATTCATGCACGGGGGAATGAATTAATTCACTCTCTTGTGCCACACGTGCCAGTGTTCTGCATTATGCAGAACAATGGGTTGGTTGGGCCAGGGACGAGGCCCAGCCAGGAAAATGGGCGGGCCGTAAGGCCCACCACGGGCTGGACAGTCAGCCCAAAGGTTTTGTTTTATTTTATCTTAAAAAATGGCAAAAAATATTAAAATACAAAAATTTCAAAAACATAAAAATGTGTTGTTTTCATGCATACGGCCGGATTCCAAGATTTTTCCATCATATTTTTCATAAAAAAAAATATATGTTGCATCTTTCTCATATTTTAAACGAAAAATGGATATCGTAACCAGTTTATGATTATCCGTTGGAATTTGGCCAAAATATCAAAATAATTTAACAATTATTTTGTTTTATCTATCGCGGTGTAAAATTACATTATAAAGTACACCCGCAGATAAAAAAGATTTTTACTACGATGTAAAATTACTTTGTATAATACACCCGTAGATAAAAAAAGATTTTAACTACGATGTAAAATTACATTGTAAAGTACATCCGTAGATAAGAAAAAAAGGTTTTTAACTGCAGTGTAAAATTATATCGTAAAGTACACCCGCAGACACAAAAAAAATGTTTTTTTAAATGCAGTGTAACAAAAATATACTTAGAAAAAACAAACAAACAACAATGCAGCTTACCTTAGGTAGGGTGCACTGGGGGTGATGCGTCTTCCCCTTGCATAACAAGTCCCCTTACCTAGACTCTCGCAGACCAATAGGTTTCCTAATAACCTTAATATTAGGTGTCGAATCCTAATAATTATAGTCGTAATTTTTACGACTATAAATCAACCCCACATTTCACCGCACGCCGTTGTCTCCTCCCGAAATCCGGGGGGATGGCGGGGCGCGAAGCGCATAGAAAAATCATTGTCGCGACAGAAGTGATTGTGTAATTATCTCTATATTTCTGGAACATGTAAGAACAAATTAAAACACAAAAATAATGTGTGAGGGAAACTCATTTATTGTCTTTGGAAATCTAATTTGTCTCATGAGCTAATTCTAAATAGGATAAAACTATTAAAAAAATATTAATTCTAGTTAGGGGACGACAGAGGGGTGTGCAGTGTTTTAATTGCAAATAATTAGGGCATATCGTTAGAAGTTGCAGCAATAAATTCTGCAATTATTATAAGTAAAAAGGGCATGTTATCAAGGAATGTCGTTTGCGACCACACAATCGACAGGGGTTTACTGTAAAACTGGTCCTTGTAAATTTAGTAACATTTTTTGATAGTCGGCAATTAAAAGGAAATATCTTTTCAATTTTTATTATATCTATCGCAGCCACTAAAGCAGCTATCGGGTTGGCTATAGTTTTGTCAATTTATCGTAACAAAAAATCAATCCGTATCAATCAATTGAATTTGTTGAATAAGTAGTATTAATCATATAAAATACTTAGATTCATTAATTTGAATTGATATTTATGATAGATAGCATATCTGATAATGTTTATGAAAACATAAGAAATTAAAGTATCTTGGTTCTATCTCATGAGTCGATCCGAAATTGAACAGACAAATTATGATAAATCATTGATTCATCTAGTGTCTAAATATATGTTTCATTTCAAAATTTACTAGATCGAAAATTTATGACATTTTTTTTTAAAAACAATTATAGCTCCAATGTCACATTCAGTAAAAATCTATGATACATGTATAGGGTGTACTCAATGTGTCCGGGCCTGCCCCACAGATGTATTAGAAATGATACCTTGGGACGGGTGTAAAGCTAAGCAAATTGCTTCTGCTCCAAGAACGGAAGACTGTGTTGGCTGTAAGAGATGCGAATCCGACTGTCCAACTGATTTCTTGAGTGTTCGAGTTTATCTATGTTTTTTCACCACATGATGGTCAAAGTATAGATTTACACCATATTTTTGACTTTAGTCTTAACCTTTTTAGTAATTTTATTTATTTTTAATTTTATCCATTAACTTTTGATTTTCATTCGTTTTATGGTGAATTTGGTTTCCACTCTTTTTATTTCTTCTTGCTTTGTTTTGTATCTTTTTTCATTGGATTTTTTTTTCTATTTTATTCCATGATATTTTTTATTGAATATTTCTCTTCATTCTATTTCGTTTATTTTTTAGTTATGGCCAAAATCTAGGTAAGGAGGTGAAATGTCATATGATTTTTTTTTTTTTAAATAGATACGGATGACAAGTCATTAGCCCCTTTAAAAAAACCCAAGTCCTTCCTAACGGGCTTGAAGACCCACCCGTCTATCCTTTTCCTTTCAAAGGCTCAGGTGTGTTGGTCATAGGCCTAAACGCTTGAGCTATTTTTTATATGTATATTTAGGTTATATATAAATTTAATAAAAAGTCTTGATAAACCCAGTTGAGTCTATGATTCAAATCGCAAGTTTGATGGGTTAAATCATAACATCCAAGCTAATTCTTTTTTGTTGTTGTTTAATACATTTCTTCCCTCAATTTTTTTTTAAAATACAAATTCATCCTTTGTCATGAATGATCCATTTTCTTATTTAACTTCAAAAACAAAATGCAATTTCAATATTTGTTTTCAATGATTTACTCTTGCTTTCTTAGTCGTAGGCTCCTTTTAAAAAAACAATTCTTACAAATAAGTCTTTAATGTGGTTTATTATTGTATAATTAATTAAAAAGTAATCTCTAAAATAATAAAAAAAATACTAAATCTAATGACGTGCTTGACTTGTGTTGTAAATTTAGTTTGTTGACTTGATTTTAATTAATAGTTTTTTCCTTAATTGAGTAGTGTTATTTACTGATTTTATCCTTAAATATTAAATTAATTTACAATTAAACTTTTTAGTATTTGTTTTTGTAATATTATCTTCGGTGGTGGTGGTGGTAATTTAAGTAATTCCGATATATTTTTTAAGTAATTTCATTAATTGTAGTTTTACTATCTATCAAGTAAAAAATTATATATATTTTTATATTAATTCAACATTCTGTAGACTTGCGTTATGGGATTGTTATCATTTAATCTAACAGAATTGATTACATGGGGCTTAATTTGTGTTCATCAAGATGTAGTCTCTGTGTGATCTCTCGTTTTCCTTTGCATATTTTTTTTTAATTTTTCTATCTCAGCGCACCATTTTCCATTTTGTTACACTGTAACTTGTTTATGCTTTTGGCAAAGAAGTGGGCTCATCAGCTAGAGAGAAAAGATGGAGAGTCTACCAGTCTTTAAACTTATTTTTTATTGAAAAATAAAACAGTGCATGGTTTTGAGACTAGCTAGACAATGGCATGGATCACTGTTAGGTCTACGATACATCTTGATGGTGAGCTGCTTTGGCACAATGGTTCAATGTTTAAAGTACATTACAAAAAAAAAGAAGAGGAAATCCAAAATAAAACGACAACAGATCATCGTAACTTTCTCTATTTCTTTTATTCTCTCTCCTCATCAGCTACCAATCGGACCACTGGAATCATGCTCTCGTATCAATGACAATTAATTTATACGTTATATCTTCCTCTTGATACGTTACAGCTCACACTAACATACTATCCCTTTGTATCTTTATGATTTTTTAAGTGTATCGTTGAAGTTGATTTTTTAAGTATTTTTTATTTGAAAACATTTGAAATGATTTTTTTAAATTATTTTTGATATTAATACATTAAAATAATCTAAAAATACTAAAAACTTTTAATTTAAAATAATAATAAAATATCAGAGGATATACTTCATTACTGCATTGTATCTTATACATAATTCTCCCTGTCGCTTTGTCCTGAATCTAGAAGCAAAAAGCATCAAAGATTAGGTAGCAGTTGTTATCTTAGCCCACTGTTTTGTCTAGACCGTTAAATATAAGAAAATGTTCAAATATTTTTCCAGACTTCAATAATTTCTTGGAGGGTAATCAAATCTTGTAAACTTCAAGTTTAGCTAAGTAGTATCATGATCAAGCTCCTATTTTGCTCTCTGTTTACCTTCCTGTCTAAGGCATAGGTCCATTCCTTGTAGAGAAATCTTGAGTTTATTTTTGTATTTTAAATTTCATTTGGGTGTGTAGTTTGAAGAGTTATTAAATTGATATTTCTAATAATTTTAACATGTTAATATTAAAAATAAAAAATAATTCTATATGTACTATAATTCCAAACCCATTCTATATGTACAGCTTATAATACAAGTAGCCAGTCCAACAAAACAAAGGGTAAGAAACGTGAAGGCCTGCATGAATAGACCCATCAATGCCTAAAACATGTGATCGTATATGAGAATAAAGACGTTAAATCCTTTTCTGTCTGAAAGTTGGGATGTCATAATGTTTGTAATTATAATGTAGAGTGTTTTTTAAAATAATTTGTTGTTTATAAATACTTTAAAATATATTTTTTTTATTTTCGATATCAACACATTAAAATCATTAAAAAAAAATATCAATTTAGTATTTCTTTCAAACAAAAGATATTCTTTCAAAAAATAAAAAACAATTACAAACGAATGCCCTCTCTCTCTTCGGCATGCATTTCATCTTCGAACTAAACTAAAGTACTGTAGGTTTAATTATGTTACGATATTTCTGGCCGCAACTGAAGAGAGATGTGGGCAATTTTGTACAGAGGTGCTATATATGTCAGGTACCTAAAGGTCAGTTACAAAATACTGGTCTTTATACACCTTTACCTATTCCTAACAATATTTGAGAGGATTTGTCTATGGATTTTGTGCTGGGACTACCTCGCACCTAGTGAGGGGTAGATTCTGTTTTCATGGTGGTTGACAGGTTCTTAAAGATGGCTCACTTCATCCCTTGCCGAAATACATCAGATGCTTTGCACATAGCCCGACTATTTTTCAGGGAGGTGGTCTGACTTCATGGAGTGCCGAAGTCAATTACCTTTGATCACGACACAAAGTTCCTCAATCACTTTTGGGTGACTTTATGGAAGATGTTTCAGACTTCACTGAACCGTAGCACTATCACACATCCGCAAACTGATGGGCAGACATAAGTGACGAACAGGACCTTGGGAAATCTGGTTTGTAGCATTTGTGGAGATAAGCCAAAACAATGGCATCATGCATTCCATAGGCTGAGTTCCCTTACAACAATGTTGTTCATAGGGCAACAGGGAAAACTCCTTTTGCTATGATATATGTATCACCACCAAGGCATACTGTGGACTTAGTTCGTTTACTCAAGGGGGGTCAAGGATTTAGTATTGCTGTAGAAAATATGGCTACACAAGCCCAAGATGTGCATGAAGAGGTGAGGCAGAAGTTGGAAGAGACAAATGCAAAATACAAGGCAACTGCAGATAAGCATAGGCATCGCAAGGTGTTTGAGGAGGGGGATTCAGTGATGATTTTCTTGCGCATAGAGATATTTCCAGTAGGAACTTACAACAAGTTGAAGCCCAAGAAATATGGTCCGTATCAGGTTTTGAAGAAGATAAACGATAATGCCTATGTGATTGACCTACATGAGACCATGGGAATTTCCAAGACTTTCAATGTTGCAGATTTGTTCATGTACCGTGCAGAGGAACCCTCGTATTCTTATCCTGACCTTGAACCTTACTCAAGGTCGAGTTCCTTTCAAGTGGGGGAGACTGATATAGAACAAGTGGTAGAGGTGTACATGCTCAAGAGAGAGCATCCAAAATTCAAAGGCAACTGAATTTGCGCTGAAGCCGGATTGACACGAAACTCACTCAGTTGATGCGTCTCGGCGTTTCCGGAGGAAGTCAGCAGCAATGTTGTTGATGCATATCAGTTTTTGGCCGAATTCTATCGTTTAGGCCCCGAAATCGTTGTTTTTCCCATTTAGGAAAGTTTTGTTTTAGCCATAACTCTTGATTTCCAAGTCCGAATCGACTTTCGTCAATTCCGTCTTGCTCAGGATTTATAGCCTTTTTAATTTCTGCATTTATCTCAAATTTGCCATTTTTGGTAATTTTATTAATTAGCGTCGTTTTCTTATCCAGCATGGGTAGGGCTAGGGTTTCTGCTTTAAATATGATTGTAAGCCTCTAGTCGAATTATCTTTTGAATTATTAAATAAAGTTTTGAACTTTTCTGAGAGTTCCTCTCATCCTAGTTTTATTTACGAAATATCGATGTTGGTCGTGTTCCTTGTGGTTTTCTGCTGCATCATAAATATTCAAAATAGTTTAAAGAAAACTCAATTCAAGTTCTAGATATGTAAATTTTGCAAGATTTTAATAATTGTCCTATCAAAGCAAGGCACAAGGATGATACGTGCATCTGGCACAAATTGCTGCGTCATGCTTTGGCCTACCTCACTCAGCTACGAAAAAAGTAACTGAGATGAACAGCCCTTTTTGATCATAACAAATAAAGAAGTGTTAACAGAAATTTAACTCAAGAGTACGGAATCACAGTTGTGGTACACTGGAATTTTTCTTCATAACAGAAAATCCCAAAACAAGATCATGCGATGGTGATTCACAAGTAATAAGTAGTTGTATTGTATACTTTCAAAGTGAAGAGTATATCTTGAGTAAGAATCCGTGCCATGAAAACGATCTGATCAGATGTAAATTCGATTTAAATTGGAGGCACAGAAAAAGTAAACAGGGCATGTGGTTCTCAGCACCAAACAGAATTGTCACGCAAATTGGAGGCACGATGAAGATACTATCATGTATAGGAATAGGAATAGGAATAGGAACTGTATAGTATTTGATATATACTACAAAATTGAGAAGAATGTTTTGCAAAAGCAGACTGGTAGTTTTGCAAAAGCATTTGATAAGCATGAAGAATGTTTTAAAGAGAAGGTGAAGGAGTGGAGAAAAGCTCTCGAGGAAGCCGGAAATCTCTCTGGATGGAATCTCAATGATATGGAAAATCGGTATGCCTTTTCCCCCCCTCCAAGATTCACTTTATGGAGTGATTGTACGTACTTTAGAGTAATTTTACCATGTGATACAATAAATTTTTTTAGCATATATACTCAATTGTCTCTCTATTAAGGTCTTGCTTCTGTCGATGAGCAGGAATGAATCAAAATTAATCCAAGCCATCATCAAGGATGTGTTGAACAAATTGGATCCCAAGTACATAAATGTTGCTACTAACCTGGTGGGTATTGATCGCCTTGTCCAAACTATTAGTGACTTCCTAAGTACGACAACTGATGAGGTTTGCATAGTGGGCATACATGGGATGCCAGGAATAGGAAAGACGACGATAGCAAAAGTTGTTTTTAATCAACTCTGCTATGGATTTGAGGGGAGTTGTTTTCTTTCGAATATCAATCAAACATCAGAACAACCGAATGGGCTTGCTCTTTTACAAGAACAACTTCTTCATGATATCTTGAAACAAAATGTTGCCACTATAAATAATGCTGATAGAGGAATGGTTCTGATCAAAGAACGACTTTGTCATAAAAGAGTTATTGTTGTTGTTGATGATGTGGCTCAGCAGTACCAAATAAATGCTTTGGTGGGAGAGCGAATCTGGTTTGGTCCAGGAAGTAGAGTTATAATTACAACCAAAGATGAACGTTTGCTTCTTAAAATGGATCGAAAATTTAAGGTTGAAGAATTGAAACCAGATGCGTCCCTTCAGCTTTTCAGTTGGCATGCCTTTAGGGACAACAAGCCATCAAAAGATTATGTTGAGCTTTCGAGTGATGTAGTTGATTATTGTGGAGGGATTCCTTTAGCCCTTGAGGTTTTAGGCTCTAGTTTGTCTGCGAAAAACAAATCTAGATGGAAATGTGTGATCGACAAATTGAGAATAATTCCAAACCATGATATTCAGGAAAAACTTAGAATATGTTTTGACAAACTGGATGACCACAAACTACAAAAAACATTTCTTGATCTTGCATGCTTTTTTATTGGTAGAAATAAAGAATATGTATCACATGTACTTGAAGCTCGATGCGGTTACAATCCAGAAGATGATTTGGGAACTCTTAGGGAAAGGTCTCTGATTAATGTTAATGCTTCTGGAGAGATAAGCATGCATAATCTATTAAGAGACATGGGAAGGGAGATCATTCACAAAGAGTCACCTGACCACCCTGGAAAACGCAGCCGAATTTGGCGATGTGAGGATGCATGGAATGTACTCAGCAAGAAAATGGTAATAACTAAATGCATACATAAAAGCACAATCATGCACGTATATCTTTGCTTTAAATTTCTTACATATAATTACTTTGAAACTCGATTGAATTTTGTTTGATTTTCAGGGAACAGAGGTTGTAGAGGGTTTATCGGTGGATGTGAGAGCATCAGAAAATAAATTACTAAGCACAGGATCATTCACAAAGATGAGATTCTTGAAGTTACTCCAAATCAATGGAGTACATCTCTCTGGACCTTTCAAACTGCTTTCAGAAGAGTTGATATGGATTTGTTGGCTTGAATGTCCTTTGAAATCTTTTCCATCTGATTTGATGTTGGACAACCTAGCTGTTCTTGAGATGCAGTATAGTAACATCAAAGAATTATGGAAGGAGAAAAAGGTGCGTAACATACTACAATCCTCCAAAATTTGTCATTGATGTAATTTATAATCATAAGTTTCCAACTTGAATGAACACTTTTTTGTTATTTTCCTTACTGCTCTTACAGATTCTCAACAAACTAAAAATCCTTAATCTCAGTTATTCAAAGAATCTTATTAAAACACCAAACTTGCACAGTTCAAGTCTAGAGAAACTCCTGTTGGAAGGTTGTTTAAGTTTAGTCGAGGTGCATCAATCTGTTGGACATTTAAAGAGCCTCATTTTCTTAAATCTAAAGGGATGTAGGAGGCTGAAGTCTCTTCCCCAAAGCATTTGTGATGCAAAGTCTCTTGAGATTTTGAATATTTCCGAGTGTTCACAACTTGAGAAGTTGCCGGAGCACATGGGTCGTATGGAATCCTTTACCGAGCTGCTAGCAAATGGAATTAACAACGAGCAATTTCTCACTTCAATTGAACATTTAAAGTATCTAAGGAAGTTGTCATTGTGTGGATACAATTTCAATGCACACGCACTATCATCTACATCTTGGCCTTCACTAATTTCATCGTGGATTTCAACAAGTGTTTTAGATTGGAAAGCTTTGCTGCCACCTTGTTTCACTAGTTGGAGATTATTGAGAAAACTAAGACTTGCTTATTATGGTTTGTCTGAATGCACAACTAATTGTGTTGATCTTGGTGGTTTGGTTGCTCTCGAGGAATTGAATCTATCAGGAAACAATTTCTGCAGTCTGCCTTCAAGCATCAGCGTCCTTCCTAAGCTTCAACTTTTGAGAGTTTCGGATTGCAGGAATCTTGTGTCAATCTTGGAGCTTCCCTCAAATTTAAAACTCTTAGATGCAATTGGCTGCAAATCATTGGAGAGAGTAAGACTGCCAATCCAATCAAAAAATAATTCAAATCTGTCTCTACATAGGTGTCCAAGTAATCATGACTGGATTATATCATCTGATACCGTCTGCGATTTATCAAATAATAATACGAGTCTTGTTGAGGTACAATTTTATTCTCTTTTGCACACAAATAAACACACAATTGGCACATGCTATATAGAATTGATGCATATTCATATATATTGATTATTGTTTAAAATTTCAGGACTGATGTTTGAAATGTAAATATACACAGGCATCTTACAATCATTGTTATGGATATCATATTCACAACTACGATGCCAGATTGCTTATGAGTCTCGTTTGTCAAAAATATCCAAATGGGTTTAGATACAATGCAGAAGGATGTTCATTATCATTTCATATACCTCCAGTATTCCAAGGGTTGGTTTTTTGTGCTTTAAGTACAAGGATGTATTTTAGTAGTAGTCATACCATCAAAGCTATTATAAGAAAAAAGAGCAATGGTATGCAATTGTTTGAATTTACACAAGTAATAGGACTCTATTGCCCTCTTGGTTGGGTAAGATACATAAGTTTAAATGAGATGGCAATGGAAGAATATTGTGGAAACGAAGAGTTGGAATTGTATGTGAATTTGGGGAGAGAAGACATTAATGTGAAACAATGTGGGATCCATGTAATAGTGGATTTGGATTCATTCAAAGCAATAGAGTGGGATCCCGACATTGAAAGTGGTAATGTGACTTCACCTACAAGTCATTTCCTTGATCATCGCCTTTATGGTTCCATAGCATTTACTACAATTGAGAAGTGGAAAGCCGATGTACTCCAGTGGAATAATTTCCAATTGTAGATTTAATCAATTTTTTGGATCATTATATATCCCATCTGGGCCCCGATTTTGACCAATTTAAGAGGAGGAAAATTTAACCTGAGCTCAATTAGTTGAAGGATTTTTTTGTGAAATTTCGAAATTTCATGCCTTCTTAGTTAATATTATCGCATTGTTGTATAAAATTAATTAATAAAGCATTTTGTTTTTGAGTTAAATGTCAACTGCTCACAATTTTTTTCTTGACGAATTAAAGTGATTGTGTAATTATCTATATATTTCAGGAACATGTAAAAACAAATTAAAACACAAAAATAATGTGGGAAACTCATTTCCTGTCTTTGGAAATCTAATTTGTCTCATGAGCTAATTCTAAATAGGATAAAACTATTAAAAAAATATTCTTGTTAAGTTTGATATGTATAAGCACAACGTGGAAATTTGCTTTATTGTTTAATTGATATGAGTTGTTTTTTCTTCGGTTACTGAATTTCTGGAAATTCAGTTACTAAATTACTAATATGGAAAGATCAATTAAGGTACCAGATTAAAATTAACACTAAAAAGCCAAGGACTAAAAATCTGACTCTAATCCATTGATGAGAAAAAAGAAAGCTTTTTGAACATACCAAACTAGAATATTGTTAACCATTCAAACATACCAAACTAGATTATTGTTAACGATCCAAACATACCATACTATACAAAATAAGAAGAAACACCAAACCTTTTTTTTCATAGATCCGTAAACCATATCCTAAAAAGCTTATAATAATAGCTTTGATTGTATGACGACGACTCCTAAAAAGCATCCCTTGGAATACTGAAATGATCATCCTCCTTCATGGTATCTGAAACCCTTTGGCAACTTATAATAATAGATCCCCATAACCAATTTGGCATCGTAAATTTTTATTCTGTAGTAAATTATCAATCGTTTTATAATTGTTACATGGACAATTATATAATTTTATTTTGAACAATGGGTGGGGAAAAATACAAAACAACCATGTTGTCTGCTGATTCCTCTGCACCTTTCACTCAACTTTTTGATGTGAATTTTCCATCGTACAAAGCAAAGACACTGTTAACTGTGGTCTCTTCTAGTTAATTTTGTAATTGTAATTTCTAATGCGACAATGAAAAATGAGCTTCCTTTGGAACCTCATGAGCCTAGAGGAAGGTGACCCATTGTTACTAGGGGTAGCAGGACTTGGCCATGGATTGATAATGTTGCAGCCTGCCTCACTTGTAGGAGCGCCACCTCTGCCTGAGCATGCACCTACTGGAAGAGCAAGTGCAATTCAACAGAGAATTCAAGAGAAGGGGGAGGAGATGGCTCGCTTTTTCATAGTAGATTAAAATTTATTTGAATAATTTAATTTTTTGATTGTGAGAAGTTGCAGGGAATTGAAGAAATTGAGAAAAAGAATGGTGTTCTGAGAAGGGAAGAGAGAAAAGAGAGAGAGAGACTGAAATTTGAATTTATTTCCTGTTGCAATATTTCTACACACACATGCTGTATGTTTAGCATCTTTATATACACATTTCAAATGTCAATAACTACCATTATGTATATTCTAGAATACAGAGCAGAAATAAATCTTTGACTACTTCTTCTTTGACTGGTTCTTTGTCAGCTCATGAAGCAATCTTCCACCAGTTGTGAAGGACCTTATAAGTTTAATTCTACTTTCTACAAGAAATCATGGAACGGGCTTCAACATGAAATTTTTTATATGGTCTTGGAATTTTTAGAAGTGGGAAGCTATCTAAGGTATAAACAATTGATTCTGAAAAAGAAAAGAAACTTAAGCTTTCGCAATTACAGGCCTATCAGCTTGATAAATAGTCTGTATAAAATGATATCTAAGACGATCCTTGCAAATCACCTCAGATAAATAATTGATGGGGTCATAAGTAGAACTCAGTCAGTCTTTATTGTTGACTGATATATCCTAGACTCAGTAATGATTACTGATAAGGTGATAAACTCTATAAAGTGAAGAGAGGTCCAACGGTTTCTTTTCATATTTTCATAAAACTTTTGATTCCATTTCTCGGGAAATTTAGATCAGATAATGAGTTGTATGGACTTTGGAGCCTCTTGGCGCAAATGGATTTATGAATCCATCTTTACATCTCACTTGTTAGTGTTGATTAATGGCTCTTTATCATCAAAGTTTGGAGATACATATGGCCTGAGGCCAGGAAAACCATTTTCTCCATAACTATTTAACTTGGAAATTGAATGCCTCTCTACTATAATTACTAGAGCTACAAAAGGTGGCATGTTTTCAGGCATTAAAATTGAAGGGATTGTTCAAGCAAGTCATTTGCAATTTGCTGATGATACCTTGTTATTTACTCCTAATGAAATTAAAAGTCTTCTAAATTCTAAAAGAGCTATGAGGTAGTTTAGTAAGTGTTATGGGTTAAGAATATATTATCATAAGAACTCCGTAATAGAAATAAATGTCGATGAACTATGCATTGCTGACATGCCAAGTCTCTTATATTCCAACTTTGATTCATTGTTAGTTGAGTACTTGGGCTCACAATTAGGTGCCAATCCGAATAGAATTTCTAAATATAATGAGACTTTGCCATTATGGCTATGGAATGTAGGTTCTTCTAGTCATGAAATTCTAATAAGTAAAAAAGTTCATAAACTTGCATGGAATATTATGGTTGGAAAGAGAAAAGGGAAAGGAAGGGTTAGAATTAAGATCGATTAGGGCAAAATAAAGCCCTTCTACTTAAATCATAGTTGTCCAATCCGTTCCGTTCCGGCCGAAATGGCCGGAACGCCCCGTAACAGTAAAAAAAACGAGACAAAACGACGTAATTTTATCCTAGTTTTTATTCCGGCCTGTACCGGAAATTCCAGCCAAATTCCGGCCGAAATGCGCCGGAATTGCACCGGGTGTGCCGTTCCGGTCTCCCACTTTTCTCTCTCTCAACACATTAACACTATATCTATCTCTAATATATAATTATATATACATATATTCCTGGTCCCGCCCCCCTATACCTATTATATATATAAAATTCCCGCCCCCCTCTCCCTATATATATATATATATATTATAAACAAAAATTATTGCATCAACTTTAATTTTATAAAAATTAAAATTATATTTAATTTTTTTTCTTTTTAATTTTTTTTATATATAATTAATTAATTAATTAATTATGAACAGTACAACCCCGAAACGGCGCACCGAAATGCTCAAAAACCGAAATATTCCGTACCAATAGAAAAAACGAAGCACTAACTGAAGTGAAACGGACAGCTATGACTTAAATCACTTTGGTGATTGGGGAAAAAATAACCAAAAAGGCTGGGAAGATTTCATCAACAGCAAGTACAAATTCAGAATGGTATGCCTTTGTTTACAAAGCTAGTTAGGTATTTTTTCTATTATTAACTCTAGTGATCAATCTTGTTTTGTTATGAAAGATAGCTTTAGATTTAAAGTAGGGATAGGTAATAGAGTTCAGTTTTTGGAAGTGACAAGCCTTTTCCTGATCTTTATCCCCAATTATATCAAATGTCAAGTCGACAACTTAGTACTGTCAATAGTATAGGGTTTCAGGATTATGGTTGCTGGTAGTGGAATCTAAAATGGAATCAATGCATAAGAAACAATGATACAGATCACCTTCATACTATGTTAAATTCCATTAATCACATTGAACTTCACAATTATAAAGAAGATACAAAAATACGGACGTTTGCTGCAGTCTCAAACAAACTTTCCAGCATTTGGTTGATTCTAAATTTTATATAAATAAAATTAGCTTTATACAACAAAATTAGGTTTTGCATATTAACTTCGGTGGTCTCAAGTTGATTTTTTTAAATCATTTTTTTTTTTTTTTACAATTTTTCCCGCTTCAACATTCAGTTGATTGAGAATTTAACTTGGAAGTCTTTCTTTATTTGTCTTTTATGTTGCAATGTTTTTGGTACTTTTTTAAATTTAATTTATATTTCTTTTATCTTTCAACACAATGTTGATTGAAAATTAGTCTTGATGAGTTATTTTGATTTGCTTTGTATATGGTTGTCATGGTCATATTAACTGGAGTGCAGGTTTTGCAGATTGGTCAGGGTTGTCCAAGGTGTTACAATATGCCATCATTTTGATATTTAAAGAAGGAATATGTTGCCCAATAAATCACTACTTTTTAATAAGATGAGAGGAAATTGGAACAAAAATGGACTCTTGACAAGGGAGTGCTGATAGCTATTGATTAAGGTTTTTCTTGTCAGAAAAGCTGCTAAAGTGAATTTCATGAGGAAGGTAAGAAATTAAGCAACAATTTTCATATTGAAGAATTTTTTTCTTACTAAAACAAAAGGTAATGCAATGATATATCTCTAATACCAGCGGATGTTGTCGAGAGTGAAGAATAATAAAATTTGTTACAAATTAAATACATTATAATAACAGGGTGACACTAAAAGAGTTAATTTTATTCATTCATTTCTAATTTGTCAAAAAAATTTACTACACTTTATATAGAGAAAAATATATAAAGAATGAGAAGTGGAAAAATGCCAAGTTTAGCCCAGAAATCATTAGAGGAGGAACTGGAACCAGAAGAGCATTCAGCAATCTCCATGATTTTTCCTTCAAGGGGGTATTATTTAAAACTCAAGAGAATGAGAGAAGTTTCTCTTTGAGAGAATTTTAATTTTTGGTTCTCGGAGGTTTTAAAGAGACAGAAGAATAGAACAGAGCGTACATAGGAAGGAGATGTATCTCTTAAGTTCAATATGTAGTTTTTTTTATTTCTTAGAATCATTATAGAAAAACACTAACTTTATTAAACTCCTCTAGAGAAGATATACTCTTAGGACAAACTCGTAACACAATTTATAATGTTTTTTTTAGTCAACCTTTCTCTCTTTTTCTCATCTATACTTGGATATATTGGCCTCGTATAGGTATTTCAGATTCTTGTGCAAATGTCATTTACACATTTTCTTCTGGAAAAAAAAAATTCCTTTGGTTTATTGTAAGCTTCTGCAACCTGGAAAACAACTTCTGTCACTCTTCAAAATTATGAGTTTTTTGCCTCATTGCTCTTAAGCAATTGCTACATAATACAGCCCATCATCTTTTAATTTTGTGGATTTTCAGGCGAAACGTTTTGTGACCAGAGGTATTGCGCCAACATCATGGACTGGTAATAATTCCTGAAGCAGATGTATGGAGTTGAGGAATTCTATTGGATTTGGATGATCCTTTTAATAATGAATCTGTTATCGATGCAAACACCCTCTAACAGTACATTTATTAGGAAGTAAATTATTAACAAATTCTTTATACTTCCGTGTGCCGACTTCAGTCTTCTTCTGTTCATCTGTGAGATTGCTCTTGCATGCTTTTACAGAATTCCAGTATCCACCAAACTCCAATATTCTTTGGAGCACAAGAAATTCTCCATGAGCATGCTCTAATGATCATAGTGTCCATTAAACTTTGGAGCTGCAGTTTGCACAAAGCTACTTTCAATTGTCATGATGTCATTGTTGAACGATGAAATTACCTTATTTGAACACTCACGAAATAAATGTAAAATTAAATTTGCTCGGATGCTCAAATGCTGGGAAAATCTTAGTTATAAATGAAAAACAAATACAACAAGTGTAATTCAAATCTTAAACTTTAAGTGTCAGATTTGTTAATGATATTTAATTGATTAGTTATTTTTTTTTAAAAAAAATTGAGATTAATTTTCTACTTAATTTAATACATTTTCGATATTATATTTTTATTTTTATTTTTATTTGGATGGATTTTAAAACTATATTTACTTAAAAAAATAACAAATTAATATTTGTTTATTTTAATAATTTGATATAAAAACATAAAATCTTGATATTTAGATTCAATTAATAGATGGGCGAGTCAAAGCGTCTTGTTCACACCCATAGTTGCTTGTTGAAGTCTATAGCTTTTGATTTTGAGGGTATCGGACGAGACCAAAACCAAACAGAGCACGTCCGAGAGATGAAGGCAGCCAATTGAATATTTTGCCGTGTGGAAAATCATGCCATTTGAATGCCGTGTGGAAAATCATGCCAAACAATCATGCCACACTCGATGCAAAAATATAAATTTTCTTGCTCGGAAATTGTCTGAATAAAAATTTATGCAAAAATATAAATTTGGGTGCAAGAGATTTTTGTGATGCGCGTAGAAGGTAATGAAACATGTGGTGATTTTGCTAACCAAATTTCAAAACTATAAAGAAAACCTTTTCTCATTTTTCCTTTGTTAACATTTTCTTATGTAATTTCAAATCTATAAATTTCTATTAGAAATGCAAATAAAAAAGTATGTGATTACAATTAAACTTGGCTCAACAGACCTTATCGCACTCTCCCTTGACTTTCCCTCACCCAAACCAAAGATAGGACTACTGGAGGAAGAAGGTGATCTAACACGGCATCCACAACTAGCAAGAAAGCTATAAATCTCCCTTTCCTTTGTATGTTATCTTTGATTCCTATTGCATTGCTAGTAATTTGCAAGAAAGCGTATTCTTTCTCTGAAACAATATTGCATTGTCTCCACTAACCTTCAGTCCTCATGACTTCACTCTACATCTAGCCTTTCCGATTGCTGCAATTTGATCATTAACGTCACCGAGTAGCTGGAATCCGACCACCTCATAAACACCATACAGAGGTAACCTTTGACATTGTTTCTACAGCTTGCAGTCTTTTTTCGTTCCATATTTTCAGCAATATTAATTGTTTCAGTCTTATTACACTCGCAATATTATTTCTACTGCTTGCAGTCGTTGCTTCTTGTTAACTATATGTAAATTTAAGGCAGCTGGAAGCAGTATTGATCAGCTAAAATCTCTCTCGGATTGCTGCAATTTCATAGCTGTTTGTGTACTTTTCTTATATATAGTTTGTGTACTCAAAACTTGAAAGCTTTACGTTCAGATAGATCATGATTGACCAGTTTATTGAGTTCCTTGTAGGTCTTCAAGTATGAAGAAGACGATTCATCCTCGCGAAAGAGAAGAAAAGCTGACCTCAGCAAGCCTGTCAGTTTTATCTCCACAGGTAAAGTAGATATCCCGTGCTGAGAGCATAATAATAATAAAAATTCCTTGGTATATCAGTTTTGGTAAAATCGAACCGTGACATTCCATCCTGATCAGTTGCTATGAAGTTGAAGAAAAAGAGGGGGAAATAATGTTTTTTTATTAAGAGTTTTTTTTAAAATATATATTTTTTAATTAACTCTTCTCTATATTTCTGTTTACAAGTCTATTAATAGATTATTTTGAGTTTTATTATTTGCTCAGATCACTACCGATTGTTCTTTATTTCTCATTGCTAAATAATGGAAGTGTTCAACAATGAAAAATATTATCAACCCCTTTGTTTATGAATTGATGAGAGTTTTTGCAGCTTCCATGACAGAGCCAGAGTTGCCTCGCGCTAGACCAAAGCGGGCCTACGATGTATTTCTGAGTTTTAGAGGAGAAGATAATCGCAAGAATTTCACAGATCATCTATATACTGCCTTAGTCCAAGCAGGAGTCCACACTTTTCTAGATGAAAATGAAATTCCTAGAGGTGAAGAAATCTCCAAACATCTCCTCAAGGCAATTCAAGAATCGAAGATATCCATAGTGATCTTCTCAAAAGGATATGCTTCGACTCGATGGTGTCTTAATGAACTTGTAGAGATTCTTGAGTGCAAAAATAGGAAAACTGGCCAGATTGTTCTTCCTATATTCTATGACATTGATCCTTCAGATGTGAGAAAGCAGACTGGCAGTTTTGCAAAAGCATTTGATAAGCATGAAGACTGTTTTAAAGAGAAGGTGGAGGAGTGGAGAAAAGCTCTTGAGGAAGCCGGAAATCTCTCTGGATGGAATCTCAATGATATGGAAAATCGGTATGCCTTTTTTTCCCTCTAAGATTCACTTTATGGAGTGATTATACATACTTTAGAGTAATTTTACCATGTGATATGATAAAAAAAATTCAGCTTATATACTTAATTGTCTCTCTATTAAGGTCTTGCTTTTGTCGATGAGCAGGCACGAATCAAAATTAATCCAAGCAATCATCAAGGATGTGTTGAATAAATTGGATCCCAAGTACATAAATGTTGCTACTAACCTGGTAGGTATTGATCGCCTTGTCCAAACTATTAGTGACTTTCAAGGTCTGGCAACAGATGAGGTTTGCATGGTGGGCATACATGGGATGTCAGGAATAGGAAAGACGACGATAGCAAAAGTTGTTTTTAATCAACTCTGTTATGGATTTGAGGGTAGCTGTTTTCTTCCGAATATCAATGAAACATCAGAACAATCAAATGGTCTTGCTCTTTTACAAGAACAACTTCTTCATGATATCTTGAAACAAAATGTTGCCACTAGCAATAATGCTGATAGAGGAATGGTTCTGATCAAAGAACGACTTTGTCATAAAAGAGTTATTGTTGTTGTTGATGATGTGGCTCAGCACTACCAACTAGATGCTTTGGTGGGAGAGCGAAGCTGGTTTGGTCCGGGAAGTAGAGTTATAATTACAACTAAAGATGAACGCTTGCTTCTTAAAGTGGATCGAAAATTTAAGGTTGAAGAATTGAAACGAGATGCGTCCCTTCAGCTTTTCAGCTGGCATGCCTTCAAGGAAAACAAGCCATCAAAAGATCATGTTGAGCTTTCAAATGATGTAGTTGATTATTGTGGAGGGATTCCTTTAGCCCTTGAGGTTTTAGGTTCTAGTTTGTCTGCGAAAAACAAATCTAGATGGAAATGTGTGATCGACAAATTGAGAATCATTCCAAACCATGATATTCAGGAAAAACTTAGAATCTGTTTTGACAGACTGGATGACCATAAACTACAAAAAACATTTCTTGATCTTGCATGCTTTTTTATTGGTAGAAATAAAGAATATGTATCAAATATACTTGAAGCTCGATGCGGTTACAATCCAGAAGATGATTTGGGAACTCTTAGTGAAAGGTCTTTGATTAAAGTTAATGCTTCTGGAGAGATAAGCATGCATAATCTATTACGAGACATGGGAAGGGAGATCATTCACAAAGAGTCACCTGACCACCCTGGAAAACGCAGCCGAATTTGGCGATGTGAGGATGCATGGAATGTACTCAGCAAGGAGATGGTAATACCCAAATGCATACACAAAGGCACAATCATGCATGTATATCTCTGTTTTAAACTTATTGCATATAATTACTTTGAAACTCTATTGAATTTTGTTTGATTTTCAGGGAACAGAAGTTGTGGAGGGTTTAGCCTTGGATGTGAGAGCATCAGAAAATAAATTACTAAGCACAGGATCATTCACAAAGATGAAATGCTTGAAGTTACTCCAAATCAATGGAGTACATCTCTCTGGACCCTTCACACTGCTTTCAGAAGAGTTGATATGGATTTGTTGGCTTGAATGTCCTTTGAAATCTTTTCCATCTCATTTGATGTTGGACAACGTAGTTGTTCTTGAGATGCAGTACAGTAACATCAAAGAATTATGGAAGGAGAAAAAGGTGCGTAACATACTACAATCCTCCAAAAATTTTCATTGATGTAATTTCTAATCATAAATTACATGCTTTAATGATACTTTTTTTGTTATTTTCCTTACGGCTCTTACAGATTCTCAACAAACTAAAAATCCTTAATCTCAGTTATTCAAAGAATCTTGTTAAAACACCAAACTTGCATAGTACAAGTCTAGAGAAACTCCTCTTGGAAGGTTGCTTGAGTCTAGTCGAGGTGCATCAATCTGTTGGACATTTAAAGAGCCTCATTTTCTTAAATCTAAATGGATGTCAGAGGCTAAAGGCTCTTCCCCAAAGTATTTGTGAAATAAAGTCTCTTGAGATTTTGAATATTTCTGAGTGTTCACAACTTGAGAAGTTGCCGAAGCACATGGGTGGTATGGAATCCTTTACCGAGCTGCTAGCAGATGGAATTAACAACAAGCAATTTCTTGCTTCAATTCAACATTTAAAGTATCTAAGGAAGTTGTCATTGTGCGGATACAATTTCAATACGGACGCACCATCATCTACATCTTGGCCTTCACCAAATTCATCATGGATTTCAGCAGGTGTTTTAGAGTGGAAAGTTTTGCTGCCAACTTGTTTCCCTAGTTGGAGATTATTGAGAAAGCTAAGACTTGCTTATTATGGTTTGTCTGAACGCACAACTAATTGTGTTGATCTTAGTGGTTTGGTTGCTCTCGAGGAATTGAATCTATCAGGAAACAATTTCTTCAGTCTGCCTTCAAGCATCAGCATCCTTCCTAAGCTTCAGCTTTTGAGAGTTTCGGATTGCAGGAATCTTGTATCAATCTCAGAGCTTCCCTCAAATTTAAAATTCTTAGATGCAATCGGTTGCAAATCAATGGAGAGAGTAAGACTGCCAATCCAATCAAAAAATAATTCAAATCTGTCTCTATATAGGTGTCCAAGTAATCATGGCTGGATTATATCCTCTGATACCGCCTGCGATTTATCAAATAATAATAAGAGTCTTGTTGAGGTACAATTTCATTCTCTCTTGCACACAAATAAACACACAATTGGCACATGCTATATAGAATTAATTCATATTCATATATATATATATATATATATTGATTATTGTTTAAAATGTTAGCATTGATCTTTGAAATGTAAATATACACAGGCATCTTCCACTCATTGTTATGGATATCATATTCGAAGCATCGATGCCAAATTGCTTTTTAAGTTTCAAAATGGGATCATATACCGTGCAGAAGGATGCTCATTATCATTTCATATACCTCAAGTATTCCAAGGGTTGGTTTTTTCGGCTTTCAGTACAAGGATGTTTTTTAGTAGTAGTCATACCATCAAAGCTATTATAAGAAAAAAAGAGCAACGGTATGCAATTGTTTGAAGCTACACAAGTAGTGGGACTCTATTGCCCTCTTAGTTGGTCAAGATACGTAAGTTTAAGTGAGATGGCAATGGAAGAATATTGTGGACACGAAGAGTTGGAATTGTATGTGAATTTGGGGAGCGAAGACATTAATGTGGAACAATGTGCAATCAATGTAATAGTGGATTTGGATTCATTGGAAGCAATAGAGTGGGATCCCGACATTGAAAGTGATAATGTGATACCTTCACCACCAAGTCATCTCCTTTATCATCCGCTTTATGGTTCCATATCATATACTACAATTGAGAAGTGGAAAGCCAATTTAATCAGGAGGAAGATTTTACTACCGTAGATTTATCCATTTTCTTAGTACTAGCCTAGGGCTACGTTGAACTATGGATCATTATATTTCACAATTGGGCCCCGGTTTTGACCAATTTAAGAGGAGGAAACTTTAACCTCATCTCAATTAGTTGAAGGATTTCTTTGTGAATTTTCTATATTTCATGCCTTCTTAGTTAATATTATCGCATTGCTGTATAAAATTAATTAATAAAGCATTTTGTTTTTGAGTTAAATGTCAACTGATCACAATTTTTTTCTTGACAAAAAAAAACCATGTTTTCTGCCAAATCCTCTGCACCTTTCACTCAACTTCTTGGTGAGAATTTTCCACCGTACAAAGCAAAGACACTGTTGACTGTGGTCTCTTCTAGTTAATTTTGTAATTGTAATTTGTAATGCAACAATGAAAAAAGCTCAGCCAAGAAGTGGTTGTAACTGTTCCAATAAACAATATCTCTTGATGTACAGTAAAATCATAAATAGGATATAGTAGCAATAAGGCTAGGTGTGGTCCACCTTATCCATGTCAAAAAGATAAAGGAAATGAGATGGTTGTCTTCAGCTAATGATGTTCTTCAAGTGCTAGTTTGCTGAAGCAGTATATATTCAGAAGAAGAAGAAGAGATCAGAGAAGAGTGGAGGTTAGCTAGTTCATTCTGATGAGATGTGGAAAGAAGTTGCTAGGAAGGAAGGAAGCAACAACTTTACTGGTAGTTCATAGTTCACAATTCCTTTTAATTTAATTTAATATTATTTTTTTTGATTAAAAACTTAATTGAAGCTACCTGTCCTGAATCGATTCGATCAGAATAGAGGAAGCACATATAAAGCAGAAAGGCTTAAGAAATAAGGGAATTAATCAATGGTATATTGAGGGAGATCAACTGGAAGAGAACGTTAAAAAGAATGCGCAACTTCACCACTGGCAGATCATGTGTTTTTCTTTGGAGAAGTCAAAAGAATTTATCAGGAAGCTACAACTTTAGCAAAGGAAATCAGTAAGTTGTGATCCACCTTTTCCTTTTTGTTTGTGCTGATACCAAAAATAATTTTTTAAAAATAAAAAAACATCATTTTAATGTATTTCTGAACAAAAATTACTTTTAAAAACAACCGCAACCACACTCTTAAACAATCAAAAGTGCACTGTAACTTGCTTTTAGTCTGTCCCCAACAGCTCACCTGGAAATCCAAAGCACAGGATAATATTTGAGATGCGAATCCCTTGTGATCAAAATCTAGGTTGGTTTATGGGCAAAATTTTCAACACAGAGAGGTTAATTCTTGTAGAATATGAATGTCGATCGAGGGTTATGTGTGTTTAAGCAATATAAAAAGGGGATATATTCTCCATGCATGCATATGGTATCCAGAATACAGGGTTTCCATCATTGTTGTCGCCTATGATGGGAAGTTGCATTAGCCAACAATGGCAGAGATATATGTCGTTGCTTATCATCCTTGTATTCCCGTTTTGGAAATATGATTAACGTTGTTTTTAAAATTATTTTTAGTTTAGAAATACATTATAAAAATTATTTTTGATATAAAAACATTATTTTTTTAATTTAAAATAAAAAAAAATAAATTTATTATTTTTTTCAAAAATGACTTTGAAAGTAGAAACAAACAGACCTTTTGAGTTCATGATATTAAGATATTGTTTGACATTGTGTTTTAAAAGTATTTTGATTTTTTTTAGATTTTTTTTACGTGCTGATGTCAAAAATATTTTTTTTAAAATAAAAAAAAATTATTTTAATACATTTTTTAACAAAAAATATTTTCAAAAACAATCTAAACCATACTTCTAAACAGACAATAAAATTAAGACTTAAATTAGTTTAGTCGAGGTTGAAGAAAAAATAAAGTCAGAAATTTATCCCATTAATCCACTAGTCTCATAAAAATAATTATAATATTATGTTAATAACAAACTCTTTGTACTTCCATTTTATAAATAAAATGTAAGGAAGTTAGATGTGAGGAGCTATTGTATTTCATTGCTAGTTATTTGTTATAACTATATATATAATAATTCCTTATAAAAATTAAATATATATATATATATATTTTTATAAAGAATTATTATCGTCATGTAAATAGTTAATAATTTAATTCTTTCATAGTAATTTAATTTTCTTGAGAAATTAGAAAAAAAGGAAGTAAATTGGAATTTTTGATGAGATTTTGAGGAAAACATAACAATATTAAGGACCAATTAGTTATTTATTTTACTATAAGGATTCATTTCTTCATATTCACAAACTATAAGGACTATAATATAATTGTAAGAACCTTTAAACTTTCCTTATGTTGTCTCAAACTCGCTACTGCGATCAATACTTGTCCTCACAGAGTTTTAACCCGATCGAGTCACACTTCAACACTCTGAGTCGCAACTAATTCCGATCTCCTCTCAGGCACCACTCTCTCAACCCAATTAACACCAAGCTTTGCGCTTTAGGGTTTTAATTTGAGCTTTTTGGACTGATTAGGGTTTTATCCGATACTGGACAGAGATGGTGTTGAGGTTTAATGTACGAGGGAAAGTAGTGGATAGAGTAGATTTGATAAGGAAGAAAAAATGGCCATGGAGATTAGATGTTTTGCCATTTGCAGTTTTGTATGCGATTTGGATGGTTACGATTGTGCCGAGCATTGACATTGTTGATGCTTTAATTGTTCTTGGTGGTCTCGTTTCGATTCATGTTCTGACTTTGCTTTTCACTGCCTGGTCTATTGATTTCATGTGCTTTGTTCAGTATAGTAAGGTAATATAGCTGTTTTTGTGTGTTTGGTTTTGGATTTTGGGGCTTTGTTTAGGGTTTTGTTTTATGATTTGAGGGTTCTGTGTTTAGGTCAATGATATTTATGGTGCGGATTCATGTAAAGTTACGCCGGCGAAGTTTTCTGGTTCTAAAGAAGTTGTGCCATTGCATATTCGTCAACAAGTAAGTTTTCTTTTTCTTAAGTAGAAATGATTTTTTCTCTCTTTGTTCGTAGATTGAATGTTTTTAGTTGATGTAGGATAGTAATGGATTTATTTGCAGATTGTTTTTTCGGGGGAGTGAAAAATGATGTCAACTATAGAATGATAGAAAAGTTGTATACTCATGTTGTTGATGGTATGTGAGCTGCTAGGGAAATGGAGTTTGTTGTAAGTGGATTGGATGATTTTTGAGGTGGTGAGGATGAAGGTTGGATGTAAGCTAAAAATGGATTCACTTCAAGATTTGTTTTCTTAGGGGAGTTAAGGATAGAATTGAATGTAATGCATGTGCTGGTATGGTGGAATATTCTTCATTTCATATATTTTGAATGGGAACAAATGCTTAAATAGCAAAAAACCATTTTCTGAAATTTCATGGTGAGGATGGGTCATCTGGCTGGAGTTTTTATCGACGGGATCTTGTGATTTTTCTGAACTTAGGTAGTTGAGGGTTTGTCTACATGATTGGTCAACATTGTGTCTCAAGTTGAATTAAAACAGGACAATTTCCTAATCAAAAAGTTGAAACTAATAAACTTCTGCTAACCTTTGTATGTCATGTTTAAAAATGCCACCATCATCATTTTGCATATATGCTTGTTTCTAATATGTTATATGACTTCTTCAAAAGTATTGCATGATTTTAAAAATGAGCTTTGCAATGGATGGTTGACCTAGATTCAACTACAAAAGTTACAATTTACAATTGGTGATCCTGTGGAAGTTTGTAATTGATTGTTGTTGCCGCTAGAGTTGTAGGGCAAAACCACAAGTCTGAGAGGATATAAATTAAAGAAGAAAGAAACAAAACTACTAACACTAATAGATCCAAGGAATCACACCTGGAATAAGGACCGAAACATCACACTGGGGTTTGAAGGAATCACACTCCCTGATGAGGAAATCATCACACTCTCAAAGTAAAAGGCAGCACTTTTTTCATAATATTCTGGTCATATTCCATTGAAATACCAGAAGCAAATTTATATCGGTTTGAGTTACTGCTAATCATTTGGATTCCCATTTAGTAAACCATAAGGATTCCTATGTAAGAAACATAAACAAGCCACTTATTTAAGGACTAAGAAAAGAAATAAAGCAGGAAAATAAAAGTCTGACCGTGCCACTAAATTTCCTGTAGTCCAGGAAATTATAGAATTGCCATACTACCTAGAAACAGCATCTGTTAAAATAGCTTGAAAAATTTAAAACCAACTTGCATAACCAATAGTCTAAGCTTTCATCTCGCTGAATTCAAGCTTTGCTGAATATCTCCTCTTGTCCCTTGCTTAAATATGAACCCAAAGTCAAATCTAAATCCGTAGGCAGCATCAGGAGTTGAGAGTAATTTTATTAATTACCTAAGATATACCTAAGATTAATCAATACTGAGGTTTTTAGTATATATGGTTATAACTTGGCTTTATCACCTACTCTATGTTTTTCCCTGAAAATATCCTGTACTTTCATGCATAGGTGGCAGCTTCCTCAACTCCAGGAGATGTGGAAGAATACTACTTTGATTTCAGAAAGCAGTGTTTCATTTATTCGAAGGAGAATGGGACATTTCACAAGCTTCCTTACCCTACCAAGGAAACATTTGGCTACTATCTTAAAAGCACTGGCCATGGCTCCGAGGCTAAGGTAGCTGCTGCTGCTGAGAAATGGGGACGGAATGTGTGAGTTTTTCTATCTTTCTGCTTCATTCATTTGTATATTCAATATTTGTGATCTACAAAATTAAGGATACCATAGTTTATCAATCTTGTCATGGGAAACGGTCTCCCAAGTGTCCTTCCATTTCATTGTTAACTGGTTGTTTCTTTTTGGGTTGTCAATTTGTTTCTTGCTTCATTTGTCTCTCTACCAGTTCCTTTGATCCTGCTATTTTTCTGGATATTCATTTCTAATAACCCTTCAGTATTAATGGCAATAAATGGACAATGGGACCAACTTTTGGTTGATGCTTGTTAAGGATAGCAAAACCAAATTAACTTTAGAGGAATTTTATTATTTGGAATGACAATATTAGATTTTAGGTTCTATCAACTTCTGATATAACTTCTTTTCTTTTCTTATTTTCACATTCTCATGTAAAACTACTACATCAAATGCATTTAATTTAATCCCTTGTATATGGAACTTAATTGTTCGTCTTTTGATGTCATGAATGGTTTGTTGATTAAATTTTCTATGTATTAAATAAGGATTCAGCATTAGCTCTTTCTTGTCCCTGGATTGATGTCATGAATGTTTCATTGTGCCTGAACATTTGAAGCATTTTTTATCTGTTTTTGTTATTTTGTTCCATTTCTTAACTGGGATTGTTTATTATTTTATAGATTTGAATATCCGCAACCAACATTCCAAAAATTATTGAAAGAGCAGTGCATGGAGCCCTTTTTTGTATTTCAGGTGTTATCCTTAATCCTCATTCCTTTTCTCTATTATTATTAGGACTCTATTTCAACTTGTTTTATTTTTTATGCTTTACCCTTTTTATCTTCTCATTCTGACATTCTCCTTTGTCTTTTGCAATGTGTACCTGTATAGGTATTCTGTGTGGGTCTTTGGTGCTTGGATGAATATTGGTACTACAGCTTGTTCACCCTATTTATGCTGTTTATGTTCGAGTCAACAATGGCAAAGAGTAGGTTGAAGACTCTAAGCGAGCTAAGACGTGTTAGAGTGGACACCCAGATTGTAACGGTGCATCGATGTGGGAAGTATGTATTTTTTTATGTGATTTTAGTGGTTTTGTAAATTATAATTATGGTAGATATGTGGAATCATGCCATCCACATGATTTTAGGTGGGTGAAACTCTCTGGAACTGATCTTTTACCCGGGGATGTTGTCTCCATTGGACGCTCCTCTGGTCAGAATGGGGAAGACAAGTCTGTACCAGCTGACATGCTTCTATTGGCTGGAAGTGCCATTGTGAATGAAGCCATTCTCACAGGCGAGTCTACTCCCCAATGGAAGGTAGTTCTCTTTTCTGTTTCTAATAAATGTTGTTTAAGAGCTTTTAAAATCGGATTATCTGACACTGGATTTGACATGTGGGTGAGGATCTGGATGAAGGTTTTATGTTTGGGTTGTTGGGCTTTGACAAATACGCTATTTTATTGTTACAAGCCCTTCTTAAAAAAAAGTGAGTGGCCATTTGTGAGATTTGTGTTCATTTAGTAATGCTTGTGATTACAATGTTCTAATATGAAGCCTAATTTTTTTTATATAAAATTGGTTATTGTCATTGAATAATATTTTGTTTGCACCTTTGTTAGACTGACATGATGCTCTTTTATGCTTTGTCTCAAACAAAAGGGTAAAGAAAAGTCTTTGTTATGCTACCAATTATCTCCCAGGCTGCTGGGTTTTTATATTTGGTTTTTATTTAAATCCCTTCTTAGAACTTTTAGTACGGATTTTTTTTTTCTTTTTTAGGTTTCAATCATGGGTAGGGGAACTGAGGAGAAGTTATCAGCCAAACGCGATAAGAACCACGTTTTATTTGGTGGGACTAAAATATTGCAGCATACTCCAGATAAGGTTGGTTGTGTTAATTAGCAAGATTGCTTATTGTATTCTTGAGCACTTCTTTTCTGTCCTTTTTTTAGTGTATTTACAGTTTCAACTGATACCCTTAATTCTTCATGGACTTAGACCTTTCACCTAAGGGCTCCTGATGGCGGCTGTCTAGCTGTTGTTCTACGAACTGGGTTTGAAACAAGTCAAGGGAAACTGATGAGGACCATTTTGTTTTCCACAGAAAGGGTACTTAAATTTAATTCTTAGTTGAATAAGGTTTGCTGAAACTTTCTTGAAACGTTTTGATTCTGCTCCTTCATTTAATAATCTTTTCATTATACTTGCTGAAGGTTACTGCCAACAGTTGGGAAAGTGGTTTGTTCATACTATTTCTACTTGTGTTCGCAATCATTGCTGCTGGCTATGTACTTAAAAAGGCAAGTGATTTTTTTTTTGAGGTACTACTAAGCATACTGTACAAGTTGCCCTATGATAATGGGATTTCCTTAATGCAGGGATTAGAGGATCCCACAAGGAGCAAGTACAAGCTTTTCCTAAGTTGTTCACTTATCATAACATCTGTGATCCCACCTGAGCTGCCGATGGAATTATCAATAGCAGTTAATACATCGCTTATTGCTTTGGCTCGGCGTGGAATATTTTGTACTGAACCTTTTCGCATCCCATTTGCTGGAAAGGTAAGTTAACTCAGTCAGATGGTCATCCTTTCTTTCTTTCACTTGCCAGCCCTTCATTCGCCACTTTTCTCATTAAATCAGCAACGTTTACTTTTCTGGAATGAATTGGTTGCCTTTGCCTGTTTTAGTTGGGTTGCTATTCCTTCTTTTGCTTTCAAGATATGATAAACATTTTGGAGTTGGTGTCCTAACAGGAGACTGCAGCCTATTAAAAACTGAACATGTGCCTATAAATATCAACTCATAGACTTGTACAGTACTTGTTATGACATACACTTTTTCTTGTTTGTATGTTGAAGCTGTTTCCTTAATGGTGATCAGGGGCATGGTGAATGCTAGTGTTTGTGCTCCTATATTTTATCTTATTAAGTGCTATCATCATTTCTGTCTGCAGGTTGATATATGTTGTTTTGATAAAACTGGAACACTCACATCAGATGACATGGTATGCTTCTCACACAATGTGATGTTATGCACATCAGTTTGTTGATATTAAACTGCTTATTCAACTTGCTTTCTTCCTGTTGGTTTGCAGGAATTCTGTGGAGTTGTTGGGCACACAGAGAGTACAGATTTAGAAACTGATATGACCAAAGTGCCTGACTGTACAGCTGAAATTTTGGCCTCTTGTCACGCATTGGTGTTTGTGGACAACAAGCTGGTATGAATACATAATTTTTGGCATGTTCCTAGAACCCCTGAAGTTTTGGTTATGAGCCACTTTCCATCAGTTCACCTTTACATTTTTTTTCCTTGGATGAAAGAAATTTAGTTGAAATGCATAAGATTACAGCATATAAACAAACTTACGGTATAGTTGAATCACCTTATGGACCCCCGCCCCAAATATACTCTGCCAGCTGATAGAGAAAAAAATGCCTCTATCAATGTATGGATGCAAAAACTAGGTTTATTTTAATACCACCTAGACTTTGTTGTTAATAAGGTTTCATTTTCTTATAATCAGAATCTGAGCTGGCTCTGCTGTGTAATTCCTTTAGTCATCTGATAAATAATGAACTTGGTTGGCTTTTTTTTGCCTCTAGGACTATAAGGCTTGCATGAAATTAACACTCATAAAAGGTGTTTGCTTTCATTTTTTCTTAAGGAAATCTAAGTTTGAATGAGATTTGAATCATCCTCTCTTGATCCTCTTTTGATTGTCACAACCAGTAACTGGACTCAGAATCAACTTTGAAGATCTCTATATAGATACCTTCTGGCTCCTCACCTTTTCGAGAATCAATTAGAAACCAAGGAGGGAGTTCGAGCAGATTTATTATTTCACATTTCCATACTAATTCTGGATTTTAAATGGATGTAAAATGTAAAAGTAAAAAGGAGGGTATGGTCAGTCATCATTGCTAGGCTTTGTTACACAGCCCTGTAAGAAATTCAGTGCATTGGGTTATTAGGTTGGTATCCTCTATCATCTTATCATTTTATTTTATTAGCCTCCAGGCCTTTCCTCCTGTAATACAGTGTGAGATGTTTCTGCAGAACACATCTTTGAAAGATTGAAACATGAAATGATACTGCTTGGAATTAGTCTCATTGAGGTGTTTGGAAATTAGCAGCTAGATTTTACTGAAAGCACCACATAATTCGGCGCTCTTCTCTTATTCTCCCACTAGAACAGCCAAATTGCATGCTATTCATTGTCCTTGATGCATCCTAAAGTGCTCTGCTTGTAATGTTTTTCAGTTAGCATGAGCAAACTGTTTTCTGATATAACCATTTTTGTGACATGGGCTAAAATCCTCTCAATATGTTTATTATCCCTTGATAATATTCTTTAACACTTCCATAATTGCCTTGCAGGTTGGTGATCCACTTGAGAAGGCTGCACTGAAGGGAATAGACTGGAGTTACAAATCTGATGAAAAGGCCATGCCTAAGAAGTAAGTTGTGGAAAGTGCTCTATTGATTGATTTGTATGTATTTAATGTCCTTCTCTTGTCTGCTTAATCTCTGACTCTAATATATTTTGGTTGAGATCTTTTGTGGTCCTGATCTGTTAAAAAAAGTTATATATTCTATTGCTATTATAAGAAAATGAATTGAAGGGAAACAAGTCACAGAAAAAAAGAAAGAAAGAAAGGAACTTGATTGCAGGAGATGGTGAGTTTTCACTATAGATTGAGTTCATTTTCATGTTTTGCTTTTTGTTTGGAACATTCTAAATTTTCGAATTATGGTCCAAACAATCATTCAACTATTAAGTTTCAAACTTGTTTTCAATTCTCATATAAACAGACAAACTATCATGTTTATTGGGATTCCTCAGATGAGCAAGTCTGAAAGAACTAGCTGGTAGTTAGTGGGGAAGACAGATTGTTTCATGACAGATCTTTTTTCTAGCAAACTCTGGATCATAATCCAATGAGTCAGTGTACCAGGCTACCATCCACTCTAAAAGGTCTATAAGGAGGGGTTTCCATGTGTTAGATATATAGGTTTATTTATTTTTCAGAGTGCATGAAATTTGCAGTTTTCCTCCGAAACATTATATTTTTACAAGTAATAAATGTTTTGTAAATGCTATATGGAGGTAAACCATGTGGACATGAAGTATGTAACAGATATACTAATGAGGACATGAAATGGAGAAAATGAAAGGACATTGAAAATAGATCAAACCACAGTCCAATTATTTACCATTCTTATTAATTGCAGAGGAGTTGGTAATGCTGTTCAGATTGTCCAGAGACACCACTTTGCATCCCATTTGAAACGAATGGCAGTCATCGTTCGCATACAGGAGGAATTCTTGGCATTCGTGAAGGTCAGTTGGTTGCTTGTGGTTTTTGTATGAGTTGATGCGCTTGAGCGAATATGACTAGCAATGTGCAGATTTAGGTTTATTGACCTGTTTTGTTTGTGCAAACGAGTCTGCAAATATTTATTTTGTTTTGATTTATTTCAATCACTCAGTTGGACTGCTATCATTTTTATTTTTTTCTCAATGGAGCGAAGCTAAACTAAATATGGTCCTAAGCTTCAACTGCCACATGATGACAAACATATTGCAAATTCTTTGCCATCCCAACATTTTTATTTGTTGCTTGACTAGTGATCATTTCTTTTATTTCCTTGTCTTGCAAATACAATAATATGAGAAATACAGTAGCTAATTTTATAGCAGGCTTTATCTTTCTGTCCTTAAGATAATATATTGATGTTTTTGGGTGTTTTAGGGTGCTCCTGAAACAATCCAGGATAGACTTCTTGCTTTGCCACCATCATACGTTGATACATATAAAAAATACACACGTCAAGGGTCTCGGGTTCTAGCCCTTGCTTTCAAGAACCTTCCGGACATGACAGTAAGTTTCTGATACCTTTTACTTTCTTCTCTCCTTGATAGTTGCTTTAGTAGTGAGTATCTTCCATTTTGATTTGGCTGTTTTATGTACTTGATACTTGGTTTTTTGACCTTCCCAGGAAAAGTGCTGTTAGAACCTAAATCTTCTCTTCATGAAAGACATTATTATGTATTGCAGCATGCACATCTAAAATGATTACTGGATTCCCATTGTTATTGTTTTTGTTATTCATAATGCTAGATGTTGAGGGTACATTGAATCTTAACTGGTAAATACAATTATGGGTTAAAAGGGTACTATCGTTCATGTGAAATTATCACATCTATTTCCACTCATGTTTGTTTTCTTTGGAAGGTCATATTGAGTTCCAGGGCTTGTGCATTCCTAGAAATTTTAGGAATGTGAAATTTACATATTTGTTGTCTTCTTTTTAGTCCTTTCTTCTCTTTATTGCATCAATTTAATTTTTATAATGTCAATTTTGAAATTTTTGCTTTTACCCTGGTAAATTCAAGCAGCAAACTGTCCAAGGTAGTTAAAATGATTGCCATTTTTAGAGCAATAGTTACTGTACTAAGTCATAGTCTAGTGTGAAAATGCACATCACCTATTTGTTCCTGTGATGAGGCATGGGGCTTGCTTTATGTGGATTTTCTCATTATATAAAATTGTTTAATATGTATGTACCTGTGCTTATGTTGTTATATCCTATCTTGTTTTTTTCTTCTTTTTTCTTTATCATGAAGGTTAGTGAAGCTAGAAGCTTGGATAGAGATGTAGTGGAGACTGGTCTTACATTTGCTGGCTTTGCTGTAAGCAACAACTCCTATTCTCTTGCAGTAGTATATCATACCCCCGCCCAAGACCGCAAAACATAGCTCTTGTTTAATATTCACTTGTTAGTATTTACATTCTGTACTGTTGTCATCTTACATGCTGGTAATAACAGGTATTTAACTGCCCTATAAGAGCGGATTCAGCTGCTGTTTTGTCTGAATTAAAGAATTCATCTCATGACTTGGTAAGTGGCAACTTTTTAGTATTTTTAGTTGGCTGGATATAAACTTGATAGGAACAAATTGTTTATTCATACATGTTAGTTCATTGTTGCTTGATGCAGTATAATATACCTTTACGAATTGTTTTGTTAAGATTATTAATCTTAATATTTTGTTATTATTTAGAGATTTTATGTTTTGTATGAATAATTACAGTATTAAGTTGCAGTTTAGTGTGAAATGCATGCCATTCATTTGTTCTTGTGATGCTTTGTCTAGATTTTCATGTATGCTTAAGTTGCTTTAACCTATCTTTTGTTAGATATTGAACTTCTTTCTAGTGGATTCAAGAAGCATCCCTTGTGGGTTGAAGGGATGCCTAGTGGATTAAGCACAATATTTCAGTACTCAATAAATGGAAATTGAGTATCTGCAATTTTGAAACATTCCTTATTTGGTTGAAAAATAACGCTATCATGACGTTGTTCTCTTTTGTCAGGTGATGATCACTGGTGACCAAGCTTTGACAGCTTGCCATGTTGCTAGCCAAGTGCATATCATAACAAAACCAGCATTAATTCTTTATCCATCAAGGAGTGGACAAGGATATGAGTGGATATCGCCTGATGAAGTGGAGAAAATTAGTTACGGGTAAAGTTATTATCTCTGGAAAAAGGCGGGAGGGGGGGTTGTTCTCTATTTTGATGCTTTATACTAAATACTGATAGCCTGCATGCTCTCTCTATCAATTGTAATTTTTATTCTTTAGTCTGAGAAAAACAAAATGCAATTAATTTCAGTGACAAAGAGGCTGAAGAATTGTCAGAGACCCATGATCTCTGTGTTGGAGGTGACTGCTTTGAAATGTTGCAACAGAGCTCTGCTGTTGTAGGAGTCATCCCTTATGTCAAGGTTTTTGCAAGAGTTGCTCCAGAGCAAAAGGAACTTATCTTGACCACTTTTAAAACAGTTGGGAGGATCACTCTGATGTGTGGTGATGGAACTAATGATGTTGGCGCTCTAAAGCAGGTTAGTACACCACTTTCATTTTCTAAGTAAACAATCTCTGCAATTTTGTCATTCACATTCTTTGGTTTTGAAGTTTGATGATAACAAATGCATACACATTCACCATTTATTTTTGCACGAATGAGTTTAGTAAAACACCTTTAATTCTTACTGATCATATTCTTGGATGGTCATCCTTGTAAGTCCATGAAACTGATGGGTGAAACTCTGACTTAGAATTGATGCTTGTAGCAGGTAGAGTGCCCGTTTGGGACGGCGTTTCAAACGCTGTTTCCAAAAAATTCAATTTTTTTTTCATTTTAAATGAATATGTTTTGGTGTTTTTAGATCATTTTGATGTGCTGATGTCAAAAATGATTTTTAAAAAATAAAAAAAAATCATTTTAATGTATTTCGGCACGAAAAGCACTTTGAAAAGCTACCGCAACAGCTCTCCCAAACAGGCCCTGGCTGTTAGTTCAACCAGGGTTCATCCTTTTTCCTTCTTAATTACTATTTTAATTTCTGGACCAATTGAACTTAATTATTTCAGCTCAGATAGGATGGACCTCCTTTAGGGATGCATACACAATTGGCAAGCTAAAAAAATAAATTTGGCATCTAAAACTCGTTTAGTCTTTGTAAGTTAACAGCAATAAAGCATTTAGCTGTTTCACAGTACCAAAACAAGGAGTTGCAGAAGAAATATCAATATTTGATATTTTGTTTTCAGGCCCACGTAGGAGTTGCATTGTTGAATGCAGTGCCTCCAACACAAAGTGGAAACACTTCATCAGAAACACCTAAAGATGGAGCTCTCAAGCTTTCAAAGTCAAAAAAAGCAAAGCCGGAAGCTAGTAATGTAAATGGAGAAAGCTCTTCTAGAGGTAAAGCTGTATCAAGATCAGATTCTGCTAGCCAATCAGCTGGTAACCGCCATCAGACAGCTGCAGAAATGCAGCGACAGAGGTTGAAGAAGCTAATGGAAGAGATGAACGATGAGGGTGATGGTCGCTCAGCCCCCATTGTCAAGCTTGGAGATGCCTCAATGGCCTCCCCCTTCACAGCAAAGCATGCATCGGTTGCCCCCACAACAGACATAATTCGTCAGGGTCGAAGCACTTTAGTGACTACCCTCCAGATGTTCAAAATACTTGGTCTCAACTGCCTTGCGACAGCATACGTGTTGAGCGTCATGTATCTGGATGGTGTCAAGCTTGGTGATGTGCAGGCCACAATCAGTGGTGTCTTCACCGCTGCCTTTTTCCTTTTCATCTCCCAAGCACGGCCGCTTCCCACACTCTCGGCTGAAAGACCCCACCCTAATATTTTCTGCTTCTACGTCTTCCTTTCTCTCATGGGACAGTTTGCAATCCACCTGTTGTTCTTGATGTCATCTGTGAAAAGTGCTGAGAAATACATGCCTGACGAATGCATCGAACCTGACTCTGAGTTTCATCCGAATCTGGTCAACACTGTTTCATACATGGTGAGCATGATGCTTCAGCTCGCCACTTTTGCCGTGAACTACATCGGTCATCCTTTCAACCAGAGCATCACAGAAAGCAAACCGTTCCTATACGCCCTCCTGGCCGCGTCAGGTTTCTTCACAGTGATCACCTCTGATCTATTCAGGGGCTTGAATGACTGGTTGAAATTGGTGCCCTTGCCACCAGAATTGAGGAACAAGCTTTTGATCTGGGCTGTTCTCATGTTTGTGAGCTGCTATACATGGGAGAGACTGCTGAAATGGGCTTTCCCTGGTAGGATTCCATCTTGGAAGAAACATCATCAAAGGTTGGCTGCGGCCAATGTTGAGAAGAAGAAAAATGTCTGAGCCCCGAACCCTGAACCCTGAGCCTCGAACCAGTATACAAGAAGTCATTGGATTTGAAGAACAGTATGGATAGGAGAATCAAGATGATATAGATTCATCTTTGCCTTGATATGTGACAAACATATCCCATTAATTTTGATTACATGGTGGGGATTTTTGTGATGATGACCCAGTTTTACCATGGAGAAGGATGAACTTTTTTTCCTTTTAAGAAAAATACGATGAAGGGTAAGGTGCCATGAAATAGCAGGTGAGAGAGTATGTGCACTCTCTCGTACTACTTCAAACTATGTTTGCTTTCTTACAACAATTTGAATGATATAGAGACTGCTGCTTTCCTCTTTCTTCTTTATTCAAACATTTTATACATCGCGTATTTCCTTGAACACATTTGTAATTGTAAAAACATTTTTTTTAGATTCGAGTAAATCTTATTCTCCGCATATTTTATGGGTTTAGTGAGCGAGTAAAATCTTGGTAGTCCAACCTCTTATAAAAAATATATATTTTGACTCGAACTCAAGATATGTTGTATTGTATAAACATTATACATTATAGTTTACCAAAACAACATTTTTAATGAGCGTGGGGCTAAGCTGTTGGTTAAAACCCATCAAATTAATATATTTTAAGCAGAATAATCTTAATTGGCTACTGTAATCGAAAATAGAACAATGAATTTGATTCTTGAGCAGAATAACCTACAAATTTCTCCACCCAACATCAAAACGTCTATCTTCTGCAGGCTACTGCAAATCCGTACTTCAATGTCATCGATGGACAGGAGCACCACAACAGGACACCCTGCTGCCTACTGAGCTTGCTTTTCCTGCCACTATTGTTAAAAAAGACTACCCGAAAAGGAAAACAAAGTGATGACAAAGTAAAAGTTAAGACTGTAATTCTGTAAAATATATATATATATATATATAAAATGAACCACTGGTTCTTAATCCGGTCTGCCGGTTCAATTTAGCCTCTGTTATGTTAACTTCTATGGAGAAAGTATAGTATTTTGGCTAAACTATTATTTAGTCCCTAATGTTTTAGAAAAATAATCAATTGATCCATTTGGTTTTAAGAAAATCCATGCATGTTTGTTTTTTCCTCTTATAACTTAGTCGACGAAATATCATCTCCATCTACACTTTGCTTGATAGCAGCCATGGAAAGAGCTGAGGAGGACCACAAAAACCTAACTTGCCATAATAATTGTTGAGGAGCACAGCAGTTTTGCAGTCACTCTCAAATTAAATTTCAATCTCAACGATCACTTCTTTAAACATTTCTTAGTCCCTATGGTTTAGCAAAATAACCAATTAGCATCTTTCGTTTTAAAAATTTCAATTTTAGTCCCCCACATTGTTCATGCTCATCGATCACTTACTTCTTTAATCATTTCTTAATTGCAATTACCCTTAATTTCACTTAAAATTAACAAAAAGCACCCCGTTTGGGAACTAAGAAATATTATTTATTTTTTGTTTAAAATAATAATAATTTTTTAAAATATATTATTTTAATGCGTTTCTAAATAAAAAATAACTATCAAACAAACTCAAAATTAAAATGGTATTGAGAAGGACTACTCAAAAGTAATTAAATTAAATTACATCAAAGTTATTGAACTCTACTTGATTCATAATTTAGTTTAAGATCTAGAATAAAGGTAAGATTCATAATTTAATTTAACTCTAATCATGTTCTTAATTTATTTTTTAACTCGGTCAGAATTAAATTATAAATTTGACTTCCTAGGTCTACCCGAGTGATTAAAGATACTAAAATATGATTTTTAAAACTACCAGGACTAACTTGCAAGATCATTAAAATTTATTTTATTGCTTAAAAGGCCAAAACAATCCACTCAGATTTGTTGTGGGGGTAGAGGAGGAGAAACTGGCGGTTGGTTTAGCTAGGGTTTTAGTATTATCTTATTATTTCTATATTTATTTTTCTTGAAATTATATTTGTCCTTAAGGCTACAGTGTCGAACCTAACTCAAACAAACAAACACCTTCCAGACTCTCTTCGAAATCTCCACAGACCCAGCAACCAGACGTCAAATTCTCAACAAGACACTAAGGTGAGCAAATCATAACTGTTTCTTTCTTTGATCCTTTTATTTTATCCGATTAGTATTCTCCTTTTCTTGTTCGTTTTGGGATTTCTTCTAACAATGTCTTGTTGAATGTTTAAGGAAGAAACCCTTTAATTTTGACGTAAAACCCTAAATCCTGATTTTGATTTTGGCTGCTTCGGGTTTTGGTTTCTGAGACGGCGTGATGGGGAGATAAGGGCATGGGGTTTCTGTGGGCTTGGTTGTGAGGAAAAGAGGAAAGTAGAGGGGAATGGGTGTGGTGATCATGATTCCCCCCCCCCCCCCCCCCCCCCCCCGTTTAAGAAATAAGCTAGTAAATGCAGGGTTTTTTTTTTTAGTTTTTTGAAGGAGGGTTTGTTGGTAGGGTGCGAATCATGATGCTTATGGAAGTATGTGAATGATTTTAAAAATGCAGATGGCATGGTGTTTTGGAAAGCTGTTTTATTAGTTTGCACTGGTTGAGAATTTGAAGGAGTCTTAGTTTGATGTGTTGATGTGTTAAGTGATGGTTTTAGTTTGCGCTGTTTGAGAACTTGAAGGAATCATAGTTTGATGTGTTAAGTGATGTTATTATTGAACTGCATCGTTTTAGGACTTGAAAGCATCGTTTTAGGACTTGAAAGCATTTCGTGTTATGCATTTAATTGTTTATATATATATTTCAGTATATGTGTACACATGTGTTTATTCGTATATCAGTTTGGAAGAAAACCGTGTTGTCGAAAGAATGTGGACACTGAAATGTTTTTGAATGTAATTAGTACTGTGTTTATTGTTTGTTTTTCTTTCCTTGCTCAATGTATACTTACAAAGTGTAACATATTTTAATGTTTTGATTGCTGCTTTCCTGATGGCTTCTGCATGGTGGGTGTTGTCGAAAGAATGTGGAAACCAAAATGTTTTGAATGCAATTAGTACTGTGTTTATTGTTCGTTTTTCATTCCTTGCTCCTCATTGCATACTAACAAAGTGTAACATATTTTAATGTTTTGATTGCTTCTTTTCTGTTTTTTTGTTTTGCGTGTGTTTACCATGTATACGACATATGATTGAACCTGATGGCTTCTGCATGTACTGATGCATGGTGGGTGCTGCTTTATATACTGTAAGAACCAGTGTAATCATGTTAGTTTTCAAAGTTTTTGATGGGGGACATCATGTGCTTCTATATGAAGAGTGGTTGATTTTTAATACAACAGTTTTTTCGTGGTTGTATTTTTCATTCATTGAGAGGGGGGCAAGGGGTAAAAATGCCTATACTGTATTTTTGCTTGTGTTTTGTAGGTAGTTTGAAGGGAAGTTTGAACTATCACGGGTGCTTTTGGACTATGGGATCATGTGCTTTTTGATGTCGCAGTCATACAAAGGTAGTGGAAATTAAAAACCCTGTTCTGCTAGACAATGGGACCATGCGCATGGAGTTAGTTGTTTTTGAGGTTTTCTTCGTGTTTCATTTTCTGCAGGTGCTTCAGAATTGCCTGAAAGTTGTGGCAGTGGAGAACAAAGTACGAAGAAAGGGGCATGTTTGTTGGAGATAAAACGCACTGGAATGGTACAATGGGGAATCAGCAGGCATGCTGAGTTCATTGACAACAATCCATATCCAGGGGAAAATAACCCTCAACTTCCATCTCCTGCTATCAAACATGGACAGACGAACCCTCAACTTCCATCTGCCATCGCCGGGCATGGGAAGAACCCTCAATTTCTGGCTGCCATTGTCAAAGAAGAAGTAAAAGATGATGAAGCTAGGACAACTGAGTCTCTTGTGTTGCCAGAAGCTAAGAAGAGGAAGCATCATGCCCTTCAGGAACCCAGAGAAGCACAGGCTGTAAGATGCTCTAAAGCAGAGCAAACTAGTCTTGTTTATAAGTGTAAGCAAATAAAGCATGAGAATTCCATATCAGTAAAAAAGAAGAATGTCATGGATAGATGGTCAGTAGACAGGTACATAGTAAACCATTATTCTTTTTCTTCCTATCAGTTGGGTTGACATGTCATATGGTGTGTTTCAAAGTGAATGATATTTTCTGTTTTGAAGGTATAATCAGGCAGAGAAAAGTATGTTGGAGGTCATGAAGGCAGAGGGGGCAGTGTTTGAGAAACCCATTTCCCGGTCAGCACTGCGAATGATAGCTCGTAAACACATTGGTGACACTGGACTCTTAGACCACCTACTGAAGCAGATTGATGGTAAGGTGGCACCAGGTGGCACCGAGCGGTTTTGTCGGTGCTATAACACTCAAGGGAAAATAGAGTATTGGCTGGAGAGTGCCGACCTGGCTAAAATTAAGCAGGAGGCTGGAGTACCTGATCCAAACTATGTTCCCTCTTCCGGGTTGAGGCCTGGTAGTGATGTGTCACTGGATTCTGTTTCTGCTGAAGAATTGACTCTGCTTAGGGAGGAAGTAGCAAAAATGATGAAGTAAATAAAGACAGTAATAGAAAAAAATTCTTACTTATTTAAGCTTAGGTGCACTGTCTTCCTTGAATAATCAAGTCTTCCACTTTTAGGGATATGGAGGAGCTGGTATCCAAGAATCAAGAGCAACATCAAGCTAACCATATTGGGGTAATTATTGAGTTACAATCTGGAGTAAATTAATATAATTATTAAGATTGCTTTATATGCCTCCATTTGAAGTCTGTCCTTTCAACAGGATATTTATAAGGAATTTGTGGAATGGAGAGGGAAGACAGACCAGCGCCTGATGGAGATTTCAAGTTCTTTGGGTGAATTGCAGGTACCACAGGAATACCTTATCTTCTATTTATTCTTTTTTCAACTTTTGATCTACTATTTGCACCTGTCAGTGTACCTCAATCAATTGCCCATGAATTTTCCTTTGGACAGGGAAAGTATAAGGAAATGATGGCATGGAAGTCAAAGATTGAACAACAACTCAAGGAAATCTCAAATTCACTAAGCAGCTTGCAATCATCAAAGCAATGCAATACCCTGAGTCCAGTTTCTGAAAGATGGGAGGACTGGTTGGAGAGCACCAACCTGGATAATATTCAAGGGGAAGACTTTGCACCTTGGTTAGAGAACACGGATTTGGTTAATGTTGGGTATAATGCCTCATTGAAAGAACCCTACAATGCTTCTCAACCATGTTTGAAATCCAGTGATAGCCCCTCTCAGCAGCCTGTTTGTGCTAGAGAGCTGGAGCTGCTCAAGGAAGAAATGGCCAAAATGAAGAGGTGATAATTTTCTTCTTGTTTATTTATTTTTTAACTAGAGGACATAAAATTTCAATGCATAATTTTGATAAAAGGAACAGACCCCTCCCTCTACAAAGGAAAAAGATCATTAATGATCCGAGGTTTGTTGTGCCTTAATGTGGTATAAACAGAGATATGCGGGAGGTGGTAGATAAAGCTAATATGACCCCAGATTCATCTGCCACGGCCAATTCCAAGACAGAACCTGACAATACATTTTTTCAGGTGACGTTTTATAATAGCTGGTGCAAATAAATTGCTCGCTATCTCCTATCATGGTGTATGGGCTCAATTAAACACAGTTCACATACTGTCTTTGCAGGAAATGTTCAAGGACTTCGGAAAATGGAGAAAGAAGATGGAGCAACAGATGCTTGAGATTTCCAATGCTTTCAATACTTTACAGTCATCAAAGTAATACCTCTCCAGAAGCCTTCACATTAAGATGGAAAAGATGGGATGTTAGTGATCTTTTGTTCCATTTTGAAGAAACCCAGTTACCCATAGAGTAGCAGGATTAGATATTTAGATACTGTACAGGTTTTACAAGCTAAAACAAGAGCTCTTGCTGATTCCAAATCATCCGAAGCAATAGGACCGGCATCTGACATTTTGACCACCAAATGAACCAGCTTACATGAACCATATCTTATATATGAAATGCTAATTGTAGAGATCCCGCTTTTACTGTTCTTGGGATATAGATGAAGTTGGACGCCTTGGAGTAGATCCTTTTTATCGAATGCTTAGTTAAAGAAGTTTATTTTGTTTAGGATATGGGATTGTAATGGATTAATGACTATTGCTCTCCTTTATGTTTAAGTTAATCTACTGACAGCTCATGTTTATCCTCTCCTGTGTCGGCTAAACTTGTATAATTGGTCACTACAATTTGTTAGAAAAGAAGTCGGATGTCATCATTGTGTGATGTTTTGGCCAGTTGCCAACTGCTGCATTATCATATCGGGGCATGTTAGCTTTAATGGCTGTAAAGTAAACCAAAAGGCCAAGAAAGGGGATTTGGTCGATGTGTGAGCTTCTTGTATGTAATTTTACTTTTTATAATTTGAGTGGAGAAAACAGGACATCAAGTTGGCCTTGGTTCATGCTCTTATTGTGTGGCTTAAAATCGATTTGGATCAGGCATGTGCTCGAGTTTTCAAGTTTTGGAATCAAGTGAAGTTCAGAAGAAAAAAAAAAAAAGGTTTGAACTCGAAATTATTTTGGAAGAAAACCACATCATCCGTTGAACTATAAGCTTATAAACTTTACTCTTTAACATATTTGCAATTATGCAAGATTTATTTAAGTAGCTAAGAAAGTTAATATGGGAAAGTTATTTATATTTTTGACAACGCAAGTTGTCAAGTGTCAGGTGTATAACGATAAAATCCATGCTCCTCCAATGCCTTTGTTCAATATTGTATCACTTTGGCCCTTCACAATGTGGGGATAGGTCGATAAATACAAAAGCCAATCACAAACATCAATCTATTCTTGTAGCAAATGATTACTTTATGAAATGGGTAGAGGTATGTTCTTATGCCCATATGACTCCAAAGATGGTTAAGTGATTCATCGAGAGAGATGTTATTTGTAGGTATAGTTTACTTGAAAGGATAGTGACCGATAACGTCTAGAATTTCAATACAAAGATGATCGCAAAATTCAGTGCTAAATAGAAAATCAAGCATTCAAATTCATCCTCGTATAGACCAAAGATGAATGACGTTGTTGAAGCTACTAATAAAAACATAAAGAAGATTTTATCCAAAAAATAGTGGTTACCTACAAGGACCAGAATAAATGGCTTTTTTATAGTCCATGTATCCATGTATATCAAATAGCCATAAGGACATCAACCGAGGATACACCTTATTCACTAATCTATGGGATGGAGACAATAATGACATTGGAATTGAAGATCTTTTCTCAAAGCATCCTCATGGAATCTAAGCTTGAAGAGACTGAATGTGCTAAACTATGATATCAGCAACTAAATATGATCAGTGAGAAGAGATTAGGGATGAGGTTCTTACAACCTCTGCTTATATGTCCAATTTACTTTGATATTCTCTCATGTTCGAGATAAGTATTGGTTACATAAACAAGTTGGCAGCTTGCGAGTCCTTTGGAATTTCAAAAATTGTCTTCTCCTGATCGATACAATGCATATAAAAAATATAAAGCAACAATGACGACAAAACATTGTGCGTTGTATACATTGTACCATTATTCAAAATTTAATTCAGACCCTTATCATTATTCTAGTTTTCATTTTTTTATTACGTTGGCTGGCAGACATTACTTCAAGATAGAGCTCTTACATGCATGTGGAGAATCATATTTTCACACGTGAATCTATTTTTGATTTTTATTTATTTTATTTTGATAGCAATCCAAAGTTGAACTCAGAATGCAGAAATAATAGAAAGGAAGGCCGCTCTCCCCTCTATAAATAAGGTATCACTTGCTCACTACTTCAATATCTCTCATTTAATCCACTTGTTTCAAACAATGTCTCCAGCTGCCCTGCTCCTACTCTTCTTTCTTACTCTCTCCCTCCACATCAACTTTTCCACCGCTGTCAATTCAATCGGTGTAAGCCGCAGGACATTGGCTGTGGCTGCTGACACTGTCCCTTTCCCAAAGAAAGTTGCCACCTTCCTCCCTAGCGATATTTCTCCACCTACTGAGAAGTATTGGTACTCAAGGTTGCCCAACACTCCATTGCCAAAAGCCCTAGGTTATCTTCTACAACCTGGTCATTATCCCTCAATCAACACAGAATTCGCTAATGACAATGTAAGTGCTGCATCTCAAAAAACCTATAAACAAGCATATAGATCTGCCAAGCATGAAAAAGCCATAAAGTCTTCCCTCCCCGACTCAACGATATTCTACCTGTACAACGATATCCATCCAGGTAAAACGATGAGCATTCGTTTTGCTAATAGTGGAACCAAGGTTAGTTTCCTGCCTCGTCTGGTTGCGGAGACTATACCATTTTCGAGTGACAAGATACCGGAGATTTTGAAGTACTTTGCACTAGAAGTCAACTCGAAAGAGGCTCGGGTTATCAGGGATGAAATAGGAGGGTGTGAGGATCCGAACATGGAGGGAGAAGAAAAATTTTGTGCTACATCACTGGAGTCATTAATCGATTTTAGTGTTGAAAGGCTTGGCAGAAATGTTCGGGTGCTCTCCACTGACGCAGGCAAGAAGCAAGAGTATACTGTTTCGGCCAGAGGTAGAATGATCGGAGATGATAAAGCAGCAGTGTGCCACAAGATGAGATATCCGTATGCAGTGCACTATTGCCATGTAATCGCAGACACAGAGGTTTATGAGGTACCGTTAGTGGGTGCTGATGGCACAAAAGTGAAAGCTTTGACAGTTTGCCACCTCAACACATCAGCCTGGAGTCCAGACCATATGGTGTTTAAAGTTCTCAAAATTAAGCCAGGACCGGCTGTTTGTCACTTTCTCGATAGTGATACACTCATTTGGGTGCCAGCGAAGTATTGAAAAATGACTCCATGATCATAAACTGGTAAAAGCTTGGTATTGTTCAGCAATGGGTCCTTAATAACTTTGCTGCCCACATAGATGTCATATATGGCTGTTTACAATATGTATGTACTTCCGGTTCCTTCCCCGTTGTCGTAGCTGTTTGTGTTTTTCATATACATGTAGCCCTTCCACCTTGTTCTCGTGGAAGTCCAAGATGTTAATTAGCGATTTTCTTAGTAAGAAGGTGATCCTGAAAAACCCGCCTTATGATCAGGTTAATTTGGAATTATCTATTCAATGTTTGTAATCCTGGACTCTACGTCTGTTACTCAATAAATTCAAGTGAAGTTCCCTTATGAAGCTACTGGACATGCATGCATCTGAAATGTTTCTGTTATTAATAAAGTGTTTTTCAACATTTGATTTTGACAAGCTCTAATGATTTTACCTTTTTGATTTTCTAAAATATACTTTCATTTGATAATTCTTTCTCCATGCCTTTCATTTGATAATTCTCTCTCCATGCCTTTTACAATATCAATCATATATATTAATCCGACCGTTTTATTGAGATGAAATATTATGAGTCTATTGACATATTTATATATTATATTAAAATTTCAGAGCAATCAAAGAATATAATGACCTTGCAAAATTGATGATGACATTCTCGTAATATTATACATGTTCATAATTTTTTCAGAAAAATCATTTTATTGTCTTTTTTAGATTAAATTGCACAAATATATTTAATTATATATATATATATATACATAAACAGTACAACCTTGAAACGGCACGCCGAAACGCTCTAAAACCGAAACATTCTGTTCCAATTGAAAAAATAAAACACCAACCGAAATGGAATTGACAACCTTGTTTTATATGTTGATAGTACTTGCTAAAGATGATGAAGACGATGATAAAGGGGTTTGTTCTAGTTGAATTGACGTTCTTCCCCTGTTGTTTTCTTCCTTTTACTTCTTCCTTTTTGTTCCTTTATTTCTTTTTTCTCCCCCCCTTCCTCTATTTTTAGGTCAATAGGAGAGAGAGTGATATGGCCTATACATAGGTCTACTTTAGGAAGATTTAGTGAATTAATCTAGGATGCAAATCTTATTTTTCTGCAATTAGATAAAATGAATTAGGAAAACAAATATTCTTATTGATATTATAATGATTCTGAGGTAGAAAAACATGATTTGCAGCTCAAAACTCAAGTGAGAGAAGCATGAAAACCAACAAGAATTTGCATAGAAAAGGAAAAACATTGCAAGTGGGGGGGTTTTCCTCACAATGACGATGAACAGTATCATGATAATTAAATCGTGACAGGATTTTGTAGTATTGTTCAACTAAATTGCAGTTCACTTGAACAATAAACACAAAGGCAACATGGTGACTATGCAAAGTGAAAAAGAATGCATGGGGGCTTCCTTAGCAACTAACGGGAGGAGAAGATGTTGCTAGAGCTCATGTGCACGCCCGTTGTTTACTGGTTTTGGAGGAGCCATCGACAGGGCTAGTGTTTGTCTGTTTTTCTCTACTCATTGCTGCTCTCCCTGGCAACTAACAGGCGGAGACAATGATGTTGGAGCTCCTACGCATGACCAGTGATCACTGGTTCTAGAGATGACGCTAGCAGGACTGGTGTTTGTTTGACTTTCTCTTTTTGTTGGAGATGATGAAGATGATGATAAAGGTGTGTTTTACAGGTTGAATGGACATTCCTTCCCTACATTTTTCTTGTGTTTTTTGTTCTGTTGGTTGCCTTTTTTTGTTCTCTTCCCCTCTTTTCCTTCTTCCTTTCCCCCCCCTTGATTCTTTTTCTTTTGCCCCCTTTTTAGGTCAGTAAGGGAGGGATATATATAGCCTAGACATATTTCTATATAGGGAAGATTTAGTGCATTAATGTAGGATGCAAAATCATGTTTTTTTTCTGCAATTAGATAAACTAAATAGGAAAACAAATACTCTGATTGACATTCTAATGATTATGAGATAGAAAAGATGTGATTTGCAGCTCAAAAATCAAGTTAGAGAATCATGAAAATCAATAGGAAATTGTAGAGAAAAAGGAAAGAATTTGCAGGCAGGGGGTTGTTCTGAAAATAACGATGAGCAATACCTATCATGGCATGAATTTCTACTTTTACACTGGACATTCAATCGGGAATATCTTAAGCTTCTGATATTAAAATCAGGAGATTCAAAAATACAAATTCATTTATATGTACAAGACTACAACTTTGATGAAGGATCCAAAGTGAGAAAAACTGTTTTGATGAATAGAATCTGCTCGTAATCTGCTTGATCAAAAATGGTTTTGAAGAATAAAATTCATGACAGAAGCAAAATAATTTTTTAGTGCAAGTTCCGAGGGATTTATCCAACCTTAAACCTATGGTAAAAAAAAATAGCAACGCTAGGTCTACGAAAAGAAACAAAATATAATTTTGCATGGCAATCAAGAACCATAAATTAATGTGATGTTTTTGAACCAACCCCTCCTGTTTTTTCAATGAGACTAATTAACTTTCCCAAATTTAAAATTGGTATTTGATTATCTCAATAAATCCTCGAAATATTAAATCAGGTCTCTCAAATAAAACCTCCAAATTCCGGTCAGAATCTTTCTTGCGATAGGATTTTCAACATTTACACTATACATTTGAACGAGAATCTTTTGGGTTTCTGGTATCGAAAGCAGGTGATTTAAAAACCCAAATTCATCTATACATACAAGACTACAAAATTCATGAAGGATCCAAAGTGAGAAAATATCATTTTGAAGAATTGAATCTGCTCGCAATCTACTTGGTCAAAAACCTTTTCAAAGAATAGAATCGTGAAACTGCAAAATCAATTTTTTAGTGCAAATTTGGAGGGATTTATCCAAGCTTAAACCTATTGTAAAAATCCATGTCGTTGACTTCGCGAAAAGAAAAAAAATATAATCATGCGCAGCAATCAAGCAACATAAATTATTGTGATGTTTCTTGAACCAACCCCCTCTGTTTTTTCAACGAGACAATTTCCCAAACTTAAAATTGGTCTATGATTATCTCTATAAATCATCAAAACATTAAATCAGGTCTCTTGAATAAGACTTGCAAACTCGAGTCACAATCATTCTCGCAATAGGATTCTCTACTTTTATACTAGACATTCAAACGAGAATATCTTGAGCTTTTGATATTGAACTCTGGTGATTCAAAAATCCAGAGTCATCTACGTACAGGACTACAACTTTCATGAAGCATTCAAAATGAGAAAAAATCATCTTGAAGAACAGAATCTATCTGCAATCTGCTTGGTCAAAAAGATCTTATAATCTGATTCAGAAACTTAGAATGTCGAGCATCACCATTTGACTAAGAATCTGACATAAAAATCATGGGCTCTAGGATCCAATAAAGGTTCAAATAAATTCTTGAACATGTCATGAATGAAGAGAACATAACCAAGATGGTCAGATATTCCATGAAACCAAGTCAAATTCAGAGTCTAAGTTGAAAGAAAAAAATTGGTATTATAACATAAGTGCGACAATAGAAAATTGGTGCAAATTATGAAAGATTTATCCAGCCTTAAAGACTAGATAAAGAAATAATTATTTTAGCATTTTAAAAATTCCTAATTAATTTAAAAATCCTGACAATTTCAAAAGCAGAAGACAAAAAAGACAGGGTTCAAAGAAAACATTTTTATTCTCTATTTTTTTCAATCGTCTAGTAACTATGAGCTCAACCCCTGTATTTCATTCAAAAAAATAATATACGTCATCTCCAGTGGGGGCTAAAAATGAGCAATTTTCTGCCTCTTTTATTTCTCCTAAAGTCGACGGTGGTGACCATGGCGACCTGCCAAGAACAACAAATACACAACATAACAAAACAAAAGCAAATAATGTCTCGGCTCCCTCTTTTCAAATCTGGTTTTTTTTATAACTTCTTCTTCTCCTATACGGACGGCTTCTATTGGTGCTCCATGTGGGACTATTGCTGGCGGAGGCCGCCGAGTGGATTGGAGAAGGCAGAGGGCTGTTGTAGGAGGTAGTCTGTTCTGGGTTTATGGGAACTGTTAGACAAAATAGTTCTCTCTATACAGAATAATATTCAAATAGATAAAAAATTGCAAATAAACTGAAATTTCCAGGACTCGAACCTCCAAAAAACTATAGGTTATCAAACCATTAAAGATACATTTAATGTAAAAGTTACATATAAAATACAAGATAACTAATAGCTTTAGGAGTGTGTGGTTTACATATAAAATACAAGATAACTAATAACTTTAGGAGTGTGTGGTTTTTTTCCTTGCAAGTTGGCAACTTACGAGTCCTTGGTATTTAGTTAATGAAGTACCATGCTAGGTACTGTTCCATTTTATAATAAAAAAATAAAAAGCAAGAATAAGGCAAAAGACTGTGTACTGTTCCAATCCTGATCATTATTTCAAATGATGTCTTCTCCCGATCGATACAATGAATATACCTTATAATTTAATTCAGACCCTTATCATTATTCTAGTTTTCATTTTTTTTATTACGTTGGCTGGCAGACATTACTTCAAGATAGAGCTCTTACATGCATTTGGAGAATCATATTTTCACAGTGAATCTATGTTTGATTTAATTTATTTTAGTTTGATAGCAATCCAAAGTTGAACTTAGAATGCAAAGATAATAATAGGAAGGAAGGCCGTTCTCCCCTCTATAAATAAGGTATCACTTGCTGACTACTTCAATATCTCTCATTTAATCCACTTGTTTCAGACAATGTCTCCAGCTGCCGTGCTCCTACTCTTCTTTCTTACTCTCTCCCTCCACATTAACTTTTCCACCGCTGTCAATTCAATCTGTGTAAGCCGCAGGACATTGGCAGTGGCTGCAGACACTGTCCCTTTACCACAGAAAGTTGCCACCGCCCTCCCTAGCGAAATTTCTCCACCTACTGAGAAGTATTGGTACTCAAGGTTGCCCAACACTCCATTGCCAAAAGCCCTAGGATATCTTCTACAACCTGGTCATTATCCCTCTATCAACACAGAATTCGCTAATGACAATGTAAGTGTTGCATTTTCTGTGAAAAGCTATAAACTATATAGATTTGTCGAGCATGAAAAATCCATAAAGTCTTCCCTCCCCGACTCAACGATATTCTACCTGTACAACGATATCCATCCAGGTAAAACGATGAGCATTCGTTTTGCTAATAGTGGAACCAAGGTTAGTTTCCTGCCTCGTCTGGTTGCGGAGTCTATACCATTTTCGAGTGACAAGATACCGGAGATTTTGAAGTACTTTGCACTAGAAGTCAACTCGAAAGAGGCTCGGGTTATCAGGGATGAAATAGGAGGGTGTGAGGATCCGAACATGGAGGGAGAAGAAAAATTTTGTGCTACATCACTGGAGTCATTAATCGATTTTAGTGTTGAAAGGCTTGGCAGAAATGTTCGGGTGCTCTCCACTGACGCAGGCAAGAAGCAAGAGTATACTGTTTCGGCCAGAGGTAGAATGATCGGCGATGATAAAGCAGCAGTGTGCCACAAGATGAGATATCCGTATGCAGTGCACTATTGCCATGTAATCGCAGACACAGAGGTTTATGAGGTGCCGTTAGTGGGTGCTGATGGCACAAAAGTGAAAGCTGTGACAGTTTGCCACCTCAACACATCAGCTTGGAGTCAAGACCATATGGCGTTTGAAGTTCTCAAAATTAAGCCAGGACCGGCTGTTTGTCACTTTCTCGATAGTGATACTCTCATTTGGTTGCCAGCGAAGTATTGAAAAATGACTCCATGATCATAAACTGGTAAAAGCTTGGTATTGTTCAGCAATGGTCCTTAATAACTTTGCTGCCCAGACAGATGTCATATATGGCTGTTTACAATATGTATGTACTTCCCGTCCCTTGCCCGTTGTCGTAGCTGTTTGTGTTTTTCATATACATGTACCCCTTCCACCTTGTTCTCGTGGAAGTCCAAGATGTTAATTAGCGATTTGCTTGATAAGAAGGTGATCCTGAAAAACCCGCCTTATGATCAGGTTAAATTGGATTAATGACTATTGCTCTCCTTTATGTTTAAGTTAATCTACTGGCAGCTCATGTTTATCCTCTTTTGTGTCGGCTAAACTTGTATAATTGTCACTACAATTTGTTAGAAAAGAAGTCGGATATCATCATTGGGTGATGTTTTGGCCAGTTGCTGCATTATACATCGGAGCATTTTAGCTTTATTGGCTGTAAAGTAAACCAAAAATCCAAGAGAGGGGTAATTTGGTCGAAATGTGAGCTTCTTGTATGTAATTTTACTTTTTATGATTTGAGTGGAGAAAACAGGACGTCAAGTTGGCCTTGGTTCATGTTCATGAGGACTAGGTTTGCATCTTCGGGTCCCTGGATGAGAGACGCTGAGAAGCTACTGTCTTGTGATCAGGCATGTGTTCGAGTTTTTAAGTTTTGGAATCAAGTGAAGTTTAGAAGAAAAAAAATATAACTCGAATTATTTTTGAAAAGAACCACATTATACGTTGAACTATAAGCTTATTGACAAATGATATTGAGTGGATTTGAATCAATTATGTAAGATTTATTTAAGTGGGAAAGTAAGCTAGTATGGGAAGGTTATTTATATTTTTGACAGCACATTAAACAGCACAAGTTGTTAAGTTATCTTTGAAACCTCTTTTAATCTCATTATGATCTAGTGAAACCCTGAACTTAGATATAGTTTAGAGAAATAATGTGATCCGTATAGCTCTTCCATTAGATATAGTTTAGAGATAATTTGCACCACCTATGCAAGTGGAAATATGATGGCAAGACAAGTGCAAAGAGTCGAGTATTTTTTGATGACTATGGAGAAAGATTGCATAGACTTTGTTCGAAAATGTCATGATAAGATACCAATCTGTCACAGCTGGCAATAGAGATATAACGATAGCTTGATCATAGCAAGAATTCTTGTATAACAATGATTCTGCAATCCCTGTAAAATAGGCAACAATCTCTCATGTAATTAATATATATATATATATAGCTAATAAAAAGAACCAAAACAGAGGTTTTTCCTTTTCTCTGCTTGAATATTTCTATATGGTATCAGAGTCTGAAATGGCCTCCTCTTCTTCCTCCATATCTTCTGTTTCACCCATATCTTCTGCCCTTGAGTTTTCATCGGCCAAAACTCACTTACCTAACATATCCATCAAACTTGCTTCAAATAATTATCTGTTATGGAAAGCTCAAGTCTTACCAATCTTGCGAGGCCATGGTCTTCTAGGTTACGTCACCATTGATGTTTCATGTCCTGACTCAACCATTACTGGTGCAGATGGCACCTTGCAACAAAATCCAGCAGCAGCAACCTGGCTGCGTATGGATCAGTTGATTCTTGGATGGATCAATAGTTCTTTGTCCAATGGTCCTCGTTCCCAAGTCATCAATTGTGAATCATGTTGCGATGCTTGGATGGTTTTAGAGACTCTTTATGGAAGTCACACCCGAGACCGTATACAACAGATTAAGGGAGAGTTCCAAACTCTCAACAAAGGTTCTTATTCCTTGGAAGATTATTTGCACAGGGCAAAATCCCTGGCCTTATCACTTCGTCGTGCAGGCAAACCAATGGATGAAGATGATCTCATTGTTTGCATTCTGTGTGGCTTAGGATCTGAATTTGATCCCATTGTTGCAGCACTTAATCCTCGTGATATGTTTCCTTCTCTTGAAGGAGTGATTAGCAAACTACATGATTTTGAAATCAGGCTTCAAAATGCCGAAACAACTTCATCCAATATAGCCTTCTACACTAACAGAAATCGTGCTCATGCAAAATCACATGGAAACTTTAATATGCGTGATCGTACTGGTGGCTATTCCAAAATTCAATTTCAGGGGCATAGCACAGATAGTTACAACACTCGATCTGGTGATAATTCCTCTAGAACAAAACCGATTGCATTCACTCGTCCAAATCTCAGCTCTGGTCGTGGACGAGGAGGTATTACCTGTTTTCGCTGTGGGGTCCAAATCATAAAGTTGATGGTTGTTTTGCCTCCGATGATGAAGCTGCACAATACAAAGCATTTGTTGCTATCCAAGTGAGAAACACCGCAAATGATAGTTGGTACCCTGATACTGGTGCCAACCAGCACATGACATCAAATCCTAGCGAGGTGCAAGGTATTGATTCCTACACTGGTAGTGATACTGTTATGGTCGGGAATGGTAATGGTCTTGCTATTGTCGGCACAGGACATACTAATCTACCCGCCATTAATCTTAAGCTCAATAATGTGTTGGTAGTTCCTGCTATCAAAAAGAAATTATTATCTATCTCTAAATTTACACGAGATAATAATTGCTACTTTCTTTTTTATCCATGGGGATTTCTTCTCAAGGACTTGAAGACAAGGCAAGTGATACTTAAAGGATGCATGATAGATGGCTTATATCCTATTAATATGCGGTAGCTTCAATATCATTTCTTCAGTTTCTTAGCAAATAAAGTCCCAGGCAATCTTTGGCATGCACACCTTGGTCATCCACACTCTCAAGTTATTAGCAAATTATCACTACCAACATTGCATGGAAAAATGGATTTTTGTGAGAGTTGTATGTTGGGCAAGTCTGCAAAACTGCCTTTTAAATCTTAAGCTCAATAATGTGTTGGTAGTTCCTGCTATCAAAAAGAAATTATTATCTATCTCTAAATTTACACGAGATAATAATTGCTACTTTCTTTTTTATCCATGGGGATTTCTTCTCAAGGACTTGAAGACAAGGCAATTGATACTTAAAGGATGCATGATAGATGGCTTATATCCTATTAATATGCGGTAGCTTCAATATCATTTCTTCAGTTTCTTAGCAAATAAAGTCCCAGGCAATCTTTGGCATGCACGCCTTGGTCATCCACACTCTCAAGTTATTAGCAAATTATCACTACCAACTTTGCATGGAAAATGGATTTTTGTGAGAGTTGTATGTTGGGCAAGTCTGCAAAACTGCCTTTTAAATCTCGACAGACTTATTCCATTTCATTTTTGCAAAACTTTAATATGCGTGATCGTACTGGTGGCTATTCCAAAATTCAATTTCAGGGGCATAGCAGAGATAGTTACAACACTCGATCTGGTGATAATTCCTCTAGAACAAAACCGATTGCATTCACTCGTCCAAATCTCAGCTCTGGTCGTGGACGAGGAGGTATTACCTGTTTTCGCTGTGGGGTCCAAATCATAAAGTTGATGGTTGTTTTGCCTCCGATGATGAAGCTGCACAATACAAAGCATTTGTTGCTATCCAAGTGAGAAACACCGCAAATGATAGTTGGTACCCTGATACTGGTGCCAACCAGCACATGACATCAAATCCTAGCAAGGTGCAAGGTATTGATTCCTACACTGGTAGTGATACTGTTATGGTCGGGAATGGTAATGGTCTTGCTATTGTCGGCACAGGACATACTAATCTACCCGCCATTAATCTTAAGCTCAATAATGTGTTGGTAGTTCCTGCTATCAAAAAGAAATTATTATCTATCTCTAAATTTACACGAGATAATAATTGCTACTTTCTTTTTTATCCATGGGGATTTCTTCTCAAGGACTTGAAGACAAGGCAAGTGATACTTAAAGGATGCATGATAGATGGCTTATATCCTATTAATATGCGGTAGCTTCAATATCATTTCTTCAGTTTCTTAGCAAATAAAGTCCCAGGCAATCTTTGGCATGCACGCCTTGGTCATCCACACTCTCAAGTTATTAGCAAATTATCACTACCAACTTTGCATGGAAAATGGATTTTTGTGAGAGTTGTATGTTGGGCAAGTCTGCAAAACTGCCTTTTAAATCTCGACAGACTTATTCCATTTCATTTTTGCAAAACTTTAATATGCGTGATCGTACTGGTGGCTATTCCAAAATTCAATTTCAGGGGCATAGCAGAGATAGTTACAACACTCGATCTGGTGATAATTCCTCTAGAACAAAACCGATTGCATTCACTCGTCCAAATCTCAGCTCTGGTCGTGGACGAGGAGGTATTACCTGTTTTCGCTGTGGGGTCCAAATCATAAAGTTGATGGTTGTTTTGCCTCCGATGATGAAGCTGCACAATACAAAGCATTTGTTGCTATCCAAGTGAGAAACACCGCAAATGATAGTTGGTACCCTGATACTGGTGCCAACCAGCACATGACATCAAATCCTAGCAAGGTGCAAGGTATTGATTCCTACACTGGTAGTGATACTGTTATGGTCGGGAATGGTAATGGTCTTGCTATTGTCGGCACAGGACATACTAATCTACCCGCCATTAATCTTAAGCTCAATAATGTGTTGGTAGTTCCTGCTATCAAAAAGAAATTATTATCTATCTCTAAATTTACACGAGATAATAATTGCTACTTTCTTTTTTATCCATGGGGATTTCTTCTCAAGGACTTGAAGACAAGGCAAGTGATACTTAAAGGATGCATGATAGATGGCTTATATCCTATCAATATGCGGTAGCTTCAATATCATTTCTTCAGTTTCTTAGCAAATAAAGTCCCAGGCAATCTTTGGCATGCACGCCTTGGTCATCCACACTCTCAAGTTATTAGCAAATTATCACTACCAACATTGCATGGAAAAATGGATTTTTGTGAGAGTTGTATGTTGGGCAAGTCTGCAAAACTGCCTTTTAAATCTTAAGCTCAATAATGTGTTGGTAGTTCCTGCTATCAAAAAGAAATTATTATCTATCTCTAAATTTACACGAGATAATAATTGCTACTTTCTTTTTTATCCATGGGGATTTCTTCTCAAGGACTTGAAGACAAGGCAAGTGATACTTAAAGGATGCATGATAGATGGCTTATATCCTATCAATATGCGGCAGCTTCAATATCATTTCTTCAGTTTCTTAGCAAATAAAGTCCCAGGCAATCTTTGGCATGCACGCCTTGGTCATCCACACTCTCAAGTTATTAGCAAATTATCACTACCAACTTTGCATGGAAAAATGGATTTTTGTGAGAGTTGTATGTTGGGCAAGTCTGCAAAACTGCCTTTTAAATCTTAAGCTCAATAATGTGTTGGTAGTTCCTGCTATCAAAAAGAAATTATTATCTATCTCTAAATTTACACGAGATAATAATTGCTACTTTCTTTTTTATCAATGGGGATTTCTTCTCAAGGACTTGAAGACAAGGCAAGTGATACTTAAAGGATGCATGATAGATGGCTTATATCCTATCAATATGCGGCAGCTTCAATATCATTTCTTCAGTTTCTTAGCAAATAAAGTCCCAGGCAATCTTTGGCATGCACGCCTTGGTCATCCACACTCTCAAGTTATTAGCAAATTATCACTACCAACTTTGCATGGAAAAATGGATTTTTGTGAGAGTTGTATGTTGGGCAAGTCTGCAAAACTGCCTTTTAAATCTTAAGCTCAATAATGTGTTGGTAGTTCCTGCTATCAAAAAGAAATTATTATCTATCTCTAAATTTACACGAGATAATAATTGCTACTTTCTTTTTTATCAATGGGGATTTCTTCTCAAGGACTTGAAGACAAGGCAAGTGATACTTAAAGGATGCATGATAGATGGCTTATATCCTATCAATATGCGGCAGCTTCAATATCATTTCTTCAGTTTCTTAGCAAATAAAGTCCCAGGCAATCTTTGGCATGCACGCCTTGGTCATCCACACTCTCAAGTTATTAGCAAATTATCACTACCAACTTTGCATGGAAAAATGGATTTTTGTGAGAGTTGTATGTTGGGCAAGTCTGCAAAACTGCCTTTTAAATCTTAAGCTCAATAATGTGTTGGTAGTTCCTGCTATCAAAAAGAAATTATTATCTATCTCTAAATTTACACGAGATAATAATTGCTACTTTCTTTTTTATCAATGGGGATTTCTTCTCAAGGACTTGAAGACAAGGCAAGTGATACTTAAAGGATGCATGATAGATGGCTTATATCCTATCAATATGCGGCAGCTTCAATATCATTTCTTCAGTTTCTTAGCAAATAAAGTCCCAGGCAATCTTTGGCATGCACGCCTTGGTCATCCACACTCTCAAGTTATTAGCAAATTATCACTACCAACTTTGCATGGAAAAATGGATTTTTGTGAGAGTTGTATGTTGGGCAAGTCTGCAAAACTGCCTTTTAAATCTTAAGCTCAATAATGTGTTGGTAGTTCCTGCTATCAAAAAGAAATTATTATCTATCTCTAAATTTACACGAGATAATAATTGCTACTTTCTTTTTTATCAATGGGGATTTCTTCTCAAGGACTTGAAGACAAGGCAAGTGATACTTAAAGGATGCATGATAGATGGCTTATATCCTATCAATATGCGGCAGCTTCAATATCATTTCTTCAGTTTCTTAGCAAATAAAGTCCCAGGCAATCTTTGGCATGCACGCCTTGGTCATCCACACTCTCAAGTTATTAGCAAATTATCACTACCAACTTTGCATGGAAAAATGGATTTTTGTGAGAGTTGTATGTTGGGCAAGTCTGCAAAACTGCCTTTTAAATCTTAAGCTCAATAATGTGTTGGTAGTTCCTGCTATCAAAAAGAAATTATTATCTATCTCTAAATTTACACGAGATAATAATTGCTACTTTCTTTTTTATCAATGGGGATTTCTTCTCAAGGACTTGAAGACAAGGCAAGTGATACTTAAAGGATGCATGATAGATGGCTTATATCCTATCAATATGCGGCAGCTTCAATATCATTTCTTCAGTTTCTTAGCAAATAAAGTCCCAGGCAATCTTTGGCATGCACGCCTTGGTCATCCACACTCTCAAGTTATTAGCAAATTATCACTACCAACTTTGCATGGAAAAATGGATTTTTGTGAGAGTTGTATGTTGGGCAAGTCTGCAAAACTGCCTTTTAAATCTCGACAGACTTATTCCATTTCATTTTTGCATACATTACATACTGATGTTTGGGGACCTGCATCAGTTCCCTCCTTTGATGGTTTTTGTTTTTATTTAATTGTTGTTGATGAATATTCTCGTTATATTTGGATGTTTCCTATGGCTTGAAAATCTGATGTTGCAACTATATTTTCTAAGTTCATCACACAAATGGCAAATTAGTTCAGTACATTAGTAAAAACTGTTCAAAGTGATGGTGGGGGTGAATTCATCAACATAGTTTTGCAAAATTACTTTGCAACTCATGGTATAATACATCGCATTTCATGCCCTGGAACACCAAAATAGAATGGTTTGGCTAAGCGAAGACATCGTCATGTTGTTGACACAGGATTCACTCTAATGGCTCATGCATCTGTTCCCACTAAATATTGGACAACAACATTCAAAACAGTTGTGTTTCTTATCAACCATCTTCCCTCTTCAGTAGTGAAGCACAAATCTCCTCATGAGATTGTTTTTGGGTCTGCTCTGACTTCTTAGGGGTGTTTGGCTGTTCTTGCTACCCCTTATTGTCCCCTTTTGGTCGATCCAAGCTAGATTACAAATCAGTCAGATGTGTTTTCATTGGTTACTCAACCAACCACAAGGGCTATTGTTGTCTTGAATTGAGTTCTAGTCGTCTCTTTATCAGCTGGCATGCCAGATTCAATGTGCATCACTTTCCTTTCAAGACTATTGAAACTTCACCACCTCCCAAGACTCAATTATTTCAGCTACAAACACTTCCTAAATCACTTGAAAACCTTCATCTATCGTGTCCACCAGACAGTTTGACAGCAAATGAAGTCCTTGTCATAGATCTTGCAGTTCCATCTCCCATGCAATCAGTCTTGCCCTACTTCCCAACTGAGTCATCACCTTCCACTTTACCATCACGAATTCATCCCATGGTTATACGGGCTCAAACAGGCAATCTTAAACCAAAAACATTCTTCAGCACTAGACATTCCATACCTGTCTACTTTCTTGTTGATCTTACAGCCTAGGCTTCTAAACCTTCTTCATATCGATAAGCACTTTGATTACCTTATTGGAAGAAGGCCATGTAGGATGAAATGGATGCCTTGCACGCCAATCACACGTGGACCTTGGTACCCAAGACATCAGCTATGAATCTAGTCAGCAGCAAATGGATATTTAAAGTTAAAACACAATCTGATGCCAAGCATCACCATCTGACTACAAATCTGATATAAGAACGATGGGCTTTAGGATCCAATAAAGGTTGAGATAAATTCTTGAACATGTCATGAATGACCAGAATATAGTTAGGATAGTCCGATATTGCTCGAAACCAAGTCAAATTTAAAGTCTAAGTTGGAAGAAAAAAATTGGTATTATAACATAATTGTGACAACAGCAAAATCGATGCAAATTATGAAGGATTTATTCAACCTTAAAGACTGGATAACGAAATAATTACTTTAGCGTTACGAAAATTCATAATTAATCTAAAAATCCTGACGATTTAGGCAGCAACGAAGGAGGATAGAAAAAGCAGAAGGCAGCAAAGATAGGGTTAAAAAAAACATTTGTATTCTCTACTTTTTTCAATCGAGTAGTAGTCATGAGTTAAACTCCTGCATTTAATTCAAAAAGGATATATGTCATCTCCAACACGTAGGGCCTAAAAAATAAGTAACTACAATGATGACCTGCGAAGAATAACAAAACAAACAACAACCACAAGAATCAATTTCATTCTCCTCTTCTTCAGATCTCGATTTCGTTCAATTTCTTCTTAGTTTGCTTTTTTTTTTCCTCTTTTCTTTCTCCTAAAGTCAACAGTGGTGAACACGAATACCTGGCAAGAACAGCAAATATACAACATAACAAATCAAAAGCAAATAATGTTTCAACTCTATCTTTTCAAATTTGGTTTTGTTTTGTTTATTTTTAACTTCTTCTCCTATACAGATGGTGTTATAAGGCTAAATTCATCAGGGGAAGGCTAGCAAAAGATAGTGATGGGAAGACACAATGAGATAGTGTTGCGATTGGCAGCACACATTTGCTCGGCAGCATTGAAGAAATCAATAGTGTCAACAAAATTGGCAACAGGGGCTGACAATAAGTCTGGACGATGGGACAGTCCAAGACTTGACAAAAAAACACTACTGACATGGTTAGCAGCTTATATTGGCACGTCTATATGAGAATCAGCAGTAGTGTACATCTAGCAATTCGATAGTAGTGACTTATTAGCGTTGGGCTGACGAGAGTGTAGACTTTGGACAACGGACAGTCCAAAGGCATGGGAACACACCTATTCTGGCAACGTGTGAGTTGGCAGGATGGACAGTTGGTTTGTTGTGTGGCAGGCCAGGGGAGATGCAGTAGTTTAGAGCAGTTATCGATAATTTTCAGCAATTACTATTTTGGAGGGAAATTGCCCATATATGTTCCAGATCTTAGGTAGGCAGTTTTTGTTGTATTCTTGTGTGTTAGTACTTGTTGTATATGTTGTATATATGTGAGTAGCATGCAAGTTCTGTGGGCAGAACAGATGTGCATAGCTACCCATAGAAATGGACTTGTGTATACCCTTTTGAGTTAATAAAAGGTTGGAATGGATTCCTGTAATTTCTGGTATGCTTGTTGTTGTTCGCATTCAATTATATATTCCGCTTATTTACAACTTAGAAGAGTGAAAGACTCTTGGTTTGTGGAAAAACTAGTTGTAGGTCAACACGAGTGAATCGATGAGCAAAAAGGCTGAGTCTAGTAGGACTAAATTACTGTGCAGGAGTTGAAATTTTGACGAGAAAATTGATCCTGTGACAGAAGGTTTCTATTGGTGCTCCATGTGGGGCTATTGTTGGCGGAGGCCACCGCGTGGATTGGAGAAGGCAGAGGGCTATTGCAGGAGGTGGTCTGTTGGGAAGGGTTGTGCTGCCGTGGGTTTATGGGAATTGTTAGACAAAATAGTTCTCTCTATACATAATAATATTCAAATAGATAAAAAAAAAAATTTGCAAATAAACTGAAATTTCTAGGACTCGAACCTCCAAAGAAACTATAGGTTATCAAACCATTAAAGATACATTTAATGTAATATAAGTATTGGTCACATATAAAATACAAGATAACTAATAACTTTAAGAGTGTGTGGTTTACATATAAAATACAAGATAACTAATAACTTTAGGAGTGTGTGGTTTTTTTCCTTCCAAGCAACTTGCAAGTTGGCAACTTACGAGCCCTTGGTATTTAGTTAATGAAGTACCATGCTAGGTACTGTTCCATTTTATAATAAAAAAATAAAAAGCAAGAATGAAGACAAAAGACTGTGTACTGTTCCAATCCTGATCATTATTTCAAATGTTGTCTTCTCCTGATCGATACAATGAATATACCTTACAATTTAATTCAGACCCTTATCATTATTCTAGTTTTCATTTTTTTTTATTACGTTAGCTAGCAGACATTACTTCAAGATAGAGCTCTTACATGCATGTGGAGAATCATATTTTCAGACGTGAATCTATTTTTGATTTAATTTATTTTAGTTTGATAGCAATCCAAAGTTGAACTTAGAATGCAAAGATAATAATAGGAAGGAAGGCAGCTCTCCCCTCTATAAATATGGTCTCACTTGCTCACTACTTCAATATCTCTCAATCCACTTGTTCCAAACAATGTCTCCAGCTGCCCTGCTCCTACTCTTCCTTCTTACTCTCTCCCTCTACATTAACTTCTCCACCGCTGCCAATACCATCGGTGTAAGCCGCAGGACATTGGCTGTGGCCGCTGACACTGTCCCTTTCCCAAAGAAAGTTGCCACCTTCCTCCCTAGCGATATTTCTCCACCTACTGAGAAGTATTGGTACTCAAGGTTGCCCAACACTCCATTGCCAAAAGCCCTAGGATATCTTCTACAACCTGGTCATTATCCCTCAATCAACACAGAATTCGCTAATGACAATGTTACTCCATCTTTTAACACTCACTATAAACAAGGACATAGATCTGTCAAGCACAAAAAAGCCATGAAGTCTTCCCTCCCCGACTCAACGATGTTCTACCTGTACAACGATCTCCATCCAGGTAAAAAGATGAAAATTCTTTTTACGGATAGTGGAACCAAGGTTAGTTTCTTGCCTCGTCAAGTCGCAGAGTCTATACCATTTACAACTGACAAAATTCCAGAGATTTTGAAGTACTTCGCACTAGAAGTCAACTCAAAAGAGGCTCAGATTATGAGAGAAGAAATAGGAGGATGTGAGGAGCCAAACATGGAAAGAGAAGAAAAATTTTGTGCTACATCTCTAGAGTCATTAATTGATTTTAATGTTGAAAGGCTTGGCCAAAATGTTCGAGTCATCTCGACTGAAGCAGGCAAGAAGCAAGAGTATACGGTTTCAGCCAGAGCGAGAATGATCGGAGATGATAAAGCAGCAGTGTGCCACAAGATGAGATATCCGTATGCAGTGCACTATTGCCATGTAATCGCAGACACAGAGGTTTACGAGGTACCGTTAGTGGGTGCTGATGGCACAAAAGTGAAAGCTGTGACAGTTTGCCACCTCAACACATCAGCCTGGAGTCCAGACCATATGGCGTTTCAAGTTCTCAAAATTAAGCCAGGACCGGCTGTTTGTCACTTTCTCGATAGTGATACTCTCATTTGGGTGCCCCCGAAGTATTGAAAAATGACTCCGTGATCATAAACTGGTAAAAGATTGGTCCAGACAGATGTCATAGCTGTTTATAATATGTTTGTACTTCCCGTACCACCTTCCCCGTTGTCGTAGCTGTTTGTGTCCGATCGTATTGAAAAATGAGTCCTGAGGGCTTTAATAAGTTTGCTGGCTTGTTGTCGTATATAGCTGCTGTTTATAAAATGTATGTACTCCCGGCCCGTCCCTTCCCTGTTGCCGTGGCTTCTGTTTATGTTTGCAATTTGGTTAATAATAAGATGATCCTGAAAAACCAGCCTTATAAGGTTTGGATATCTACTCTACAGTACTGTGCTCGTTACTTATCAATACAATGAATTGAAGTTTGCTTGTGAATAGTAAAGGTATTCTTTTCGATGGGACGCTGTGTAAGTGCTTTATAGCGTTGCTGTCAATGGCATGGTTGCTAAAGCCAGCTTGGAGTTTAACTCAGTTGTGAGTTATCGACTTGTGAGTGATCGAGTCAATCTAGTCACTGAATTATGAAAAATATTAAACATGTAATATAAATTACTCGTTAAGGTTTCTGGAAATGAATTATTGAGTCACCAAACTATAACAAAATCCTTGTAGGGGAACGAATGTGATCGCATAATCAATGGAAGAAACCTCGGTCACTAACTGGAAGAAAGGAAAAACAAACCTTGCTGCGTTATCCCATCTGAGATTAAGCTGTTTGGAACAGTTTCTTGCGTTTCAAAATTTATTTATTTTTTTATTTTAAATAAATATGTTTTGGTGTTTTTAGATCATTTTGATGTGTTAATATCAAAAATGATTTTTAAAAAATAAAAAAACATCATTTTAATATATTTTAGCATGAAAAACACTTTAAAAAACTAATTCAAACCACACGTACAACAACAAGACAAATTGTCCTTGAATCATGTTTAAAAAAATTCTTCAAAACACAGCATCAATTATTTCTTCATAATTTCTAAGAGATACATTATTGCCTCACTCAAATCATCCACTGAGAGAGCGGTTGACCAATGACCTTACGAAGCTCCACTTTGTTTATTAATTTGTAATTGTATTGCCTCTGCGTCAAGTCACTTTCTTTTATTTAATTAGTCTCTGTGTGGTTCTCATAAAGATAAGAGAAATTGACTGTACTTGATTTAGACCACAAAAACATGCTCCTGCCACGCAATTAACCGACAGATCCAGTAATAGAATATTACTACTTAATTGCGGAGTAAATATTTTATTTTTTACAACTATTGAGATAAAAATATAATATTTTCATATGTAAAGCTCCATACAATAAAACAAATCAATATATTTTATCATAACAACAATGATATCGGAGTCTTAACTTCTAAAATTATCATCACTATTACTGTCAAAATAATAAATATTATTAAACAAACCTGAGAAAAAAACACAAAAAAATTAATAAAAAAGCAAGTAAGAACAAAAACTAAAATTATTATTATTATTATTATTCTTAATCTTTATATTATTATTGCGTTAAGAACGGGGAAAAACACAAAATAAAATCAAAGGCTAAAAAAAGCCTAAAAACATTAACAAAAGAGCAAATAAAAAAAATATTGCTTGAAAAAAAATAATTTGACTTGAAAATTAAAAAAAAATTATCGCACTACATTACGGGCTGGAGAAATAATTTTTATAATTGTTGGGAGTAAAGAAATTAGCAGGATATGCTGCTCTAAAACTAAAATATAATATCTATATATACAGAATTTAATATAATAAAACAGATCACTACACTCTATTATAAAAAGAGCAACATCAAAGTCTTAACATCTAAAACTATCATTGCTATTACTGTCAAAACAATAAAAATTATAAAATTATCCCGGGAGAAAAAAACTGAAAAACATTAAAAAAAGAGTAAGCAAGAAAAATAACTGAAATTCTTATTCTTATTCTTATTATGTTCCTTATTATTGTGTTAATAATGAAAAAAAAATGAAAGGCTAAAAAAATCCTAATAACTTTAACAAAAGATGAAACAAAAAAATAAAATAAAAATTATGAGGTAAGAAAAATCATTTCACTTGAAAAAAAAAACATAACATAAAAGAAAGAACAAATAAAAAAATAAAATAAATTATAAAACAAAAATAAAAATTATTAAATGGGAAAAAAATCATTTGATCTGAAAATTAAAATAATGGACCGCACCACGTTGTGGGCTGAGCAAACAATTTCTATAATTGTTGGGATTAAAGAAATTAATAGGATTTGGTAGTCAAAAATTAAAATATAATATCTATAAATGCAAAATTTAATATAACAAAACAGATCACCACATTCTATTATAAAAATACCAACATCGAAGTCTTAACATGTAAAACTGTCCTTGCTATTACTGTCAAAACAATAAAAATTATCAAATTATCCCGAGAAAAAAAAAACTGAAAAACATTAACAAAAGAGTAAGGAAGAAAAATAAATGAAATTCTTATTCTTATTCTTATCCTTGTTATTGTGTTAATAATGAAAAAAAAATGAAAGGCTAAAAAATTCCTAATAGCTTTAACAAAAGATGAAAACACAAATATGAGGTAAAAAAAATCATTTGACTTGAAAAAAAAAACATAACATAAAAAAAGAACAAATAAAAAAATAAAATAAACGATAAAATAGAAAAAAATTATTAAATGGAAAAAAAAATTATTTGACTTGAAATTAAAAAAAAAAAGACCGCACCACGTTGCGGGGCTGAGCAAACAATTTTTATAATTGTTGGGATTAAAGAAATTAATAGTATTTGCTAGTCAAAAATTAAAATATAGTATCTATAAATATAAAATTTAATGTAACAAAACAGATCACCACATCCTATTATAAAAATAGCAACATTGAAATCTTAAAATGTAAAATTATCATTGCTATTACTGTCAAAACAATAAAAATTATCAAATTATCCCGAGAGAAAAAAAACTGGAAAACATTAACAAAAGAGCAAGCAAGAAAAATAACTGAAATTATTATTGTTGTTGTTGTTGTTGTTGTTGTTGTTGTGTTAATAATAAAAACAAAAACAAAAAAAATGAAAGAAAAAAAATCCTAATAACTTTAGCAAAAGATAAAACAAAAAAATAAAATTAAAATTATGAGGTAAAAAAAATTCATCTGACTTGGAAATAATAATGATAAAATCAATAATAAACTAAAAGAAAGAACAAAGGGAGAGAAAAAAAACAGAAACATCAATTTTTAAATGATCATATACACAAAATAAAATTTAAGAGCTAATGTTTTTGAAAAAAATACCACCCTAACAAATAAGAAAACAAAAAAAATTAAAAATCAAAGCAAAGAGCACACTTATCTATTGATGGACAAAAATAGGGATTATTCAAGAAATATAAAAAAATAAAGGGATTAAAATAAAAAATTTAAAGTAGAAGGGTTGAAATGAAAATGAAATATCAAGGAATCAAATAAAAAATTAACAGTATAAGGACCGGAATGAAAATCAAATATATTATCAATTTCAATCAAAGGACAAAATTGAAAAAACATAGAAACTTTTGTACCGAATTTATTGAGTTATTTAAACCCTATCCGGAAATTAAATGAAGGAGGACCGAATTGAAACATTAACAGTTAATTGATTTCAATCAAAGGACTCAATCGAACTAAATCAAAACTTATATACCAGAAATTAGGACCATACACGAAATTAAAAATGCAGGGACTGAAGTGAAAAAGGCAAAAACCCGGGGGACTCTCCTGCACTTTTACGTGCAGGAGAGAGAGAAACGTGGCCAGCGGCTTTAACCGGCCGCCGTCGCGTCCACACACATCTTTTGGTGAAACGCGCCACCGCGGGAGGAAGACCACGCGGAGGCGCATCGAGGGAGATGCGGGTAGCCCATCTCCGGTCACCATATGACACCGCACGAGCCATCTAAACAGGGTGTGAGGCGGAAAATCATTTGGCGTGTGCTCTTCACGTGCTGACAGTTACTAAAAGAAATAATAAAAAAATAGGGTCAATTACCGGCCTGCCCCTGTACCCAAGTCACCATTTTTGTCTTATTAGGGGCTATAATCGTATTTAGCCAATTTCAAAAAATAAAAAACAAAAGAAGAGGCCGGTGGGCCGGACAAGATCGGGTCGATCCGAAATGCGTAATGACTTCACAGCCCCTCATTCCAGCGGCCTTTTTTGTCGTTTTCGGGGACAGAATCATTAATGCACTGTTCATAAACAGGTAAAACAAAAAAAAAGGCGCACGTACGCGTGCAAAGCACCGGAGTAGATATCCAGTCCACAGTAAATACACTCAGATGCTACAGGAACGGGCTGATGTGTTTTAGTATATAGGATAATAATCAGGTTACCATGTGAAAATCTATTCGACAAAAAAGAAATCATCTTTCTTTTGACTGTTGATATAAAACCACTAATTGTGATTAAATTGAATCTCACCAAACTCGTTTCTTTACTTCAATTAATAAAAATAAGCATAATATAATGATGATTCTATACAAATTTTGCGAACAAAATCTTTCATGTCTCATCTAACTGTGGTTGTCAAAATCATGATTTGCCTCGCAAAATTATATGATTTTGCGAGTCAACTCCTCAAATCTTGTTAACTCAGGTAGAAAAATTGATTTGGATCAAACTCAATCAAAATAGTACGGAATCGTAAAATCGGACCGGATCGTTCCGATTTTACGATCCTAAGTGGTTCGGACTTTGGGGTTGAATTAACTCATTTTAATTATTTCAAGTTTCAAGCTTTCATTTTCATTTGCCCTAAATCTTCTCTTCTCTTCTTAGTTCTCATCAGTCATCCCCCAAATCATTTCTTCTCTTCTCAGTTCATCGACGGTACAGTTCGGCCGATCTCCTCCTCAGCTATTCTCATCCTTCTCTTCCCCAAATCATTCTCTCTTCTAATCTCTCGAATCGTCTTCTCCAGTAAGAGGCTAAGAGTTGTCGGACTTCAATTCATCAAAGGTGATCTTCTATCTTTGTTGTCGTCGCCCTTGCAAATTGTGCGAAAATATGATTAAGAATGAGGGTGGTTGTTAAAAATAAATAAATAAACTATAGTTATTATGGGCTGGTTAGATTAATCACATTTTTTCAACAATTAAAAAAAAACAGATTGGTCAGCAAAGACAAATTTTGATGATAATAATTTTCTAGTTTTGATGAAGATAATGTTCTAAATATATTAAAATAAATCCGATGCGAGACAAATTCTAAATTAACAGGATTAACTCGTTTTTATATGATATAAACATTACTTCATCTATATTTAGCTTGATTCTTTCACTACCGGCGCATCTTTCTCGTTTTTATTTAAATTAACAGGATTAACAAGATTTTTTTTTTAAACTTTACAGAACCAGCTTTACATGCCATGAAACTGGGTAGTCAAAATTGGTCGCCACAGTTACTCTCCTATGCACCGCTGTCTTTTGTTATCAATTTAACAGGCAATTTTGGTAACTTGTACTTAAATTTAGCAGATTGGTTGAAACTATGATAAAAACTATGATATGTATTGATTTTTTATATGTATTGATTTTTCCTTAAGAAACTTAAAGACAGTTTGATTTTTTATATTGAATTTTCAGAAGAAGCCTGTCCCTTAAAAGACAGTTTCTTGTCTCAGGAATATCCTAGAGCTTGTGTTCGAGTTGTAAAACGGCGTGCTTGATTTTTCGTGTTGATGGTATGAAAACAAAATATCGATGGCGTGATTATTTTTCTTTTTAGTATTTCGATTTCCTTTGTTCCAAGTGGGAATTAATTTGTGTTGTTGCTGATTTTGATGAACAAAAGCCTATTCTTATATGTATTGATTTTTTTATTGATTGATTGATTGAATTTCCAATACACACACTCAGGGTTAGGTTTAAAAAGAAATATATATGCTTCGGCTAGTGCATGTGTGGTTAATTTTGGTTTTTTCATGGATGACTAAGTCAAATGTGAGGAGCTAGCAATTTTGAAATAATTTAGCTATAATTGAGCTTTACGAAACTTAACATGGACACATTTAATATTTCAATGAATTGCAGATTACATGACATAAAAAAAAACTAGTAGTGGAAATAGACTTGATGTGGGATGGCAGTATGGTATAGATATTAAAAATAATTCAAGAAAAGTTCAATGCAAGTATTGTCAGAAAATTTTCAGCAGAGACATTTATCGTTTTAAACATCATTTGGCTTGCACTCGAAAGGATGTTGAGCCATGCCAGCAAGTACCAGCAGATGTGAAGCAGATGATTTTGAATGTTTTGGTGAAAAATCAAGAAGCATCTAAGAAGAAAAGAAAGGCTTTTCAGTTTTTTAGAAGTAATGAAAATGCAGACGAAGATAATGAAATCAGCTCAGTTAACAAGGCAAAGAAACCAATAAGTGGAAGTGAAAGTACTGAAATGACCATCAATCAGATGCTAAAGAAGGATATTAAAGAAGAAGTATATCAACAAATTACAAGGTTTTTTTACACTAGTGCGATTCCATTTAATTGTGTGAAAAACCCTGAGTTTGTTAAAGCGCTTGAATTAGTTGCAAAGCATGGGCCAAGATTTAAGCCTCCATCTTACCATGATATTAGAGAGAAGTACTTAAATCAAGAAGTAGATAACACAGTGCATTTGCTTGATGACTATAAGCTAGAATGGAAAAAAACAGGCTGCTCAATAATGTTTAATGGATGGACTGATAAGAAAAGACGCTCTATTTGTAACTTTTTGGTTAATAATCCTAAAGAAACTTTTTTTTATCATCCGTATACATATCTAATATATCCAAAATAGCTAATAAAGTATTTGAGATGTTAGATGCTGTTGTGGAAAGGATTGGAGAGGAAAATGTGGTGTAGGTAATTACTGATAATACTGCGAATAAAAAGGCAATGGGGCATTTATTGATGAAAAAAAGAAAATACTTGTATTGGACACCATGTGCTGCTCATTATATTGATTTGATTTTGGAAGATTTTGAGAAGAAACTAGAGGTGCATCAAGTAACTATTGGTAAGGGGAGGAGAATCACCACATACATATATTCAATAACTATTATTATTTCCATGCTGAGACACTTCACAAAAGGAAAAGATTTAATCAGGCCTGTTGCCACTCGATTTGCCACAACATACTTGACTCTTGGATGTTTAAACGATTGTAAGATTCAATTAATGACAATGTTCACTTTCGTTCAATGGAGGTCAAGCAGGTATTCAAAAAGTGAAGAGGGGCATCAGATTCAAAATTGTGTTTTGGACAACAAGTTTTGGCATGATGTCTCTCATTGCATTAAGGTAGCATATCCTCTTATAAAAGTTCAATGATTAGTTGATTCAGATGAGACACAGATTGTCGCACCCCAAAAATGAGCACGGCGTCGTGGCGACCTTCCCCGTGAAGGGGGGAAAATTCGTGTGTCGGGGTCTAATCTTTATTTTCATGAAAAGGGAGTCGCCACCTAGTATTATGGTCACTAGGAAACCTAAACTGGTCTTTCAGAGATTCTAGGGTAAGGGACTGGTTGCGTAAAGGGAAGGTTTTAGCACCCCTAGTACGCCCTACCTAAGGTAAGCTGCTTGGTGTTTTTGTTTGTCTTATGATTGCTATGTTATTGATTTTTCATAAATATATTGGTTAAATAATTATGGTGTATTATCCCCGCCGACTATTTTGGATATTAACCCCTTAAGATTTATTTATCCAAATACCGATAGTGAATAACAGCATATTATCCCCGCCGAATATTTTGGATGTTAACCCCTTAGAATTTATTCATCCAAACACCGACAGTGAATAACAGCATATTATCCCCATCGAATATTTTGGATATTGACCCCTTAGGATTTATTTATCCAAACATCGATGATGAATAATAAATAAAAAAAATAAGATTTTAATATTTTTTGGAATATTGGCCAATACCCTTTGGATTTTACCAATATGTTGTAAAATCCAAAAATGCAAGAAAATAATTTTTACTTTGTGAAATCCATGCTAAAATACATTTTCTTCCAAACTCCAAGATAATATATTTTTTAAAGAAAGAATTTTTAAAATATGCTAGTGTATTGGCCGTATGCAAGAAAACAACACATTTCTTTTCTAAATATTTTTCTAAACAAAATATATTTTTTTATATTTTTTTTGTATATATTTTTCTATTTTTTTATCATGGGTGGGCTGGCTGCCCCGCCCTGACGGGCCAGGCTGCCAGCCCGCTACTGGGGCTGGGCTGCCAGCCCCTCCCCATGGGATTGGGCTTCGAGCCCGTCCTGTCTAATACTGGGCTTCAGCCCACTTAAGTTCTGATCGGGCGGGCTGGAGCCCAGTTTTCTTTTGGGTCAGGCCGGGCACAAGCCCGGCCCGACTGGCCTGCGGGGAGTGAATTAATTTCACTCCCGCGCAAGCAACGAAGAAGACGAACAGTAAAATGGCAGATTTTTTAGTGTGACAAAAGGAGAAACTGTTAATACCTTTGGGAAGAGGAGATTGAGGTGTTTCTTCTGGTCGTGGTGGCGTCGGGAATAGTGGCCTGTGGTGGCCGGAAATGGGATCGGAAGTGACGGGCTGTGCTTGCTGGCGTCGGAGACTTGCTTCTGCCTTCGCCTGGGCTGCTTCTGGGATGCCTGGTGCGTAGTGGAGGTGACCGGAGGTGACAGTGGTGGTGCAAGATGGTCGGGCTGGCTGCCGGCGTTGATGAACCGGGAGGGAAAGAGAAAGAGAGCTCTCTGGTTTTAGAGAGAGAGAGAGAAACCGAGAGAAAAGAAAAAGATGAAGTCGAGGGATCGAGAGAGGGAACAAGGCACGAGAGGGATGAAGATTCAAATTTTTACGTAAAGTTCCCCTTGATTCTCTCTGTTTTTTTCTCTTTTTCTTCTTCTCCACTGTCTGTTCTTCGTGTTTTTCTCTCCACTGTCAGCTCTCTCTTTTTCGTCCCCCCCCCTCTGTTTCTATTTTACGTGAACTTGGCTCTACAAGTTCTTCCCGCTCCTCTCTCCTCCTTTTTTTCTCGTCTAGTGCATGCATGCAAATTTATAGGAAAATGGAGGCAACCCTTCGGCTGCCCATGGCGTGCAGCGATGGGTTGCCGCCTCTGTATTGCCCAGCGGCGTGCATTGCTGCAGACGGCGTGCCTGCAGTTCAGGTGATTCACGCTTGCAGGCTTGCAGGCTTGATGATTTGGGAGAAAGCAAAAAAGCGATTTGGTCCTTTATTTTATAATCGTTCTAATTGCACCCTCAATTGAATTTAAACTTATGATTTTGTGCAATTATACCCCGCCAGAATTTTGAGAGCAGCCTTAGCTTTACGCTCCTTTTTTTATTTTGGTCCTTGATTTTAATTTGCGCGATTTAAACCTCAATCGACCATTAAATTCTCAATTTATTCAATTTTGCCCTTGTAACAAAATATTTTTGGATTTTTGTCTTTTTTTCTATTTTTTTCTTTTTCTTCCGAAACCTAAAAATAAGTGGGTCAAAATTTGGGTAGCAACAGATGCCCCCTCTTTACAATGCTTACGACTAAAGTCTCGTGAAAGACTTTAACTAGTAAGTGTTGTAAAGAAAACTAAAATGATGTAGATGGTCTCATTATGACGGGTGACCTACCCTGATGGAATGGTCTCATTGTTCCGGGTGACCTACCCTGTTAGCATGGTCTCATTGTTCCGGGTGACCTACCCAAGTTAGCATGGTCTCATTGTTCCGGGTGACCTACCCAAGTTAGCATGGCCTCATTGTTCTGGGTGACCTACCCAAGTTAGCTTGGTCTCATTGTTCGGGGTGACCTACCCAAGTTAGCGTGGTCTCATTTTTCCGGGTGACCTACCCAAGTTAGCTTGGTCTCATTGTTCCGGATGACCTACCCAAGTTAGCGTGGTCTCATTGTTCCGGGTGACCTACCCAAGTTAGCGTGGTCTCATTGTTCCGGGTGACCTACCCAAGTTAGCATGGTCTCATTTTTCCGGGTGACCTACCCAAGTTAGCTTGGTCTCATTGTTCCGGGTGACCTACCCAAGTTAGCTTGGTCTCATTGTTCTGGGTGACCTACCCAAGTTAGCATGGTCTCATTGTTTCGGGTGACCTACCCAAGTTAGCGTGGTCTCATTGTTCCGGGTGACCTACCCAAGTTAGCATGGTCTCATTTTTCTGGGTGACCTACCCGGGTTTAAAATGAAGGTGGGGGTCTTATTATAACGGGTGACCTACCCGAATGTAATTGGTAAAGATGGGGATGCAATGTATGATAATGCATGTATACTTACCTGAGAAATATAGGTCCCCTTTCTCTGATGCTCCATTGTCGTAGGATACCTTTGCCTAGTCTCAAAGCTTTGTTGTCATTCATTCACCCAATCTTAAGCGCATTGCTTATTCTGGGCTATCTGCGATGATCTCTGCTCTCATTGCTTATCAAGTTTGAACTTGCCCCCAAGTGTGGTGTTGCTTGATTCATCATGATGGGCGTAACAAGTCATCCATTTTCTTTGATTCTTTCAATAACAGTTCTTCAATTTGTGTGTGTTCTGCTAACAATCATTTGCAAGACCTGCTAAATATTGTCCTCATCTTATATTGTCAGTCAATCACGGAGTTTATCATCAATTGAATCATATTTCTTCTACTATATGTCATCATCGACCTTCATGGATTTGTCAAGTTATCCAGAAATGCATCCAAAACCCATCATTGCACGCTACCATAAATTCCTCTCAGCTCGTGAGAAAAGATGCAATGTTATCATCATCCACAATCATGCAATGAATTGTACCTTGAATTGATGCAACTGCGATCATGAAATCTGAAACTCTTTGTTATAGACTCAATTCCTTCTGAATAAATTCTTCTTAGTCCATGCGAAGAATTATAATGTTGTCATTAACAAGGTTATTATTTTTCTTTGCGGTGAATTGAACCTTGAGTCGATGTGCTGTTAAAGTCAATTATCCCCCATTAGTCTTGGTGGCACAATACTTTTCAACATTTATCAATAATGCGACTCATGCGATGACATCTGTCTTTTTATCACTAACATGTATTTAGTGAAGCAGAGCTTGAATCTAGGACTTCAAAACTTATTATCCCACATTCAACCTCTATGGTGCGCACATTCGTCAACATTTATCAAAATATACCTATGTGACAATATCTTTGTTTAGAGACAATCAAATTTGTGGGTAAACCCATATTTCAAAATCTGAAGATGCCCTTCAAATGCAATCTTATTCTCAATCACTATTGGAGCTTATCAAATCATCGCTCTCTATTAAGCAATGTTGCCCTGAGTTAAATTTGTTGGTGCTCATTGATGAATTTCACTAAATCATTATTTGCTTGTGCTTCTTTGCCCCCAAGCATGATGTGAAACTGCTTGCAAGATCCACATTTTTGGGCTCTAATCATAAGCTTCCCAATGATAATGAAGAATTGTCAATGTCAAGGATTTCGTAGATCCGACCAATGTTTTCTCTGTTTATAAATCTTTCTTGTTCTGACATTAAGTCACCAATTTCAAAAGAGCATGTGCATCCAAAGTCTAATCCTTGAAATAAAATAAAAGAGATGTCATTTGTTGAAAATCAAATTCATTTGGTCAAATTCCCAATACACGATATTCAATGCATGCAAACCTGTAATTATCTTGTATTTTTGCAAACAGCAATTGATTCATTGTGAGATTGAAATCGTTTTTTCTATGGGTTTATTTTTGTTTCAATTAAAATCTCTGATTTTAGGGGTATGTCATTTGACAGTACATGATGAAGTGATAATTTGGTTTTCAAACAATTAGACTGTCAAGTAAAGACCCGAGATTCAGTTGAAAATTTGTCTCCTTTTTCAGCACTTACTTTATCAATATGAATAGCAACTTGTAACTTAGTTCGTGAAATTATAACCCTTATAGAAAAACCCTAACAATATTGGAGAGCACCATTTATCAATAAAAATTGCTTGCTTGGTCAAGAAAGACTTTTGAAAGCATATAACGAGGCTATGGTTCATGGCTATAAAAGAAAAGGACATTCATAGGCTAAAAAAAAAATGTTTAAGGGTTTCAAAGGCCTAGGATCACCATCATCTAGTCGTTAACTCTTTTTCTCTTGTTGTTTTTGTAGAAGAGACCTCATCAAAATACGTTAATTATCTTAACGTGATTTTTATCAATCAACCAATGCTCTAAGAATCTCCACAACCATGTCATTCCTTTTATTGACAATTTCAAACTTAAAAAGGAAATACTAAAACTCAAACCATCATTTGTCTTCTAATATTATTTCATCTTTTGTTGCATTCAATATAGTCTAACGAGATAATTTTGCAAGATCTTCATTTGATTGATAACTTATCTTGGAGACTCGATAATCTTAATATAACATTTCTTCCCACCTGAGGTTTGACCAAAGATACCAACAGACATGGTATAGTTCAATATTTTCTTCTTTTTCTTTTTTCTTTTCCTTTTTTTGTTTTTTTTCTTTCAAATTTCTTTTTATTTTTATTTTTTATGAACTTGTCCTTAACATCGACTCTTGATTTTTGTCATGTCCTATCCCAACTCGATTGTTCTCCCATGTTGGGTTTTTGTTCTTAAACCTCCCCCAATTGATGATTTTAATGTTGTCACTGTATCCTCAAACTGAAATCTCTTATTTGCCCCTACTGTATTTGCCCCCAGCATGAGGGTGTGATCCTATATATTTTTTTTAATTTCAAGAATAATGAAACAAATATGGTCTTTTGTCTTTTCAAGCGAAGTTGGTTTAACTGATAAATTTTGACCTCGATCAGTGTAATGATTTGGACGTGAAAGAGTCATGATGCGTCCAATAACTATTAAAGCTTAGTTCTACGATGTGGTTCAAAAGACTCGGTGTATGGGCTCAAAAAATTGTTTGGTCGCCCTGATATTGCTCATGATGTCATTTAACAAAAGTTGGGGTAATTCTGTAATAAAAACTTTAATTTTTAGGAATGATAAACTTTAAATTTTGCATGTTGAAGTTTGATCAAAATGTTTTGTCAAAAACAAGAATATTAAACATCTCTTGATTTCACAACAATAAAAAGACAAGGAATACACATGCTTCAATGAAATGATGATTTAGACCCCGAAACAAAGTGATAACCGCAGAGATTCCGTAAGAAAATTATTGACAATGCGACACTTTTCTCAGACAATCATTTCTGTATTGTCACTGCTCATTGATCTCGCTTATGCTCGTGATGATTTATTGCAGACATTGCCGACGATAACATCCTCCATAAAACTTGACTTGCCTTTTGTTGATTAACCTCCACACTTTCACTGATATTCTTGCAACTATTCATCTCTCTAATCTGGATTATGTCGCAAGAGGAAGGCCTTTTTTTTTTTTGCGCTCCACCGCGCTCCTCATTGGACATAAAAAGTGAATCAAGCTTGGAAGCATTCTTGTCAAAACACCAAAATGCGCAAATCATAAAAAATTTCGTCATACGACGAACAGACCCTTTTGCGGCAAAATCGCTTCTTCAAGCGATATAATCTTGCAGGGCACATGCTTTGACCTCTCAGATACCGGAATAGATTCAACAATCCCATATTAAGTTTTCACACTCGGCATATTTTATCTTTGCTCGCAAAATAAACATGGCTTAATGTGCGTGGCGGCATAAAACTCCTAAATTTGACAGTGCTGCAAGAACTCCACATGATTAAGAGAGAAATCAACTGATACTTAAATGGGCTGACAACTTCTTTGACTGATGCTCGCTTTCTGAAAATAGACTTGTATAAGGACTATCCGCACTCCTTCAAAGCAAACCCGAATTTCCACAATCTTCATTCATGAATGCATTAACACTTTGTAGATGATATCTCAGCGTATGGCCCACTTGATTTCACTGGAGAGTAGAGAACTCTATCTTTGGCTTGCCGAAAAACACGAATGCTATTTCTATATTGGTGTGAATTTCCCTTCCCAATGTTAACGATTCCTGACCTTTTGGAGGATGATAGATTGAGGGACCCATATTTCAAATTGGGAACGCATGTTGAAATGTGTATGCATGTTTTTTTATTGTTTTTTTTTACTTGCCCCTTGAGAAGTGACATGTATTCGTAACAATTGCATGATAAACAACACTGTGGGAATGCATGTCAAAATGTACATGCATGTTTTTTTTTTGACTGACTCGCTCTTCGAGGAGTGACACGTGATCGTAACTATTGCATGATAAATAAAAATTGTGAGAGTGCATGTTGAAATGAACATGCATGGTTTTTTTTTTTTGACTGACTCGCTCTTCGAGGAGTGACACGTGATCGTAACTATTGCATGATAAATAAAAACTGATTTTTGCTTAAACCGTACAATGAAAATTTCTTAAGTGATGACCACTATGTCACTCAAAAGTCAAGATGCTTCGAAAAGAGTTTGTCTTAATGCAAAATAAAATGGAGGGAGCATACACCCTAATGATTGGTTCTAGTTCCTGTACGTGAGACATAGGGTAGGTTTACTACTTGGTCTCTAAAGAGGGTCTCTTGCTGTCCCAGTGATTACCTTCGTAAAGGTAATATGAGGGTTTAGCAGGTAGCGGGATGGTACGTATACCAATCACTACCAGTCTAAACACTCAGCAAAGAGTTGGGGTTTACACAAACTTCAACCTTGACTCAAGTCATAGGTATGCTGCTAGTCCCCCACTTATCTTAAAGTTTAGTGTGTGCTCTTGAAATAATAAAAGTGATGCATGACAAGGCATATTATGATGACAGGATGTAAAGATGCATGCTAAAGCTTTAAAAAAAAAAAAACCATTCATAGCAACATATCATAAACAAGCAAAATTATCAAGCTTAGTCCAAAGTCCCCAGTGGAGTCACCATTCTGTCGCACCCCAAAAATGAGCACGGCGTCGTGGCGACCTTCCCCGTGAACGGGGGAAAATTCGTGTGTCAGGGGTATTATCTTTATTTCTGTGGAAAAGGGAGTCGCCACCTAGTATTATGGTTACTAGGAAACCTAAACTGGTTTTTCAGAGATTCTAGGGTAAGGGACTGGTTGCGTAAAGGGAAGGTTTTAGCACCCCTAGTACGCCCTACCTAAGGTAAGCTGCTTGGTGTTTTTTGTTTGTATTATGATTTGCTATGTTATTGATTTTTCAAAAATATATTGGTTAAATGATTATGGTATATTATCCCCGCCGACTATTTTGGATATTAACCCCTTAAGATTTATTTATCCAAATACCGATAGTGAATAACAGCATATTATCCCCGCCGAATATTTTGGATGTTGACCCCTTAGGATTTATTCATCCAAACACCGACAGTGAATAACAGCATATTATCCCCATCGAATATTTTGGATATTGACCCCTTAGGATTTATTTATCCAAACATCGATGATGAATAATAAATAAAAAAAAATAAGATTTTAATATTTTTTGGAATATTGGCCAATACCCTTTGGATTTTACCAATATGTTGTAAAATCGAAAAATGCAAGAAAATAATTTTTACTTTGTGAAATCCATGCTAAAATACATTTTCTTCCAAACTCCAAGATAATATATTTTTTTAAAGAAAGAATTTTTAAAATATGCTAGTGTATTGGCCGTATGCAAGAAAACAACACATTTTTTTTCTAAATATTTTTTTATATATATTTTTCTATTTTTTTTTATCATGGGTGGGCTGGCTGCCCCGCCCGCTACTGGGGCTGGGCTGCCAGCCCCTCCCCATGGGATTGGGCTTCGAGCCCGTCCTGTCTAATACTGGGCTTCAGCCCACTTAAGTTCTGATCGAGCGGGCTGGAGCCCAGTTTTCTTTTGGGTCAGGCCGGGCACAAGCCCGGCCCGACTGGCCTGCGGGGAGTGAATTAATTTCACTCCCGCGCAAGCAACGAAGAAGACGAACAGTAAAATGACAGATTTTTGAGTGTGACGAAAGGAGAAACTGTTAATACCTTTGGGTAGAGGAGATCGAGGTGTTTCTTCTGGTCGTGGTGGCGTTGGGAATAGTGGCCTGTGGTGGCCGGAAATGGGATCAGAAGCGACGGGCTGTGCTTGCTGGCGTCGGAGACTTGCTTCTACCTTCGCCTGGGCTGCTTCTGGGATGCCTGGTGCGTAGTGGAGGTGACCGGAGGTGACCGGAGGTGACAGTGGTGGTGCAAGATGGTCGGGCTGGCTGCCGGCGTTGATGAACCGGGAGGGAAAGAGAAAGAGAGCTCTCTGGTTTTAGAGAGAGAGAGAGAGAAACCGAGAGAAAAGAAAAAGATGAAGTCGAGGGATCGAGAGAGGGAACAAGGCACGAGAGGGATGAAGATTCAAATTTTTACGTAAAGTTCCCCTTGATTCTCTCTGTTTTTTTCTCTTTTTCTTCTTCTCCACCGTCTGTTCTTCGTGTTTTTCTCTCCACTGTCAGCTCTCTTTTTTTTCGTCCCCCCCCTCTGTTTCTATTTTACGTGAACTTGGCTCTACAAGTTCTTCCCCGCTCCCCTCTCCTCCTTTTTTTTTCGTCTAGTGCATGCATGCAAATTTATAGGAAAATGGAGGCAACCCTTCGGCTGCCCATTGCGTGCAGCGATGGGTTGCCGCCTCTGTATTGCCCAGCGGCGTGCATTGCTGCAGACGGCGTGCCTGCAGTTCAGGTGATTCAACAGTGCACGCTTGCAGGCTTGATGATTTGGGAGAAAGCAAAAAAGCGATTTGGTCCTTTATTTTATAATCGTTCTAATTGCACCCTCAATTGAATTTAAACTTATGATTTTGTGCAATTATACCCCACCAGAATTTTGAGAGAAGCCTTAGCTTTACGCTCCTTTTTTTATTTTGGTCCTTGATTTTTAATTTGCGCGATTTAAACCTCAATCGACCATTAAATTCTCAATTTATTCAATTTTGCCCTTGTAACAAAATATTTTTGGATTTTTGTCTTTTTTTCTATTTTTTTCTTTTTCTTCCAAAACCTAACAATAAGTAGGTCAAAATTTGGGTAGCAACACCGATCATGAGTTTTATATATAGAGCAATGATTCAAGCGAAAAAGAAGATACAAGTGCATTTTGGTTGTGTACAAAAAAGGTGCAAATTATATTTTATGCTAATTATTTATTTAATATAACTATTTTTTATCTTATGCTATTTAATGCTGATGTTAATATCCTTAATTTTTTTTTTGTAGTTATATATCTATATGGGATATTATTGATGCAAGATGGGAACTTCAACTTCACAGACCTTTGCATGCATTTGCTTATTTTTTTGAATCCTCATTATCATTATACTACTGATTATAAACAGTACACCAACATTAAATATGGAGTATGTGACTGCTTACATCGGATGGTGCCTGATAAAGAAAAAGGACTAAAGTTGATCTAAACCTCTTCAGGAATTTACGTAGGAGCTCTCCATGTGTCATATTCCTACCAATGTTCATGAGGCATTGACAGACCGGAAATGGGCCCAAGCAATAAAAGAAGAGATGGAGGCGTTACTAAAGAATAAAACATGGACCCTTGTCCCACTACCTGAGGGGAAGAAAACTATGGGCTATAAGTGGGTGTTCTCTATTAAACACCAAGCAGACGGATTGGTTGACCAATATAAAGCAAGACTGGTAGCGAAGGGGTACACGCAGACTTATAGTGTGGATTATCAGGAAACTTTCTCACTTGTTGCCAAGCTAAACACAATTACAGTATTATTGTAACTTGCTGCAAACCTGGAATGGTCATTCATCAGTATGATGTAAAAATACTTTTCTCCATGGTGAGCTCAAAGAGGAGGTTTATATGGATGTTCCTCCAGGTGACACGGCATCTTCAAAGACCCAAATGGTGTGCAAATTGCAGCGAGCATTATATGGAATGAAGCAGTCACCAAGAGCGTGGTTTGAAAGTTTCAGTTTAGCAATGAAGAAATATGGCTTCCAGCAAAGTAACTCTAACCACACTTTATTCCTAAAACATAAGTTGGGGAAGGTAACTGCATTAATAGTCTATGTAGATTACATAATTATAACAGGAGATGATGCAGAAGAGATGTCCCGGCTCCAAAGACAACTAGCAACTGAATTTGAGATAAAAAAATCTAAGAGGACTGAAGTATTTTTTGGGAATTAAAGTTGCCAGATCCAAGCAAGGTATATTTTTTTCTCAACAAAAGTACATATTAGACCTGCTAATAGAACTAGGAGTGTTGGAATGTAAACCTGCAGACACACCTATTGTTCAGAACCACTGACTTGGAGAATAGCTAGACCAAGTACCGACAGATAAGGGAATGTATCAAAGATTGGTTGGTAAACTCATTTATCTCTCTCACACTAGACTAGATATTGCATACGCGGTAAGTGTTGTGAGTCAATTCATGTATAATCCAAGTAAAAGTCACATGGAAGCAGTGACTCGCATACTCCAATACCTGAAGTCATCTCTAGGCAAGGCCTCATGTTCTCAAAACATGATAATCAGTTAAGGGTTGATGGATATACAGATGCAAATTGGGCAGGAAATATCACCAATAGAAAATCAAACTCAGGGTATTTGGTATTTGTAAGAGGAAATCTTGTAACTTGGAGAAGCAAGAAACAAAAGATGGTAGCATTGTCAAGTGCTGAAGCTGAATTTAGAGGAATGTCTAAAGGTCTTTGTGAACTCCTTTGGCTAAGGAAGCTACTCATAGAAATCGGATTTGCCCCCACTTCTGAAATGGACCTCTTTTGCGATAATAAGGCAACTATCTCCATTTCCCATAACTCAGTCTATCATGACCGTACTAAACACGTTGAGGTAGATCGCCACTTCATCAAAGAGAATCTTGAAGCAAAGATAATTCAATTTTCATTTGTGAAATCTAAAGATCAGTTGGCAGATATCCTTACAAAGGCAGTATCTAGCAAAGACTTCTATAACTCACTCAGCAAGTTGTGCATGCAAGATATATATGCACCAACTTGAGGGGAAGTGTTGGCGTGAGTTGTAATTGCAATTAATTAGGAGATTTGTTAGGCATTTAGATAGGTAAGAAATAGAAATTCCGAAATTAAAGTAGATAAAGATGAGACTAGGATTACTCTTTCATCCTTTCCATTCATATCTTCTTCTAATGTAAATATAAAGAAACTGTACACAGAATAAAGAGAAGGTTTTGATTGTGAATAATTATCATATACCATGTACAAGTGACAAAATTCCAGAGATTTTGAAGTACTTCGCACTAGAAGTCAACTCAAAAGAGGCTCAGATTATGAGAGAAGAAATAGGAGGATGTGAGGAGCCAAACATGGAAAGAGAAGAAAAATTTTGTGCTACATCTCTAGAGTCATTAATTGATTTTAATGTTGAAAGGCTTGGCCAAAATGTTCGAGTCATCTCGACTGAAGCAGGCAAGAAGCAAGAGTATACTGTTTCGGCCAGAGCGAGAATGATCGGAGATGATAAAGTAGCAGTGTGCCACAAGATGAGATATCCGTATGCAGTGCACTATTGCCATGTAATCGCAGACACAGAGGTTTACGAGGTACCGTTAGTGGGTGCTGATGGCACAAAAGTGAAAGCCGTAACGGTCTGCCACCTGAACACATCAGCTTGGAGTCCAGACCATATGGCGTTTCAAGTTCTCAAAATTAAGCCAGGACCAGCAGTTTGTCACTTTCTCGATAGTGATACTCTCGTTTGGGTGCCATAGAAGAATAAAAAAATGACTCCAGAGGGCTTTAATAAGTTTGCTGCCTTGTTGTCGTAGTTGCTGTATAATATGTATGTACTCCCGGCCCGTCCTTTCCCTGTTGTTTGTGTTTCCGGTATATATGTTTGCAATTTGGTTAATAATAAGATGATCCTGAAAAACCAGCCTTATAAGGTTTGGACATCTACTCTACAGTACTGTGCTCGTTACTTATCAATACAATGAATTGAAGTTTGCCATGTATTCTTTTCGATGGGACGCTGTGTAAGTGCTTTATAGCGTTGCTGTCAATGGCATGGTTGCTAAAGCCAGCTTGGAGTTTAACTCAGTTGTGAGTTATCGACTTGTGAGTGATCGAGTCAATCTAGTCACTGAATTATGAAAAATATTAAACATGTAATATAAATTACTCGTTAAGGTTTCTGGAAATGAATTATTGAGTCACCAAACTATAACAAAATCCTCAAATGGCATGGTTGCTGACTTGTTGTCGTATATAGCTGCTGTTTATAATATGTATGTACTCCCGGCCCGTCCCTTCCCTGTTGCCGTGGCTTCTGTTTATGTTTGCAATTTGGTTAATAATAAGATGATCCTGAAAAACCAGCCTTATAAGGTTTGGATATCTACTCTACAGTACTGTGTTCGTTACTTATCAATACATTGAATTGAAGTTTGCTTGTGAATAGTAAAGGTATTCTTTTTGAAGGGACGCTGTGTAAGTGCTTTATAGCGCTGCCATTGGCATAGTTGCTAAAGCCAGCTTGGAGTTTAACTCAGTTAAGTCCTTAGGTTATCGACTTGTGAGTTATCGAGTCAATCTAGTTACTGAATTATGAAAAATATTAAACATGTAATATAAATTCCTCTTTATTAAACATGTAATTATGGGTTTAATGAATCATAATTTTGAAAAAGCTATTGGCAGTCTGAAAACATAAATTATCTATTGATTAACAAAAAGATCCTGAAAAACCTGCCTTGACAGGCTTTGAATTATCTATTGAAAACCTTGTTACTGCAATTTTCTAGGTACTGGTAGCTCCCTCACAAGAATACATATTCTTCTGTGCTGGCCAGATTAATATAAATAGTTATTGCAATGTGCTAGAGAAGAAGTTGATGGCGTCATGGCGCGATGCTTTGGCCAGTGGCTGGCTTGCTGCGTTATCCCATCTGTGTCTATTAGGTTCTGTGTTTTTTTGGTGCTGTGAAGTAACTAGAATGCTAAGAGATGGGACAGTTTGGATGATTTGTGTGCTTCATGCCTGTGATCCTTCTTTTATATGAATTGAGGGGATAAAACAGGACTTCAAAGCTGGTTTTTGTTCCTGTTCATCAGGACTGGGTTCACTTCAGAGTGAATTTATTGCGTGGCAGAACTTTCATCAAGCATCATCTATGCATGGGAGATTAGCAATGCTTGTGGCAGTGAGCTTGTCAAAATAAATATATAGAGGTAGATAGTTGTGCTTCGGAGTTAAGAAAAATTGTGTGGAAAACTACGTACAATTGATTTTTGTCTTAGGGAGTAGACTTGAGACATCTAAAATTCACTCTAGTTTTCTTTTTGAGAGGGGATGATGCGAACCGACCAGAAACACCAGCAAAGACTCATTACATGTTCAAGAACTTGATTCATGGTTTTGAAGGTTTCAATCAAGTTAGAATTGCAAGGATCATTGAAGTATCAAAAGAAGAACCTAGTACATCTTATCTATGTGCAAGAGGGGTCCAACACAACTTTATTTGGGTCATGAAGAGAGGACAACAAAGGAGCCAAAAGAATTCTACTACAACTTGGAAACATGGGATTAATGGGCTGGATGAAAGGCTATAAATAAGCCTTATGGGTTTTATTTAATTTTGTTAGCTATAGTCTAAGGCTTATTTGGGCTTAATTAAAACTTTGTTTTCAGCTAAGATCCAATGCTTGTTTGGTTTAAGTCATTGGCTTTCCAATTTAGGGTTTTAGGTTAGCTTTGAGTGGACCTCATTTAAGTCCACATAAGGGGTCCATTAGGGTTATTTTTAAAAGAACTACTAAACTCATGTAACCTAAATTTCGACAGCCATTGATGAATATTAGTTCTGAATTTTTCAATTTTATGTGTGAGAGTGATTCTTGCATTCTTTAGCTCTTGAAAAAACTGAATACGACTTATCAAAGATTAACTGGTTTCGTGGCGTCATTCTACTCATTCCAATAGTGTTGGTGCCTTGGGGCAAGTTTCCATTGTGTCACACTCCTATCAGATCTATTTCAATTTTCCGGGATCAGATCTCATTCTTGGTTGTGGGTTGTGTGACCACGAGGTTCGCATCATGTGGTATTAAAGCTAGGCTCCAAAACAAGGTCATATATCATTCTATTATTTTTGTTTAATTGTTTCTTAGTGTTCCTTAAAGTTCAGTGTTTGCTTCCATCTCCTTGTTCATCGTGTATGTGTCATCTAAGCAAAAAAAAGGTTATATTGCATCTTTTTTTTATTGTCTCATCATATCAGTATATTAAAAAAAAAAAGATAGAGGGATTAGTTGACATTTGAAGGACCATTCAACTTTTGCTGTAAAAAACACAACTCTAGTGAAACATAAGAAAACTACATTAGAATAAATTGAAAACTCATTTTCCAAATACTATGGGATAGATTGCATCATATGTCAAATTTGAGCTTATTCTGATATTGTTTACTTGAGGTTTTATTTCAAAGTTCATTTCGGCCGCAAAAACACTACCTTAGTGAACCCTAAGCAAAACATCTTAGAGTTGCGTGATTAGATCTCATTCTTGGTTATGAGTTGCGTGACTACGTAATCACGAGGTTCACATCACCTCCTCAAGTGAAAACTTTTTGAACTTGAAACTTGCATACAGGCTCACACTACTTTATGCTTGATTTTTATCAAATAGAATAAGGATGATGAAATTCGAACTCATAACTGCTGAGTCAACAAAGCTCTGATACCATGTTAAGGAACTATTTTACCTAAAAACTTAAGGTATTAGGTGAGACCCCAGAATATAATTTATATTCATGTCTAACACATCACATGTGTCGAAGTTTTGTCTATACTGTAAAAATGAGTTGTAATTAAAATCAATTTAAATTCAAAACAACCTTTTATGGTCATCAAAGCATCATCATCGAACTAAAAAAACAAATTACGCAAATCAAATGAATTATTTTCTCATTTTCGAGCAGCCAGATGCCAAATCAAAGTGAATTATATTGGAAGATTCTGGGAAAACAAGCAAGAAAAGAGGTGTTGGATCCATATATAGACAGAATGGCTTTATTCTTCCCGCAGCTACTCACATGCCTGAAGATACGTTTGTAAAAGATAATCATAGCAAACATAGAACAAGCAGCCACACCACAAGTCCTTGTTTGTTTGTCCCACCAAGCAACTTGTAAGTTGGCAATGCTTGTAATAGTATTTGTCTATTCAAGGACCAGACTATAAATATATTGTTCCATTCTGTGCCTCAATTCGCAATAAAAAAAATAAAAAAAAATAAATAATGAATACAAAAAGGTTTGATTCTTCCCATCATTTTAAATACTATTTTCTATGCTTGGTATGATGCATGCATTGTATCTCACGCAAGAATTTGTCATAATTTAGTTTAGATATATTTATCATTATTCTCCTTGTATATTTTATTAGTTTTGATTTAATTTAAATTTATTCTTGAAATCTCATCAAATATCTTAAATTATTAAGTTGAAATAATTATTTGATATTGTGTCGTAGTTTTAATGACTAAATGATCACAAGTTTTTGAATTTTATTATCTGCATTCTATTAGATAGAAATTAAACATAAAATAATTTAAATTTATATAAATTTCAAGTTAAAAAAACTTTTACTCGAGAAAATATATTAGAGAGTAATATATATATATAAAGAAAAAATGATATATACTGAAAAAACACAAATATATTTAACTATACTATTCAACCTAAATTGATAAATAAATTAAATTTACATGTTTAAAATAGATAAAATTAAATTCATTTTATTTTCTATATTACCCTCACCAACTTCATCTTATTCTTTCAAGGTTTTTTTTAAAAAAAAAGATGGTTGGATGTGTATTTTAAAAAGCTAGTTTTGACATTAATTTCTTCCTTTTAGTATAGTCAATCAAAAGGGTAGATCTCTTATTTATTTAAGACTATTTAGAGATTAAATTCCATTTGAAATTATTTAATCAACAATCAAAATAGCTTTAAACCTGAGATTTCATTAGAATATTTGAATTGAATGACACTTCAAAAACATTCTCATTATAAAATAAAAAGAAAGACAAATAATTCATAGTGCTTATTATATTGTCAAAATTTGAACTTAATTAAAATAATGCAATAATAGAGCATTTAAGAAATCAAATCAAAAGCTAAAAAAAAATCCTTGGTTAACAATAGTTTTTAAGAATAGCTAGGTTAATTAGGTTTAGGGTTTAGACCGAACTTTGAGCTTGGCCAAGAATATGAATCTTATGTATTTTTTTGTTTTGATAATCAAATTTTATTTTATAACTTTATAGTTATTTAAAGAGTAATTTATTCTTTATTTAAAAAGTTAATAGATATGCATTATTTTTTCGAGCTACAAGAATGAGTTTTCATACCAGCTATGAATTCCCTAATTTTAATTAGAGTTACAAAAATTAAACAAAGTTGATCTAAGTATTAAAAAATAAAATAAAGAAAAGAAGTGGACTATTATAATTTGATCAAAAAACCCAAGAAAACTTAAATAAAATCCTTACAAAATTCACTGTTTTTTCTTTTAAAAAATATTTTTGTATAAAACATTTTTTTATAAAACAAAATTTAAATTCATTCTACCGCCTCTCCATCAACTTTCTCTCAAATTAGGTTTTTAAACTATATTTTTAATTTGAATATTCTATTTTGAAAATATTAAAAATTATATTTTGAGTTATGAAAGTTGTTGCTAAAATAATGTGATCAATTAATCACAAACCAAAACCCAAGCAGCCCATAGAAAAAGGGGAAAGGTATCTCAGACAGACAAGAGAATTTGTTTAGATCTCAGTTAAGGAAAAAGTTAGATACACAGTGAGCTAGAGAGAGAAACTCTAAGCTAAATCTAGAGAGAGAGAGAGACAAGATAACTCGTGTCCATGTCCTAAAAGAGAATCTAGTCTATTCATCATAGACTTAATTGCAACTTAGTCCTTATTATTTATTACAACTAATTAATTAAACCTTGTAGTATATAAAAATAATTAGAATGAAGACACCATTAAAGATAAGTTTATGATTCCTAATATAGATGAGTTATTAGATGAATTAAATGGTGATGAGATATTTTCTAAACTTGACTTGCGATCGAGCTACCATCAAATTAGAATGAAGATGGAAGATGTGCCCAAAACTGCATTTTATACCCATGAGGGGCATTGTGAGTTTATGGTGATGCCTTTTAGGCTCACCAATGCCCCCATCAACCTTTCAATGGTTGATGAATGAGATATTCAGACCATATCTTAGAAAGTTTGTTCTATTATTTTTTGATGATATACTTGTGTACAACAAATCTCTTGAAGAACATGTGGGACATCTAAGGGTTGTCCTAAAAGTCTTGAGTCAACATCAACTATATGCTAAGGCCTCAAAGTGTATCTTTAGCTGTCGGGAGGTGGAGTACTTGGGACACATTATTTCCAGAGAAGGAGTCAATGTAAACCCCCTAAAGATTTCAGCTCCTCTAACAAGAGGATTTTGTACTAACAAGGGATTAGTCCTTGGGGCTAACAGGTTATTACAGGAGGTTTGTTAAGGGCTACGGGAGTATTGTAGCTCCTCTAACCGCTCTACTTAAAAGAAATTCTTTTAAATGGAGTGAGCAAGCCAGTCAAGCTTTTGCAGCCTTAAAGGCAGCTATGGTGACACCCCCTGTTCTTGCCTTGCCAGATTTTTCCAAAATGTTTGTAATAGAATGCGATGCTTCTGGGAATGGGTTGGGAGCAGTTTTAATGCAGGAAGGGAGACCTCTAGCCTATTTGAGTCAAGCGTTGAAATTTTTTTTTGTTTCTGTCCACTTATGAGAAAGAGTTTCTAGCCTTGGTGTTAGCAATTCAAAAATAGAGACACTACCTATTGAGACACAGATTTAAAGTCAGAACGGACCAGCAAGCTCTAAAGCACCTCTTGGAACAAAGAGTTGGAACACCTTTCCAGCAGAAATGGATATCAAAACTGCTTGGTTTTGATTTTTGGGTGGAATATCGTGAGGACAAAGGAACTAAGGCCACAGATGCTCTCTCTAGGCTGCCAGACCAGGAGAACAATTCAGAGATAGAAGAATCCATGACTACAAATGGAGATATCAAGCCAATTAGTATGGTTTCTATTAATTGGTGGGGAGGACTTCGTCAAGTATACGACCAAGACCCCCAGTTGCAGCAGTTATTCAACCATTACCAGCAAGGTGATATTGATGCTCTCAAATACCAGGTTAGGGTTTTTTTTTTATTCTACAAAGGAAGACTACATTTAGGGACCTTAAAGACACAATAAGAGCAGGTCATGCAATATTTTCACAGTAGCCCCATGGGAGGGCATACTGGTTCACAAAAGACTTACTCCAGAATCAAGAGGGAATTCTTTTGGCATGGATTGAGAAAAGACATCAAGAAGTTTATTCGAAAATGTGAGGTTTGCCAAATAAACAAAACTGAAAACCTCAAACTAGCTGGGACTCTACAGCCTCTAACAGTGCCAAGCAAAGCATAGGTGGATATTAGCATGGACTTCATAGAGGGATTACCTATGTCCAAGGGATATGATGTAATCATGGTGATAGTTGACAAATTTAGCAAATACAGTCATTATGTACCATTAGCACACCCATATACAGCAGCAACAATAGCCAAAGCATTCATGGAAAATGTATTCAAATTACATGGCATCCCACAGAGCATTGTCAGTGATCGAGATGCAGTATTCACAAGTAAATTTTGGAAGGAAATCTTCTATTTAAGTGGAACAAAATTGCTAATGAGTTCGGCCTATCACCCTCAGACAAACAGCCAGACAAAGATAATGAACAAATAGTTAGAAGGTTGCCTCAGGTGTTTTACAAGTGATAGACCCAAGGACTGGGCCGAGTGACTGCCTCTAGCTGAATGGACGTACAACACTTCAGAGCATTCCTCCACAGGACTTACTCCCTTAGAAATTGTCTACGGACAAAAACCACCATGGCTCCTCCCTTATGAGCGTGGAACCACGGCAATACAGGCGGTTGAGGATGAAATGAGGAGTCGAGACTTGATCCTAGCCTTGGCCCAAGAGAACCTGCAAGAAGCTCAAACAAGAATGAAGATATATGCAGATAAAAAGAGAACACCGAAAGAATATAATGTGGGTGATTGGGTCTATTTAAGGTTAAGACCCTATAGACAGTTGACCGTAACCGTGAGGAAAACCTTGAAGCTTTCCCCAAGGTACTTTGGACCGTTCTGGATCATTCAAAAGATTAGGGAAGTAGCATATAAACTCGATCTACCCAAAGACTCCAAGATTTACCTTGTATTTCACATCTCCTGTCTCAAAAAGAAGATTGAAACTCAGGTCAGCCCTAACCCTAGGCTACCCGCCGTGTGGAAGAAGGCACCCTTGCACCTGAACCAGAGAAGATATTAGACAGAAGACTCAAGAAGAAGGGGAATTGCGCAAGAGTTGACTTCTTGGTTCAGTGGAAAGGATCTAATGAGGAAGATGCAACATGAATGGACAGAAGGACATACCTAGAACTCGAGGATGAGTTCTTCTGAAGAGAAAGGCTTTGTTATGAGCCTAGCTCAATTAATGAACCACATTCAACTAAACTCAGTTAAAATGTAATGGAGGGGGTTATGTTAATACCAATAGTTACGAAATTTATTAGGAAATAAATAGCTAATTGTCAGTTATGGAAATAAAATGGTTAGTACCTGTTAGGAAAGTTAATGGTCCATTAAAGAGATCATTTAAGTATTATTTATTACAACTGTCGTAACGATGATTTTTACGCGCTTCATGCCCCGCCATTCCCTATGTATTTGGGGGAGACAACGGCGCGTGGTAAAAATGGAGATTGGTTTATAGCTGTAAAAATTACGACTATAATTATTAGGAGTCACCACCTAGTATTAAGGTTACTAGAAACCTATGCAAGAGTCTTGGGTAAGTGGACTTGTTGTGCAAGGAGAAGATGCATCACCCCCAGTGCACCCTACCTAAGGTAAGCTGCATTATTGTTTGATTGTTTTCTTTTATTTTATTATTTTTGGTTTTTTCTAAGGTTCGACGTAGATTTCTCTCCGTGAGAGAATCTCTACCTCATTAGGAGGTTGAAAGAACAACCAAAATTTTGCACTGCATTTTTGTTTTGTTTTTTTTTTAAATAAAATAAAATAAAATTTATCTGCGGGTGTACTTTACCATGTAATTTTACACTGCAGTTACACCTCTCTTTTTTACCTATGGATGTACTTTACAATGTAATTTTACACCGTAGTTAAAATCTTTTTTTTTAAACTACGGATGTACTTTACAATATAAATTTACACCGTAGTTAAAAAAATAAAATTATCCATGGATGTATTCTACAATGTAAATTTACACCCTAATAGATAAGACAAAAATAATTATAATTATTTTTGATATTTTGGCCAAATTCCAATGGATAATCATAAACTGGTTACGATATCCAATTTTCGTTTCAAAATATGAGAAAGATGCAACATATATTTTTTTATGAAAAATATGATGGGAAAAACTTTAGAATTCGGTCGTATGCATGAAAACACCTTTTTATGTTTTTGAAATTTTTGTATTTTAATATTTTTTGCTATTTTTAAAATAAAACAAAAATAAAATAAAATAAAATCCTTTGGGCTCACTGCCCAGCCCATATCTGAATGGGCTGGCCTCCAGCCTAGGTGGGTTGTCAACAGTGGCCTGTGCTGGCCGGAGGAGGCGTCGGAACTCCACAGGTTCACATCGCTGCTACTATTTTTTAGAGAGAGAAACGTTGACTGGAGGAGAGAGAGAGTTGGAGGAGAGAGAATTGGTTGCTGCTGCTGACGAGAGAGGAGGAGCTGCAGCTGTGCAAGGTAGGCTGGCTGTCGGAGACGAGGAATATGAAGATGGTTGTCGTTGGTTGCACTCCCTCTATTTTTTTCTCTCTAGTTTCTCCTCCCCTTTCCTCTGTTTTCTTCTTTCTCTTTCACGTAATTCTCTCTCTCTGTTTTTCTGCGTTTTTTTCTTCTGTTTTTCCCTCCCTCCTGCAGCGTTCATGGCTGCCTTTTATAGAAGAACCTGGCCTGCTACGGTGGCTGGCTGGTCGGTGACATGGCGACCTACAACAACAGCGTGGTGGCTGCTGCTGGTGGGCTATCGGCGGCGTGGTGGTTGGTCGGCGTGCAGATAAAGACAGCAGCGGGCTATTGTTTTTGGAAGGAAATGAAAAATACAATTTGGTCCTTCAATATGTAATTGTTCTAAATGCACCCCAATTGGCTTTGAACTTTTAATTTTGTGCAATTGTACCCGCATCAGGAATTCAATGTTAGCCTTAAATGTGCGCGCCTTTTTTATTCTGGTCTATGGCTTCTGATTTATACGATTCGACCCTTAATTGACTATTAAACTCTCAATTGTCTTCAATCTGACCCCTAACTTTGCACAATTAGATTGGATAAATTCAATTAGGCCTCCAAAAATTCTCATCTTCTCAATTGAGCCCGAATTAAATTCAAGAATTTGATTTTTATCAATTAAGCCTTTGATAAAATTAATTTGACCAATTTAAAGTATAACTAAGTCCTTGCACTTAATTAAATCTTTCAATTGGATCCTAAATTAATTCCAAACTATAATTATACTTTAAATTGGCCCATGATTAAATCAAATTAGCCTATTCAAAATATAATTATGATTTTTGACTTAATTTTTACCGCGAATTTGTATTTTCCCTCATTTTTGGGTAAAAAAGAAATATGATTCAGCTCAGAAAATATTCAAAATTTTCACCGCAATTTTCTAACAACACCAAAACTTTTTTTTTTTATTTTTGTCATTTTTATCTTATTTTGGAGAGTAACCCAAAAATTGGATTACTACAACAGCTATGTAAAAGGCCTATAAAAGGCAGAATATTGAGAATAAAGGCATCAACTATTTCTATTCCTAAAATCGTGCCGTGTGCATCTAGGAGGGTTACTTACTCCTCGAATTGTCAGAATTATTTCACATTAGTCCTTGTAAAGGGCTTTCCTTAGGAATTTGTTTTTCCTTCCAAGTTGGCAGCTTGGTATTTCAAATATTGTCATCTTCTCCTGATCGATACAATGCATATAAAAATATAAAGCAAGAATGACGACAAAACATTGTGCGTTGTATACATTGTATCATTATTTCAAAATTTAACTCAGACCCTTATCATTATTCTAGTTTTCATTTTTTTATTACGTTAGCACGTGGAGAATCATATTTTCACACGTGAATCTATGTTTGATCTATTTTATTTTAATTATTATTTTTTTTTTTATTTTGATAGAGATCCAAAGTTGAACTCAGAATGCAAAGATAATAATAGGAAGGAAGGCCGCTCTCCCCTCTATAAATATGGTCTCACTTGCTCACTACTTCAATATCTCTCATTTAATCCACTTGTTTCAAACAATGTCTCCAGCTGCCCTGCTCCTACTCTTCTTTCTTACTCTCTCCCTCCACGATAACTTTTCCACCGCCGTCAATTCAATCGGTGTAAGCCGCAGGACATTGGCTGTGGCCGCTGACACTGTCCCTTTCCCAAAGAAAGTTGCCACCTTCCTCCCTAGCGATATTTCTCCACCTACTGAGAAGTATTGGTACTCAAGGTTGCCCAACACTCCATTGCCAAAAGCCCTAGGTTATCTTCTACAACCTGGTCATTATCCTTCAATCAACACAGAATTCGCTAATGAAAATTTACTCGCTGAATCTTCTCAAAAAAAATATAAAATAGAATATAGATCAGACAAGAATAAGAAAGCCATAAAGTCTTCCCTCCCCGACTCAACGATATTCTTCCTGTACAACGATATCCATCCAGGTAAAAGCATGAGAATTCGATTCACTAATAGTGGAACCAAGGTTAGTTTCCTGCCTCGTCTGGTTGCGGAGACTATACCATTTTCGAGTGACAAGATACCGGAGATTTTGAAGTACTTTGCACTAGAAGTCAACTCGAAAGAGGCTCGGGTTATCAGGGATGAAATAGGAGGGTGTGAGGATCCAAACATGGAGGGAGAAGAAAAATTTTGTGCTACATCACTGGAGTCATTAATCGATTTTAGTGTTGAAAGGCTTGGCAGAAATGTTCGGGTGCTCTCCACTGACGCAGGCAAGAAGCAAGAGTATACTGTTTCGGCCAGAGCGAGATTGATCGGAGATGATAAGGCAGCGGTGTGCCACAAGATGAGTTATCCGTATGCAGTGCACTATTGCCATGTGATCGCAGACACAGAGGTTTACGAGGTACCGTTAGTGGGTGCTGATGGCACAAAATTGAAAGCTGTGACAGTTTGCCACCTCAACACATCAGCCTGGAGTCCAGACCATATGGCGTTTCAAGTTCTCAAAATTAAGCCCGGACCGGCTGTTTGTCACTTTGTCGATAGTGATACTCTCATTTGGGTGCCAGCGAAGTACTGAAAAATGACTCCATGCATGACCTTGAGTAAAATCTTGGTATTGTTCACCAGAGGGCTTTAATAAGTTTGCTGCCTTGTTGTCGTGGCTAATTAAGTTTCATAAAATAATATAAATTATATTTTGAAATGAAATAATTTCTTAATATAATATTAGATTTTTGTTGAACCAGTATGAGTTCAAATCTCACTACTTTTATTCTATTTAATATAAATAGTTATTGCAATGTGCTAGAGAAGAAGACAATGGTGTGATACCATATCAAGAAATTATTCTCCTTCACCATTCGTGTATGTGTGATCCTACTTTAATATCAATTGAGGGGATAAAACAGGACTTCAAAGCTGGTTTTTGTTCCTGTTCATCAGGACTGGGTTTGTTTCTGCCGGTTCCCGGAAGGGGGCCTGAGAACCTATCTCGTGAATTTATTTCGTGGCAGAACATCTCATCAAGCATCCTCCATGCATGGGAGATTAGCAATGCTTGTGGCAGTGAGCTTGTCAAAATACATATATAGAGGAAGATAGTTGTGCAGATGATTTCTGTCGTAGAGAGTGGATTTGAGACATCTAAAATTCACTCTAGTTTTCTTTTTTGATATTTTTCTAAAATTACTATAGGTAACCAGGAGATGCATTCCTTCTTATAGATTCTACCATGAATTGGTTTGTTGCAAGTAATTAAGGTCGGGAAAGCCTCTACATTCAGCTCAACACTTGCTCAATTTATTATTATTATCTCAGTTAATTTTAGATTCTTGGGTGATCCCACCGGTTTTTAGCCGAAATTTGAATTTTTTTTTTCATTTTAAAGATCGGCGGTTTGGTGTTTTTAGATCATTTTGATGTGCTGATTTCAAAAATGATTTTTAAAAAAAAAAACATCATTTTGATGTATTTCGGCACGATAAGCATTTTAAAAAGCTACCGCAATCGCACTCCCAAACAGGCCCTATACCGTCCTTATTTTTCTATTTAAATTGAAACTTTAATCATTATTAGCCAATAAAAAATTATTTAAGAAGCTATAATTCTCAAAATATCTTGAGAGGAAACTATTAGAAAAGAATTACTTGGTAACAAAACTCCCTGCTTGATCCATTTTGTCAAAAATCTTGTTTATTTTTAATCATAGATGATTTGAAAATCACATGTGTCAAAGTTTATCTATGTTGTAAAATTGGGTTCAAATCAAAATCACTTTAAAATTTAAAACAACATTTTATGGTCATCAAAACATATCTTTGTTTTTTATTCGAGAAAACTTTACTCTTAAAAAGCATATTTTATGAGCTAAAATGAACAAGTAAAATCTCTGTTGTCCCAGATTCTTGAGACCATCAAAGCATCATCACCAAACTAAAAAAACACAATGCGCAAATCAAATGAATTATTTTGGAAGATTCAGGGAAAACAAGCAAGAAATGAGGTGGGATCCATATGTAGACAGAATTGCTTTATTCTTCCCGCAGATACTCACATGCCTGAAGATACGTTTGTAAAAGATAATCATAGCAAACAAAGAACAAGCAGCCACACCACAGGTCCTTGTTTGTTTGTCCCACCAAGCAACTTGTAAGTTGGCAATGCTTGTAATAGTATTTGTCTATTCAAGGACCAGACTATAAATATATTGTTCCATTCTGTGCCTCAATTCACAATTAAAAAAAATAATAAAAATAAATAATGAATACAAAAAGGTTTGATTCTTCCCATCATTTTAAATACTATTTTCTATGCTTGGTATGATGCAAGAATTTGTCATAATTTAGTTTAGATATATTTATCATTATTCTCCTTATATATTTATTAGTTTTGATTTAATATAAATTTATTATCTTAAATTATTAAGTTGAAATAATTATTTGATTTGGTATCATAGTTTTAATGACTAAATAATTACAAATTTGAATTTCACTATCTTCATTCATTCCGCTAGATAGAAATTAAACACAACGTAATTTAAGTTTATATAAGTTTTAAACTCAAAAAAATTTCACTCAATAAAATATATTAGAGAGTAATATAAAACTATTCTTGAAACTATTTTTACTCTCTCTCTCTCTCTCTCTCTATATATATATATATAAAGAAATAAATAAATGATAGATACCAAAAAAACACAAATATATTTAACTATAGCTTGTTTTGAGTAAGTTCTATAGTGTAATTAAATTCAATTATAGTATTCAGCCTAAATTGATAAATAAATTAAATTTACATATTTAAAATAGATAAAATTAAATTCATTTTATTTTCTATATTACCCTCACCAACTTCATTTTATTCTTTCAAAGTTTTTTTTTTTAAAAAAAAGATGGTTGGATGTGTATTTTAAAAAGCTAGTTTTGACATTAATTTCTTCCTTTTAGTATAGTCAATCAAAAGGGTAGATCTCTTATTTATTTAAGACTATTTAGAGAATAAATTCCATTTGAAATTATATTATCAACAATCAAAATAGCTTTAAACCTCAGATTTCATTAGAATATTTGAATTGAATGACACTTCAAAAACATTCTCGTTATAAAATAAAAAGCAAGACAAATAATTCATAGTGCTTATTATATTGTCAAAATTTGAAATTAATTAAAACAATACAATAATAGAGCATTTAAGAAATCAAATCAAATAAACAAAGTTGATCAAAGTATTAAAAAATAAATAAATAAAACAAGTGGACTATTATAATTTGATCAAAAAAACCCAAGCAAACTTAAATAAAATCCCTACAAAATTCACTGATTTTTTCTTTAAAAAAAATATTTTTGTATAAAACATTTTCTTATAAAACAAAATTTAAATTCATTCCACCCCCTCTCCATTAACTTTCTCTCAAATTAGGTTTTTAAACTATATTTTTAAATTGAATATTCTATTTCGAAAATATTAAAAATTATATTTTGAGTAATGAAAGTTGTCACTAAAATAATGTGATCAATTGGTCACAAACCAAAACCCAAGCAGCCCATAGAAAAAGGGGAAAGGTATCTCAGACAGACAAGGGAATTTGTTTAGATCTCTGTTAAGCAAAAAGTTAGATGTACAGTCAGCTAGAGAGAGAAACTCTAAACTAAATCTAGATAGATAGAGAGAGAGACAAAATGACTCGTGTCCATGTCCTAAAAGAGAATCTAGTCTATTCATCATAGACTTAATTACAACTTAGTCCCTATAATTTATTAAAACTAATTAATTAGCCTTGTAGTATATAAACATAATTAAATACTCCTTCGTTAATCCATTAGTTTGTTTATTTAATTTAAAAAAAAATCCTTCTTCTTTTTTTGTTAAATTTCTTCGGCTTCACTACTTCTATTTTTACTATTATTTTTGTCAAGAAAAAAATTAATTGCATAATAAAATAAATTTAATTAAAGGACTGATATATAAATAAATTGAAGTACATATTATTTAACCAGATTTAATCTGGTGGGCTGACTCAGACCTAGACAACTCAAGACTTAATACTAGATAGATTTATAAAAAATTAGAACGAAATTGATCTGGTTAAACCTAAATGACTTCATCAAAACCTGATTTTTTTTAAACTCAGATATAGACAGTTCAAGACCTCATGCTAGATACATTTATAAAAAAAATAGGAGAAAATTGATCTGGTCAAACCTAAGTAAGACAGTTCTTGGACTGGGTCATATACCAACAGGGCTTAATAACTTTGAATTTAAGAAAATTTGCATTAGTAGATAATTTATGAAACTACAAATACTAATGAGTTAGTGTTTTCAGACTATAAGGACTAAGTTATAGTTCACTCATTCATCAGACAGCGCAAAAAGTCTTCTTTCTCAGTTCTCATCACTAGAGAGAAAAGGGGAGGGGGATTCAAGACCCAAGACTGAAGCTTTATCTTGAGTCCTTTTGAACCCACTTCAGGTTTTGCGTTTCTAACCATGGATGATCAACCAAAACCCTCATCGATTAGTGCTCCACCACTATCATCAAGGCCTAAATGGGTGCTTCCTTACAAGACCCAGAACTTAAGAGACCATTACAACTTGGGGAGGAAACTTGGTCAAGGCCAGTTTGGTACAACTTTTCTTTGTACGCATAAAACCTCAGGCATCAAGTATGCTTGCAAGTCCATACCAAAAAGAAAGCTTCTTTGCAAAGAAGATTATGAGGATGTGTGGAGGGAAATCCAGATAATGCACCATTTGTCAGAGCACCCACATGTTGTTAGGATCAGTGGGGCATACGAAGATATTTCTTGTGTTCACTTGGTGATGGAGCTTTGTGAAGGAGGTGAGCTTTTTGATAGGATTGTTAAGAAAGGGCATTATAGCGAAAGAGAGGCTGCTAAATTGATGAAGACTATTGTTGGGGTTGTTGAGGCATGTCATTCACTTGGTGTCATGCATAGAGATCTTAAGCCCGAAAACTTCTTACTTCATAATGTTGAGGAGGATGCTCCTCTTAAGGCCACTGATTTTGGGCTTTCTGTGTTCTACAAGCCAGGTCTGGTTCCTTCACTTCTTGCGTGTTGCCTTTTTCCCCCATTTTTCTTTATGTTTTGCTTGTGTCTTCTTTGGTGGGTTTTATTTTTCTACAGATTTAGTGTTTGTTTGTTGCTCTCGATTGAATTTAGATTTGGGGTTGCCTGCTTACTTGACTGTTTAAAGACACACCTGATTAAGATTTTGATCTGGGATTATGTGTGTGTTCATTTGCTGTATGTCCAAAACGCTTGTTATCGTTATATTTACAACATTAGTTGGGAGTGATTTTTATAATTGGGACTTTACTAATACAATTGATCATCACTAAGACACTAATGTCCCTGGCTCCATCATGCACAATCTCTTGAAATGCTTTTGGATTGAACACCAAATTTTCAATGAGCTTGTTTCAATGAGTGATTGATCCCTTCATTCAGAAATGTGGTCCTTTTTCTGGTCAAGCATTTAATAAGGGATTTGAATACTTGCTTGAAGTATTTGAATTTCTCTCGAAGGGGGGGCCCAATCTGGGACATTGCTTTGTTGGACAAAAGAGTCTTTGCCAGCTATCTCAGCGGGCTCCCAGCAATCAATGTTTCAATAATCAACCAAGAAAGACATAACTATAATGGGTTGTGCTTCAAAGACTTTGTTTCTGTTCCCTCGACCAAAGTTATTTGATGCTCAATACTCTCCATTCTAGTACTCTAAGATGAGATGATTGCTCGCCAGTACCTCATACGATCCTTCAACATGTTTGCACAAAGTTGGATTTATTTATTTTTTAGCTATTTTAGCTCTTGTGTTAGTCTGTATTGAATGAATTAAATTTGATTCATTTTTTAGAGGTTCTGGTAGTGCATGCTTTACCTCTCTTATCCCTCAACCATTTCAGTTATTCTTCCAGCTTTCTTTTTTTTTCTTTTCCTCTTGTTGAAATCCTGAGTGTTCTCATCTTAAAGTTTTCTCAAGTCTGATTATTAAAATTTCTCTCACACCTCATCTATAGATGGACATATTGGCCTCGTATAGGTATATCAGATTCTTGTGCAAATGTCTTTTACACATTTTCTTTGGGGAAAAACAATTCCTTTGGTTTATTGTAAGCTTCTGCAACCTGGGAAACAACTTCTGTCCTGTGATTTATGGTATGCGTGTTTGCCTGCATGTACCTGTAAACTTCATGGCAATGATTCTGAATAAATATAAATCTTCAAAGTGGATTACTGTCAATTATTGCGTCACATTTCAAAAATATGAGTTTTTTGTCCTCATTGCTTCGAAACCATTGCTATTTAACACAACCTTATCATCATTTGATATTGTGGTCTGCCTCAGTCTGACATACTTAATTTTGTGGATTTTCAGGCGAAACTTTTTGTGATGTTGTTGGGAGTCCATACTATGTTGCACCAGAGGTATTGCGCAAACATTATGGACCTGAAGCAGATGTATGGAGTGCAGGAATTATTTTGTACATACTATTAAGTGGTGTGCCGCCTTTTTGGGCTGGTAATAATTTTTAAATTCATATACTGATGACACATCAAGTTCTGGATAGGGATGGTTACTAAGAATTGAGTTTTTGTGCTACTGACTTTTACTAACAATATTTTTTTTCTTCGCTTACTCTGTTATAAATGTCAGAAACTGAAATCGGGATCTTCAAGCAGATATTGCAAGGCAAATTAGATTTTGAATCTGAACCATGGCCTAGTATTACAGACAGCGCCAAGGATCTGATCAGAAAAATGCTTGAACGGAATCCAAAGAAAAGACTTACTGCTCATGAAGTACTCTGTAAGACTCTTCAATTTTCCTTAAACAGGGATTTAGGAATATTAGGCTTAAACAAGTTGCAGTACAGTGATTATTGATGGATGTCGTTATATCATGATACCAACGTGACCTTTGGTGCAGGCCACCCATGGATTGTGGATGACAGAATTGCCCCAGATAAACCTCTTGATTCTGCTGTTTTGTCACGGCTGAAACAGTTCTCTGCAATGAACAAGCTTAAGAAGATGGCTTTGCGTGTAAGTTTCTTGCAGATGTGTAGTAGTTTTCTTTGAATATATTATTGGTTCCGATGAAGAAACTATGAATAAATCAACTACATTGATTATTAAGTAAACTGATTATGTCACCTCTAAAAAACCAGGGCCTGATGATGCTTCAACTATTTTCATGACAACTACTTTATCTGGTGGTCCCTTTACTGACTTCTGTGCTCGCATACACGTGGAAAAGAAACTGCTTGCATACACATAGATAAGAAAAGTCAACAGTCCTTAATAACATCATATTTAACATGATAGTGGAGCCATTCTCCAAAAGACCGTTAACTTAGTCATAAAATCAAACTAAGTATCTCACTTGTAATGGACTCAATACGATCATGGAATGTTTAAGAAACATGAAAATAATATAAATAGAGGGATACTGGATATATAGTACTATACTTGCTTAAGTTTTAGATCTTAGTTGCTTAACATATTCAATGAAATTTTAGTTTTTTTCATTTGTTTGCCAACTCAGCACTCTTAATTTTGATACCTGGAACAAACTTATACAGACTCACTTGCACCCACTCGTGCGCATTTGCGTGTATCTTTGAGTGTAGATATGTTTGCTTGTTGTAATGCTGACGTCAACTTAACTGATGCATAGTGATTCTTGCAATGAATTTTAGGTCATAGCTGATAGGCTTTCTGAAGAAGAGATTGGTGGTTTGAAAGAGTTGTTCAAAATGATAGACACAGACAACAGTGGAACAATAACTTTTGATGAATTAAAAGATGGATTAAGGCGAGTTGGCTCCGAGCTAATGGAGTCTGAGATAAAGGATCTGATGGATGCTGTAAGAGAACTTGCTCGAATCCTCTGTCGTTTCTGTTTTGTTTTTTCAACCATTCAGTTGACTTGAAATTGAACAAGTGCATGCTTTGTGGGTGTTTTTGGCAGGCTGATATTGACAACAGTGGAACAATTGATTATGGTGAATTTCTTGCTGCCACTGTGCACTTGAATAAACTGGAGAGAGAGGAAAATTTAGTTTCTGCTTTCTCATTCTTTGACAAAGATAGCAGCGGATACATAACTATTGACGAGCTTCAACAAGCATGCAAAGAGTTCGGCTTAAGCGAGCTCCACCTTGATGAGATGATTAAAGAAATCGATCAAGATAATGTAAGTCCATTCTGCGTCTGTCATTCCAATCTTTCGCCTCGTAAAATAAAGAATTTCGGAGCTTTGCTCGGATTAATCATTTAGTGCCCGTTTGGCGCTGCGGCCAAACCGCCGTTTTGCTGAAATTCAATTTTTTTTCATTTTAAATGAATATGTTTTGGTGTTTTTAGATCATTTTGATGTGCTAATGTCAAAAATGATTTTTAAAAAATAAAAAAACATCATTTTGATGTATTTCGGCACGAAAAGCACTTTGAAAAGCTACCGCAACCGCTCTCCCAAACAGGCCCTTAGAAGGACATAACATTTGTTTTGGAGCTTCTGACAGCATGTGATCATGAAAATTGATTTGCAGGATGGACAAATAGACTATGGTGAATTCGCCGCAATGATGAGGAAAGGCAATGGAGGAATCGGGAGGAGAACAATGAGAAGCACATTTAGCTTGGGAGATGCCCTAGGACTCACTGCCAATGGATCTCAAACATCTGATTGATGCTCAGATAAACTATGTTTAACACTCTGCCATACTTTGATGAAAATATTGGCTAATCTTAATCTTTATGAATGGCCTGGCCAAATTTTGCTTCTCTGTTTCATATATCTGACTAGTTTTACATGCGCTCCCTTGAAAGCTGCGGCTAAATCCATACCGAGCATATTGTGGCAGAGAAAACTACAACTCAGGGAAGTTATTGATACGGGCATGTCCCATGAAAGAGGAAGCCTGTAATATTAGCGCTCAACAAAGCTTACAATGAATATATAGAAACATGTATATAAATAGTTTTCTGCATGGTTTGACATGATCAAACCTGTTCTGACCCAGTAAAAACAAGTTGACTCAACGAACCAGCTTCAATTTTTTATTTTATTTTTTTTTATCCAAAATAAAATAATATTTTTTGGTCCAAAACAATATAATTTTATTTTAAAGAAACTAAAAGGGGTTGTTTAAGGTTTACATAATAAATCTATAACCCGGTTTGGGTCAGATCACATCCCGGGCCAAGTCTAATATTGAAGGCTTTGGTTTAACTGTAGGTCTGGTGTATTGGTTTTCTAAATTAATTTAACTTCAATTATTATTTTTATTTTTTTGAATATTTTGACGTCAAAATATTTTTTATACTGCACTGAACGAGGAGTAGAAAAATGGTCCATTTTGGAACGACGTTGAAGATACGAATAGCGGTTGCAAGAAGTGTAAGTTCTGTGGGCATTTATTTGCCAAGGAGAGAGATGGCATGGTGTTTCCATTTGTGGTCAGGTGCCTAGAGAAGTTCAAGAAACCGCCTTTCTAGCTATCCATGGTGGCAGCAGAAGACAAAATCTTGGCAAGTTCAAGCAATGCAAATGATTATGCCATTCCCACCAGCCCACAAGAACGAAACAAATTGGGATGAGTTCCATAATTTGTTAATGGAGGATGATTTAGAGAATGGGACTGGAGAAGTAGCGCAGTCTGGAGCAGGATCTAGCTGTTTCAGAGGCCTTAAATACAACACAAGTGAGACTAGAGGAGATTACTAGCTCTGCAAAGCTAGTTGGTCGAGCATTAATAAATTACAGATCAGTATCTCAAGGCGTATAGGTTTATAGTGCAAATCTTGACATGCGAATCTCTAGAAGATATTGATGGGATTGTCGGAAACTGATATGCTTGACAAGGCAAGCCATCTCCGCCCCCTTCTCTTGAAGAAATGATTATATATCCAATTTGCACGAGTAGTGATCATTTTTGTCAAGATGGGAAAGATCAGGAATCAGAGTAAACAAGCATCCATCCAGAAGCAAGAACATTAACATATCCACCAATAACTTGCATGCAATAGCTCATAGGTAGTAATTCAATTCTCAGGTGTAATACATTGAGGCAGATCCCGATAGTTTATAAATGAGGTTGCCAATACAGAATGAGCCAATTATTTCCATAGCACAGGACAAGATCCTGCAAGCTAATAATGTACATGGGTGTCATTCAACAAACATATACTAATAATACAAAGCTGAGTTAAAGCCTGAAATATTCCCTCAAACTAACACAATGAAGTAGCATCTATGGCTCAGGGTTAAATAACATGATTCTGCACTCCCGTATACTAGTTGGAAGTTCATCTGCGACGAAATTTGGGCCTAACAGTGATCATACCTGGCCTCGTCTCATCAAATTGATATCTGTGAAAAAAGTGTACTAGAATGTCAATTTTTTTCTTTCTAATGTATGAATTACAGATAGGAAAGAAGGAGATTAGGGAATCTCTAACCCGTTATCATTGAGGAAACTTTTCACAGCTGTTGGGAGTGCAGCTTGCCCTCGGCTATGGTTGCCTACACCTGTAACAGAGTAGAAGAAAAGTGCTGATGTCTAATATATTGTTGGGTGAACGTCTACACGATATGCATGCTATAAGTAAGTTTATATATATATATATATATATATATATATATATATATATATTAAAATTTAAAAAAAAAACATATATTATAAAAAAATAAAAAATAAACCAAAATCAAAACAATAAAAAAAATATATATATATTATAAAAAAATAAAATTGTTGCATCAATTTTGATTTTATAAAAAATAAAAATTATATTTAATTTTTTTGTTTTTTAATTTTTTTCATATATATAATTAATTAATTATATGTAAACAGTACAACCCCGAAACGGCACGCCGGAACGCTCCGAAACCGGAACGTTCCGTTCCAATCGAAAAACCAGAACGGTATTGACAACTATGCTTATCCAGTATACAATTGTCTTAAACTGGACTGAGGTGGATTTAAAACGATTACTGATAGTTTTTAGAGTTCAAATGAACAGGAAACATCCATTAACATTCAGTGAGGGAAGTGATATACCTGTTATGACTTGTACCGATGTTCGCCTCTGTCTAAATGCTGCTTGCTGCTTATCCAAGTTCTCCGAATCTACAGTTCTAATGCCATCGAATGGTGGAGAATGTATAATCCCATTCTTTGTCATTGTTCTACGTGGAGAAGTTGACCTATTGTTTGGAACCAGGGTCTCAATTTTTAGCAGGTGTTCTTGCAAGGCTTGAACAGCCTCTGCTGCATGAAGACCGTGCAAGTCTAATTTCCATGGATCATTGTCGCTATTTCGTATGCTTAGAATTTCCTTGGCTGCCTGAGCATTGAGTTGCTCGGCGGCCGACCATTTTTCTTGAGCTCTCAATGAGTGCTGCTGAGCAGAAGAATGATCCCTTCTTAAAAAAGCATTAGTGGCAGCCCTGGAATGCCGAGATGCCAACCTGTTTAATGGAAGGTTTTGAGAATTTCCAATATCTAATGTGGCCATAATAAAATCAAATAATACACATTTATCATAGGCAATTCCAGACCATGAGTTGAGAAATACTATGTTCTAAAACATTATAAAGACCAAGAAAATGCCAACGGATGAAGGAATGTATTTCAAATATTAGCATCACTCAATATAATAAGAGCTGGCATAGCTTCAAAACAAAATGTTCATCATACCTTCAAAATACCAGAAATTCCAGTATTTTGACACAGCTTACAATAAAGCTATCAAAGTAGAAACCCTATCTCTCCCTCCCCCTTTTCCTATGTTACTTTTGACAATGAGACATCCTTTAATTACAAACATGGCATCCTTTCACTAAAAAAATTTGATGCTTTCAGATGTTGCGATTCTTAAACTTCAAAACATCATCACAACAAAAGCAACTCCTCCCAAACCAAACAATTTCAAGATAAATACTTTACTTGTCTGAATCTTAAATCATAATCATGGGAAAATAACGAGGAAATATCAATATGGGAATTTAGACCCCGTTTGGGAGTGCGTTGCAACCGGCGTTTGGGAAAAAATTGAATTTTTTTTTCATTTTAAAAACCGGTGGTTTGGTGTTTTTAGATCATTTTGATGTGCTGATGTCAAAAATGATTTTTAAAAAATAAAAAAACATCATTTTGATGTATTTCGCCACGAAAAGCATTTTGAAAAGTTACCGCAATCGCACTCCCAAACAGTCACTTAAATGATGAAAGAATAACATATAGTCGAGCTACATAGCTCCATAGGTTCTAGCCCGGTTTCCTACAGCCTAGCATTGCCTAACAAGGGATTCAATGAAATTAATTTAAAAAGAAGAATATCATCCTACTCGGGAAAACGCAGAGGGATTGCAAACACTTACCTCATCATTCTCAAAGCATTCTTTCTATGACTCAAATAAAGGTCATCCTCTTCCCACTCAGGCTCAACAGGTATAGACTTCAAGTGCCCCAAGATCAGTTTCATATTTGCAGCAGCATCGACTGAAGAAGAAACACCTACATCCTCTCTCAATTCTATATTATTCTTATCATTGTTATGATCATTATATTTTAGAGCATCCTCAAGAGTAGAGCTCAAATCAGCAATATCATCAGCAAGACTCTTATTAAAACCAGAGTTAAATTTTGCTCCCTCATCCTCATCAGCATTAGAAACCATTTCATTCAACAAAACAAAAGCCTTTGCAGCATCATTATCCACACTGTTCATGACATCCTCAATCAAGCTAAAATCAGCCCAGCCATGAATCTCTTTCAGGCTCTTCAAATCCAATAAAACATTCCCATCATTCTTCTCCTCAATAACCTTATCGCAATCCCTATAACCAGCAGAAAAATCAGCAACTGTGGCTGTCAAATTATTAACGTTCTGTGTCTTCACAGCAGGAGAAGCAGGAGGCTGGAGCACAGAAGAGAAAGACTTGAAAGATAAAGCACCAACATCATTATTCCTCCTCAAACCCCCAGTAACTGGCAAGTCCCCAATAGCTGGAAAGGGATCCTTACCATCACCTTCACCATCTTTCTGCCTCTGTTTCAAGTCAAAGGCAGCCCACCCAGAGGACTTGACTCTCCTTGATTTATTATTCATTTAAAGAAGTAGAATTGCCTGCATATGAATTCGTAAATTAACAAGTTTTGAATAAAAAAACCCAAAAGTAATGAAACTACCTCGTTTTCCTTGTGGGGTATCAGAAATATGAAGGAAAAAAAAGGCTATCCAGGAAGGCTGTTAAAGAAGGTCAAGCAATCAAAGGGTGAAAAAAATGGTGAAGAAACAGAAAAAGACTCCAGATTTATTGATGTAACAGTCAAATCCAAAGAAACACTTGTTCTTCTTGTGCTTGTGATTATCATAATATCCATAAATCTGGGTCTTCGTCTTGGGGATTTTCTGAGACGGAGAGAGGAGGCGGTGTTTTTGTTGGGAAGGAAGAACGAAAGAGAGACGGCTCAAATAATAATTTTATAAATTATAAATTAGTTCCTTTAGTCTTGAAAAATCAAATGGATCCTTTAGTTTTGATAATTACTTATTAATCCTTTACCAAGTGTGTAAATCAAGTTTAATTTTAGAGGGTATTTAGAAGTCTGGTGATAGCTTCTGATTTTGAATGTTTTTTAAAAATATATTTGATGTGAAAATAATTAAATTAAATTTCTGAGTGTTTTTTAATATTTTTGATGTTACATATAAAAAAAAATTCAATATATTTTTAAATAAAAAGTATTTTCATAAAACATTTTAGTATTTAGTTTATATTTTAAGAAAAACAAAAGACGAGATAAAGGAAACATGTCTTACATACCTCTTATATTTTAAAAAGAAAAAAAAATCATTCCAAAACTATTTTAAATATATATTTATTTTACATTTCGATTTATATCCCTTCAGCTAAACTAAATCCATTTTGTATATATCCTTTCTTTTCCTCTACATTAATCAAATATATTTTTTTAAAAAAAATATCTTCTTTTCCTTACATATTCTCATTTTTTTTCTGATTTTTTCTATTTAAAAAAAATAAAAAATAAAAAATAAATGAAAGAAAAGGATTAGATGCAAAATAATAAGGATCAATATAGCTTTTTGACTTTATAAGGACTAGTTAGATACTTGTAAGAAACTACAGGGACTATGCTTTATAACTAACTCATTTTTATCTGTGTCCGAGGAGCAAGCAGACACCAAGGAAAGGTCAAACCAGTCAGTTGTCGGCGGGCCTTTCTCATTTATCACAATTATTATTTTCCTTTTTGATTTGTTTAGATTTAATTACTTGGGATATTATCTTAGCCATTTTCATTTATTAAATTAAACCTGTCTATATTAATTGAGATTTGCATCTTAGACATGATCATTGTTCAAATTTGATTAAAAAACAATCACAAGAAAATCTTGGATTATTATTTGTTTTTTAAAAAATGATATTTATTTATTAATTACCACTTTTTTTCATATAGAAAATCAGATTCTCTTTGATTTATTTAAAAAAAAACAATTGTTTCCTTTAAGAAAGCGTATGATATATCATATTTATTAAATACTATTTATGAATTATTGTTTGTATTACTCTTAAACATTTTGAGTATATTTAATTAAAAATGATTTTTCAATTAATTAAAAAAATAAAATATTTATAAAATCTAATCTTAATTGTTTTTAAATTTTCAAATTATCCATTGTCGCCCTCATCATATCAATTTATTAAAAAAAAAAACTTCTAAAATAATTTTTTTCACAATTTTTGTAGTAAAAATACAAACTTGGGTTAACAAAATATTTTGCACTTGAGAGAAAGGTTTGAGCTTTCTAAATTGTAGTAGGCCTCGAAGCTTAGCCTGTTCTTATTGGGTTTCGTCATAAAAGAGAATAGGGTTTCCCCCCCTCTTTATCACTCTTCTCTAAACCCTTGAAATTGCCTTTTGACCTTCTGATTCTCTGATCAAATGCATGAGCATACTCATAATCACTGTGAAGGTGAGTTCTTTTCCTTCCCTTTGATGTTTGATTACTTGGTTCATGCCCTCGGACTGAAATTCTAGGTTTTTTTCTTTGTTTTCATTTATTTTTTGTGATTTTTGTTAATGCATTGATGGGTTTCTTAGAAGAGGAGTAGAAAGTAAGGATTTTGACATTGTCCCAATAATATAAATAGGAAAATAATGGTGGGCTATATTTTGTTCTGTATTTTTTTTAATCAAATATCATTGTTTGATTGGATGAATATCAGTGAAATAGAGTAAAAAAATGAGAAAAAATGTGTGATCCTTTTTTGTACTTTGCACTGCTTGGTTACCTTTTAATTTGCTGAACCTTGTTAGAAAAAACATCCTACATATATATTTTCTGGATTTGTTGAGGGAATTTGAGCAATTGTTGATTTTGTGCATTGAGAATTAAAAGGGAGGTATTTGTTCATCCTAGTGATTATGGCTTATGTGGATGAGGATGGTTCGTCGGGCTCTGGAGATGATGTCAACATGTTGGATGGACACAACAAGCGTCAATCTGTGACGCCAGGAGTTTCTGGTGGTGGGAAGAGGAGTTGTAAGGCAACCGGTGATGCTATTGTGGATGCTATGCTGGAAATTGCTGCTGCTTCTAAAATGAGGGCGGCTGCTAGTATGAAGAATGAGGATCAATATTCTATCAGCAAATGCATCAAAGTATTGGATGAGATGCAAGGTGTTGATCAACGAATTTACTTTCTTGCCTTGGATTTTTTTGAGAAACCCATTGCTAGGGAGAAATTTATTGCTCTAAAGAGTGTGAAAAGATTGGCGTGGTTGCAGGGAAAGCATAGTGCTACACCTAGCTGAATGAGTTTTGGTTGACCGCTTTTAATTTTGTGTTTTCCTTGGTTACCAATTATGGCTGTGCTATGTACGGACAAATTACTCTGAAGAAACCCCATATAAAACTAGGTTGACTTCATGATTGGTGGCTGTTTTGTCTGTTTAATTTTCTTAAATGATAGACAACTGTGACTTTACATTGTTTGGTTAATTTGGCCATAGGACGTGGTCTGTAGGGATGCTTGCTTGTCTTTGAAGGTCAATAATCAAAGTAGAAATACATACAAGAGAAATTGCTTTTATTTATCTACATATTTAACCTCTTGCATTGTGTTGTATATTCTCCATTTTAATCCAATTTCTACAGATACTTTGGCTAGTATGGAAGACTTCGACTTAGAATTGGACAAGATGGAACTAGTTGCGGCCGCAGCTGGCTATTACTACTATAACAGTATAACTCGGCAACCTCGACATAGTTCATTGCCTTATGGAAGTAGTTTTATGTCTGAAGTGCTGGATGGCCCTGATGATGGATGCCAGGAAATGTTTCGGATGGATAAACATGTTTTCCACAATCTATGTGGCATTCTCAGACAAAGAGGCATGCTTCGTGATACTGCAGGTGTTATGATAGAGGAGCAGCTGGCTATTTTCTTGAACATTATTGGTCATAACGAGCGTAACAGAGTTATCCAGGAAAGGTTCCAGCATTCAGGTGAAACCATAAGCCGGCATTTCAATAATGTGTTGAAGGCAATCAAGTCACTTTCACGTGAGTTTCTACAGCCACCACCTATCGCCACTCCTCCAGAAATTGTGTCCAGTAATAGATTCTATCCATATTTCAAGGTAAATCTCTGCAAAACTACTCTATATCTTTTGTGATGCATTATTTTATGCCACTTGACTTCTTTTCGTTCAGGATTGTATCGGAGTCATAGATGGTATGCATGTTCCTGCACATCTTCCAGCCAAGGACCAATCGCGATTTCGTAATAAGAAGGGTGTTTTATCACAAAATGTTTTGGCTGCTTGTACATTTGACTTGCAATTCATATTTATTTATCCGGGTTGGGAAGGCTCTGCTGCAGATTCTCGTGTATTAAGAGCAGTCCTTGATGATCCAGACCAGAATTTCCCTATCATACCTGAAGGTTCCCTCCCTTCCTTCTCCCTCTTATTTATCCATGTCTAATTAGTACGCCCAAACCATATTTTCTCTAGCTTTTTTCTTGGTTTGCTTACCCACTCTGTTCTTTGACAGGAAAATACTTCATAGTTGACACAGGATACTCAAATCTGGAAGGATTTATTGCTCCATACCCAGGAGTTCGCTATCACCTTCATGAATTTAGAGGTGCCAATCAGCTGCCCAGAAATCCACAGGAACTATTTAATCACCGACATTGTTCCCTTAGAAACACCATTCAGGTGTCTTTTGATGTGCTGAAAACACGATTTCCTATTCTTAAAGTCGCCCCTCAATATGGATTTCATGTCCAAAGGGACATAGTTATTGCTGCGTGCGTGTTACATAATTACATCAGGCGCGAAGGGAAAGATGATTGGTTGTTTGCTAATGCTGATGGAGTGGCTGTGACAGAATTGCCAGATATTGATGATGAGTCTGATATACAACTGGCTTCCTCCATTCAGGATCATATGGCTTTCTCACTACGAGAATCGATTATGGGGGCAATGTGGAATGACTTCATAAACAAATGGGATCAATGGTGATTGGTGTTGGCTCACTCTCTTAGTTTGCGAAGATGCTGTATAGACTGAGGCAACTAATTTTGATGCTTGATTGGTGTAGTTTTGTTGAGTGATGTAACTTTCTTGTGTATACTTGTATATAGTTTGAATGGATAATTTGTTGCTTAGCTTCTGTACCATTTGCGTGCAGAAAATACATTATTATTTGCAGTGAAAACATTTTGACTGAATTCACACATCTTCACCCGGTTGTAACAGCCCTTATTTTCCCCATTGGTCAAAATTTCCTTTACTTGCATGCATAGTTGGCAGCATCCTCAAATCCAGGAGATGTGGAAGAATTCTACTTTGATTTCAGAAAGCAGTGTTTCATCTATTCAAAGGAGAATCGGAAGTTTCACAAGCTTCCTTACCCTACCAAGGAATCATTTGGCTACTACCTTAAAAGTGTTGAAGATTGAAGAAGATTTTGATTCCAAGACTGCAACCGAAGATTAAGAAGATCATTAGGAGTGTTTAGCTTTTAAGTTTATGTTTCAATAAAGATCAAATTGTTGATCACAGTATGCTAGCTATTTCCTATTTAAGAAGTTTTAAATTTTCCTGGTTTAGTTGAAGAAGTTGTAATAGACTAGAATTCCTACTCTTGTATTCAATTTTCTTCTATAAATAAATCTCATTGAAAGTTATTTATTTTCAACTGCCGTGTATCTCAAGTTTCTGCAAAACCTAGGAAGAAATTTCGTTTATCTCAACAGTGTCTGTTTTTCTGGACAGTGTTCAAAATTCCTGACAGTGATTTGAACAGTAGTTGTTTGTTCATCAGTTTTTTTTTTTTTTATTTATTTCCAACAAAAAGCACTGGCCATGGCCCTGAGGTTAAGGTAGCTGCTGCTGCTGAGAAATGGGGACGGAAAAACTCATACAAGTGAATGAGTTTTTCTATCTTTCTGCTTCATTCACTTGTATGTCCAATATATGTGATCTATAAAATCAAGGATACCAGAGTGTATCAATCTTTGTCATGGAAAAGGTCTCCCAAGTGTCCTTCCATTTCATTGCTAACAGGTTCTTTCTTTTTAGGTTGTCAATTTGTTTCTTGCTTCATTTGTCTCTGTAACTGTTCCATCGATCCTGCTAGTCTTCTGGATATTCATTTCTAATAACCCTGCAGTATTAATTGTTGGACTTTTGATGTCTTGAATGGTTTCTCGATTAGATTTTCTATGTATTAAATAAGGATTCGCGAATGATATCATGAATGGTTCATTGTGCCTGAACATTTGAAGCATTGTTTGTTATTTTGCTCCTCTTCTTGATGGGGATTGTTTATGGTTTTATAGATTCAAATACCCGCATCCCACATTCCAAAAATTATTGAAAGATCAGTGCATGGAGCCCTTTTTTGTATTTCAGGTTTTGTCCTTAATCCTCCTCCTTTTTCTCTATTATTAGGACTCTCTTTCAACTCGAGTTGTTTTTCATGTGATTTGAGTGCTTTTTATTAGGATCAATCTGCTGGATCCAGCTTGAGGGGGTGTATTGCAGATAAACAAGCTGCCAGTTGCTTGGTGTCCTGCAGATTATGGAAACAATGACAGATAAGGATGAAACAGCTAGCAGCCATGGTGCATGGGAAGATTTTATTCAAATCCGAATGCTGGAAGGATCTTCATCCTAATAGAAGTCCTAGTAGAATTGTAACTATAACTGACCAAGATTGCTCTATATATACACATGTAACTCTGCTGTAAATAATAAGAATCGTGAAACAATTTCACTCTTCTTGTTTGGGAGTGCGATTGCGGTAGTTTTTCAAAGTGTTTATCGTGCCGAAATACATCAAAATGATGTTTTTTTTTATTTTTTAAAAATCATTTTTGAAATCAGCACATCAAAATGATCTAAAAACACCAAACCGCCGGTCTTTAAAATGAAAAAAAAATTAAATTTCAGCCAAAAGCAGGTGGGATCGCAATGCCAAACGGCACTTAAATTCTTCATTAACATGTTAATCCAATGATTTGTTGATGTAGAATTTGGCTGCCCAGACAAATTTAAAATTATTTGATTTTTTTTTATTTTTAAAATATATTATTTTAACTTTAAAAAATCTTCAAATAATACAATGCTTTATATTGATATGTGTTTATCCACGTCAATCTGCCTTTAGCTTTGATAATTTCCTCAAATTATAAAATGGGATTTTGTCTGTATGGGCTGTAAATGGATAAAATAAGTGTGAGCCCAATGGGCTAGAGTTGGATTCGGCTTACCTTCTGCTTAAGCTTTGCGTACAGAAGAAGAAAAAACAGAGCAAAACTGGAGAAGGACACAGAAAGAACGAAGCAGACAGGGAATTGACAGACAACAGCAACTACAAAGGTAGAGAAACTAACTAAACCCTTTCTTGCTGTTTCCATTTCAATGTTTTTGACTAATTTGTTTGGTTTATGTTTCTGTTTTTTTTTTTTTTTGGTTTCCATAAAAAGAGTGCTCTATCAAAGATCTGTGTTTAGAATTCAAAGCCTAAATTTTTTAGAGAGAAAGGGGTCTATTTTGAAAGCTTTGTTGATTTATTCTCCTCTCATTGTAATTTTTGAGAGGATAATCTTCAATTTCAAGTTTATAATTCGTGAGAGCGTGAAAGTTTTAAGCTTTTGCCATTGTCGATTGTTGATTTTTTAAAGTTTCAATTTTATGAATGCTCGTTCTATTAGAGGATTATTGTTTTGTTTTTTGATTTCTTATTAGGTAAAGTGGGTGATATAGAGTATGAGCGGTGCTCCTGTTAAAAGATCGCATGAAGAGGGTGGTCATTCTTCTTCTTTGAAATTCCCTCCAAATGAAGATACAGGTTCGTATCCTAAGCTGACATCGGGGGTTTCAAATGAGTACCATCTACCATATGAGATGGGTCCGGATGCTAGGCTGGCTAAGATTCCCAGAAGTGAGTCTCGAGATGTACATAGAAGATCACCTTTGCATTCAATTTATCGAATGCCGCCATCTTCAAATGAATCACACATGGATTCTCATTTGAATTTTGCTCCTGAAACCAGGCTTGAATCAAGGGATTCCATGGGCAGCAGAGACTACCGGATTGAAAACCATGACACAAGGACTGACGCAAGAGAGATGAATGGCGAGGCAAGGAGGGATTCGCGAAGTGTTAAAAATGAAAGGGATGTGAGGCTTGAGAGTAGAGGGGATGACAATAAGGAAGTAAAGCATGACAGAGAAGCTCATCTTGAGCCAAAGAATGATGTAAAGATAGGAAAGGATGATTTTGGTCCTGCAATTATTCAGGTGAATTGGAAGGAACCAAATGAATACCATAGGGGAAAGAGATATTTGGAATCTGCAGGTGGACATGTGGATCCTTTGCATATATCACGTGGAAATTCCCAAGGCCCTGTTGAGACTGGAAAGGAAGTTGTCAGTATTGAGGAGAGGGACCATGCCAAAGCTCATGAGGCAGTTGGAGAAAATAAAGCTGAATCGAAAGGTGAGGATAAATTTAAAGACAAGGATAGAAAGAGGAAAGATTTGAAGTACCGGGAATGGGGAGACAAAGATAAGGAAAGAAGTGACCGGAGGGGAAGTATGCAAGTAGGCAACAGTAGTGCTGAGGGAAAAGAGTCCGTGAAGGAAGAGAGGGAAGGAGAGAGGTGGGAGCAGGAGAGGAAGGATCTGTCAAAAGACAGGGATACGCTAAAAGAGAGGGAGAAGGACCACATGAAAAGAGAATCAGGAACTGGAGCTGGAAAGGAGGGTTTGCACAATGAGAAGGAGTCCATGGATGGATCTATCAGAATTTTAGTGCAGGAAAATCCTGCTTTGGAGCCAAAGAAACCGAAAGATTTTGATAACTGGAAAAATGTTGATAAAGAAGTTAAAGATAAAAAGAGAGAAAGAGAAGCTGACATAGGAGGTAGACCTGAGAAGGGCAGCACAATGTCTGGGAAAGAATCTGATGATGGATGTGCAGATGGTGAAATAGCAACTGAAAGGGAAAGAGGAGTTGTTAACTATGGAGTCCAGCATCCCAAGAGGATGCTTCGGCCTAGGGGCAGCCCACAAGTGGCGAATTGTGAACCCTGTTTTAGGTCCCAAACCCAGGACAGTGAGGGGTATGCTCTGCAATTCTCCTTTATTGCAGTTTTAATAGGAAGTATGTTATCCATATGATTGATTTTGGATTATTGACTATTACCGAGTGGAAACTTGCTTAAAAATATTTGATATGCATGTGGAAACTGCTATTATTGGAGCTAAGTGTCCAGTGATTTATACTATAATGATGGTTTCTAACGATAAAAAGTACTTTTATTGTTGCTGAAACCTTTAACCAAATTTGTCATTTTCATGAATTCTTTAGTATGTTGGTTCTTTTAGATTGGTTAAATTGAGCAACATTGCACTTTAATAATTCAAGATTAAACTATAGTCTATATTCATTATAACAAAGTTCCTTTATATATTGCAGATGTCAAGGTAAGCTGTCATATTCCATTTTACACAGCTGGAAATTTATTCGTGCACCATGGCCAATGGGTTGCAGGGGTGTTGAATGAAGGGATCTCCTTCAGACTGAAATTATTAGCTATCACTGCTTCATTAGATTTGTTTTTTAAACTTATTTCCTTTTCCACTCTCTTAATGCATTGGATATTCCAGAATGAGGTGTTAGCTCTCATATTTCCCTTTTCCCTTTCTTTTCTTCATTGTGCTGCATAATATTTTCTCAAGCTTCTAGTAATTGGTAGTTTCTGGGCCTTTTTAGGTTTCTGACACAACTAATGTGTAGCAAGTGCCAACAACTCGTGTTCTCTGTGTCATAAATTACTTCTACTAGCAAACATAGTAGAGCTTACTGATGGATGATAACAAAATATCTTGATAACATCGTAGTTCACAAGTTACATGATTTTCTTTTTATGGCTATTGAATTTACCTTCTGCTGCTTCAGGCAAATCTGAGGTTTCCTCTGTCATTTATAAAGCTAGTGAATGCATGCAAGAACTGATAAAGTTATGGGAGGAGTATGAAGCATCCCAATCTGATAAAAATAGTGAAAGCAGTCATAAGGGCCCCACTCTTGAAATTCGAATACCAGCAGAACATATTACTGCTACAAATCGCCAAGTAAGCATGCTTATTATGTAATAGTTGACTCTTTTGCATGTTTTCATCATATAATTTATTTCTTCTCTCATGCGTCTTTCTTTCCTTCCTTTTTTTATGTCTTCTATTACTGCTACAAATCGCCAAGTAAGCATGCTCATTATGTAATAGTTGACTCTTTTGCATGTTTTCATCATATAATTTATTTCCTCTCGTGCGTCTTTCTTTCTTTCCTTTTTTAATGTCTTCTTAATCTATCTTGGAATTGTATGCCTCTTGGCTCTATGGGGCTTGAACCAATGTTAAGGGGGTCAGAGGTGAGTGCATAGTTAGTTATATTCTTTTTGAGCCGTGGACTCTCTCTCACAGTCATCTGATTGTTGTTTGTCTGATCATGCTTTTCTATCCTTCCACAAGATATTGATTGTCTCTTGTTTGGGAGCTTGTGGGAAATTCTTAGGATTCATTGGGGTCAGAGCTCTTAATTGCCAGTATTATCCAAGGATGATTACACTCTGCGTGCTTCCAAAACAAATAAAAATGCTAAGTTATTACACCTAAAATGTATCGGTTCATTTAATTTATTAGTTCCAAGACATCAAAAGACGCAGAAGTTTAAAAGTTTGAAAGAATTCAACGTATTGATATTTCGTTATCATTCTAATGACACAGGAAGTTACAACACATCTAAAGCTATTTCTAACTACTTAAACTACCAAATATCTGGGCTTTAATAAAAAGTAATGATCCTTCCAATATGAAATTGCTGTAGCTACTTTCCTTTCTATTATGAAAATGCAACTTATAATTGGTTTGAGTTCCAAATAGAAAGATTTACCAATGGACAGGTTTTTAATTTTGTCGTCCATGAACTCTAGCCTCAAAATTCGGACTCTTACCATCTGTTCAAAATTAGGCTTTCTATTTTTAATTTTTTGTTTGAGTTGCTTGTAATATTCAATGAATCAAATTATTCGAATTGTGAATAGTAAGGTTCTAACAACCAATGGAATTTCCATTAGCTTCCTTAAAAAGTTTCAAACCTTTTCATTTTGTGTCAATAAGGGTTTCTTCAAACAGTCCAATTCTTATTAGTTTGGTTACGTGAATTTAACCAGCCTTTATCTGAAAGAATTGGGAGGTTTATAATTGATTGATGAGATCAGTTGTGTGGGGTCTGGTTCCTTTTATATGTTTATATGTGTTGTTTCTGCAAACCAAATTTTTGAATGATATGGCTATTCTTAAATTTTAAGGTCAATTTGTTGGTTGATAAGTTGTATGATGTGTTGGGTGCCTTCTATGTTCTGTTGTGTACAAATTTGTAGGGTGAATTGTCAGACAATCAACTTTCATTAGAAGAGAAGAGGCCTCTATAAGAGCAATTGTGACATTCTAGATCTAATATTACAGGATTTATGCTCTGCATAGTTTGATGCCTTCATGTTTGGGTATTAACTATTAGATAATTATGCTCATGCTTATGTCTTCAAGTCTATTAAGTGCAGGTAAGAGGTGGACAATTATGGGGGACAGATATATACACAAATGACTCTGACCTTGTCGCTGGTATGCTGTGACATGATGAACAGTATCAATTGTAGAATTTGCTTATATGTGAACTGAAACAAAACTGATGTTGCAATTTTGTTGCAGTTCTCATGCATACTGGCTACTTCCGTCCCACCGCTTCTCCTCCTCCACCTGCTATCCAAGAGTTACATGCTACTATCAGAGTGTTGCCTCCACAAGATAGTAAGCCCCTTCTATCTTGCTTTCTTTATGATGTTGCCATCTCTAAACACATTCACATCATGATCATGCAATCAAATAATGTGTACATGTAAATGTTACAAATCTTGATACAGCTACCCATTTGAACTTGTGTGTCTCTATGACTTACTTCGGAATGAAATTTGTTGTTTCTTGAAGTTCTTATGCTGTAAGTTTGTGAAAATAATGATATCACCTAGATGGTCTGAGTAGTTTGGGTTTTGGTTGAAGCCTAGTCAACTTTGTAATGGTGTGTGAGGTTGGCCTTGTATAATTGATTTTGCTGACGTCAAAGTCATGCATAATTCATATCCATGTTTGGACAAGTGCACCACAAGGATTTAAAGACATGTTCCAAACAAGATAACTAGATAAAATCTCGACATGCTTGAACTATGTTCTTTTGTCAAATGCCAAGATCACAATAATTTCTTTAATAGCATATAGCTATATGAGAAATTTAAATGACATAGGCGCTTATCTTTTTCTTGCTAGTATTTCCTTTCTACAAGTGTGTCCTTACCATTTATGCTTTACTTGTGTGGACTTTTAACAATGTAACTTTGACATGTGCATTAGGCTACACCTCTATGCTGAGAAATAATGTTCGTTCACGTGCCTGGGGAGCTGGAATTGGTTGTAGCTACCGTGTTGAGCGTTGCTGCATCGTGAAGGTGGTGGAAATTTTTTCACAATTGTAGTTTTAGTCTCTATTTTTCTGCAATTTATTGACATTCAGACATGTCTGAGGGTGTCATAGCGACATTGCTATTACCATCTTCACTAATATTGATTTCTGCTTTTGTTGTTTGTTGTTTTTTCTTACAAAATCCTAGTCAAGAAATGCCTTCAATCAAGGTTCTTTCTAATTTCTTGTTTATTTCAGAAAGTAGGTGGAACCATTGATCTTGAACCCTGTCTTACACATACATCAGCAGCGGAACCTACTCTTGCTCCTGTGGCTGTTGAACGGGCAATGACTACCCGTGCTGCAGCTTCGGTACGACATCGCCCTTTTCTTCCATAACCCTTTGAGTTTATGTTCTTACTCTTTACTTTTCTGTATGCTGTTCCTATATCCTGTTTTCAGTGTTTGATTGAGCAAATGTTATACTCAATTAGTAGAACTGTCATCTGAGGTAGAGTTCTGAGCAAATTTTATACTCGATTAGTAGAACTGTTATCTGAGGTAGAGTTCTGAGCAAATGTTCTACTCTTTATGATTTTGCTTATTTCAATGAAAATCATATGTTTGTGGCTACTAATAAAAAGAACTAAAATATTTTAGTGACCAAGCACTTTTCTGTTATTTGGACCTGCTTACATTATGATGGCTTTTCTCTTTCAGAATGCATTGCGGCAACAGAGATTTTTACGTGAAGTTACAATACAGTACAACCTTTGCAATGAGCCCTGGTAGATTCTAGATCTTTTTAATAACTATGATATGCTGCAATTTTCCAGATCTTTATGGACTTGGAGATTTTTGTGTTATGGAAAGTAGAAGTTAATTTTGTCATCATGCAAAATGGTTTGGAAGCAAGTTGCATTCTGTTTTATTAATTGTGATATCCATATCATGTGGTTATTAATGAAAATATCAACTGCATTGTGTGCAAATGTAAATGTTTGTCTATTGTGCCAGTAGTCGTTGACCTGTGGATCTTGCTTTTAATGCCCCTAAGGCTGCAATAAAGAGATGATGATGATCTGTTTCAACTCTGATGTAACAAACTTTTCTTCACATGAAAATTTAGATCGTTTATCATATTGTTGTGTATAAAATAGGTCATTGGTATTTGTGTTTGGGTTTAATTCTTTTTTTTTTATCAAGTGTAGAGGGAACAGAAAAGGAAAAGAAGGGCTTGAACATTTATATATAGAATATCTCTCAACTAAGATCTCATAGAGAGTTTATTTCATATCCACCCAAACAAATTCATTTATCTTTGCTGTGCATCAATCGTTTCATCATATTGTTTTGAAGTTGATAGCCTTCTAGGGAATTATTCTTCTTTTCTGTATGGGATTTTTCTGTTTTATGAAAACTAATAGCTACCAAGTTTATAAAGGCTTTTAAAGTTTTTTTTTTCCTTAGCGACACTTAACAGATATCCTCTATTAATATTTACAACTGCTGTGCCATTAGTTTACTATACGTGCCCTAACCCAAGATCTTGGTTTTATGTAGTTCTTCTAATATTTCATTTGATCAACTCTGAACTGTTTCCAACCAATAGACATGCTTATCTGAAGTTTAGAATGTTTCCATGACAGTTTACTGGAATTTAGAATGTTCCCATGACATAGTTCATTAAGTGTTTTATCCTCTTTGTTTGTATGAGGGCACAAACTTTCATTGCCTTGCAAGGTGTTTGCACTTTTATAATTTTCTTGTTGCTGCTGTTGTCCTTTAACTCGTATTTCTCGACATTTCTGTCAGTAAAATGATTGATGTTTCAATTTTGATGCCTGCATAATATATCAGGATAAAATACAGCATTAGTATTGTTTCTGACAAGGGTCTGAAAAAGCCTCTCTATACCTCTGCACGTTTGAAGAAGGGAGAAGTTCTATATTTAGAAACACATTCATGCAGGTACTCCCTCTCTTTTTCCTTTTTTTTTGTATTATTGTAAAATTGTTTTAGATTTTGTATTGTATGATTTTCATTTCTTTCTATAACTTGCTGAAAGCTGCCACAAAATTTCTAGATGATGATGACTTAAGTAATTTCAGGCATTATTTGTTTTGTTGTTTGCCCATGCATAGAAAAGAAAATTATATTGGTTTATACATGTCAATTTTTAGTAAAAATTCATTTTTTTGTGCAAGTCTGAGGCATTGAAATCATGTGGTGAATTCTTAGTGTTCTGATTTTGAATTTTTGATTTCCATGTGAAGGTACGAGCTCTGTTTTACAGGAGAGAAAATGGTGAAAGTGACACAGGCTTCTCAGGTGCATGAAGAGACAGATAAGTTCCATAATCACCACCCACATTCCTCAAACGGTGAGAAGCACGACTCTGATAATGTTCATATCGACGTTTTCCGGTGGTCTCGCTGTAAGAAACCACTACCGCAGAAGGTCATGCAGTCAGTTGGGATCCCATTGCCCCTGGAACATGTTCAGGTACTTCATTTCAAATTCTTTCCTTGAAGCTTGTCTTCGTATTTAGATGTTAAAGTTTGACATATTTTCATGGAAGAAACTCATATTGTCAGATTGTAGTCACGTTTTTCTTCAGTTTTCCCCCCCTTCAAGGCTGACTCCAACATCTGTGAATTTGAACAGGTATTGGAGGAGAATCTTGACTGGGAGGATGTGCAGTGGTCACAAACTGGTGTTTGGATTGCTGGAAAAGAATTCACACTTGCTAGGGTGCGCTTTCTATCTCCAAGTTAGCTATGGCTTCTTGCGTATCTACAAATAGCTGTGTAACAATGTGATGTATGCAGGAATAATATTTGGTTTGTAATGGTTTTATTTCTTAAATGAATCAAAGAATTGAAGTTAAATCTCTTTTCTTTTTTGTTTATAAAAAAACAATTATCCGTACCATAGCAATTGAGCAACCAAAACAGAAGTACAGGAACTTTGAGTATTGGGAAATCTGGCATTTCTTCCATTCCATGCAAGCTAATGACTAAAGGAAAGCATCTTTCTGCAATTTCTTTTTAGCAAAATTAATTTCAGTAGACCAGAATGATCGAACTTGTATAAATGTTCTCCTGACTGCTTGGAACACCTGGCTTCAAGACAACACGAGATCCGGATATTTAAGTATCTGTTTGGTAGTGTTGTTGCGATTGTTTTTTAAAAGTGTTTTTTATTCATAAATTTATCAAAATAATATTTTTTTTATTTTTTAAAAATTATTTTTAACATTAGAACATGAAAATAATTTAAATATATCAAAAAAATAATGAAAAATAAAAATAAAAATAAATCATTTTTTTTTTCAAAAACATTTAGCACCCGTTTGGCAACGTGGTGCGTTCCATGTTTACCAAATGGGATGGTGCTGTTCCATGTTTGCCAAATGGGATGGTGCTGTGGTGTTTGGTAAAAACCAAACACCATTTTTTTTAATGGGACCCACCGAAATTAACACCCAAACGGCGTTTTTTGAAAAGCACCTTGGAGGTGCTTTTCAAACGCCGATATGAACGGCGTCTGTCACACTTCCCTGACCCATCTAACATCTTCTCAAAACACCCTTGCCGAGAACCGATCTTCTCAAAGCACCATCTTCTCAAAACCGATCTTCCCGTTCTGAAAACGCCTGCACCCATCTTCCCGTTCTGAAAACTCTCTGGCCTTTCCTTTTCTTCTTCTTCCTTTGAAAACTCTCTGCACTCTCTTCACTGCACAGTCTTCTCCTCGTCACGAGGTGGCTAATGAAAAAAAATAATAGCTTTGATTCTTGATTGATTTGTGGATGGTGGCTAACCGGAGTCTCGTTGGCTACATCTCCTCCTCTCTTTTTTTCCCTTTTTCTTTTTTCTCCCTTTCAAATCTCAAGTTTAGTATTTTATTACTAAATTTCATCCTCTTTTTAGTCCAAAACATTAGAAAATAGAAATAACCCCGGTGGCTACTACGTTCCTGTTTAGAAATGTATTTAAATTTTTTTTTTTTTTTACTTTTTTAATGCACTGATATTAAAGTATGTTTTCAAAAATAAAAATATTATTTTAATATTTTTTTAAATTAAAATTAATTTAAAAAACAATCAAACCCAATCACGAGGCCATTCTCAAATGACAACGTGATCCATTTTCAAAAAAAAAATAATCAAAGTTATTATTCAAATAGAGGCCTGGCAGAGAAAAGGAGGGGGTGGTTACATTAATGGATGAAATTAGTTTGATGGGAGAATGAAATTATGTTTTTATTTGAAGTATTCACATTAATATAAATTGTTATTTATTTTTAAATTTATTTGTAGAAGTTATATATATATATATATATATATATATATATATGGATGGATGTATGGATGTATGTGTGTGTATATTTCCATGCACTTTTAAGTAATTTTACAAGTTAAAAGCAGTTTGTAAAGTTTGGAAACCAAACACCAAAACTGTTTTTTCTTCAACCTTCAACCCAACCACAGTTTTAATCAAACACTTAACTGCTTTTTTTGAACCACAGTAAAAAGCGCTTTTTTTGAAACTCTATTTTTTCAACCTCAACCGCAACAGCAACCGCAATACCAAACAGACCCTTAATCTACAAAGGAAAACGAGAGATCACACCGAGACGACATCTTGGTTAACACAAATTAAGCCCCATGTAATCAATTCTGTTAGATTAAATGATAACAATCCCGTAACGCAAGTCTACAGAATCAGGGCTTTAATTTTCCAATAATCTCAAAGTACGAAACCATAAAAAAGTGTTGAAAGATTTTAAAGATTTCATCTTGTGTGTATCTCCTTGTGTTTTATTTCCTTACAGTAAAATGGTGAGTATGTAAATCCTCCTCCTGCATGTCAATCAATTGATTGCTGCTTTGCATGACAGACTAAAAATAAGTTTGCAGTGTTGATTAAATTAAAACAACAAAAAGGAAAAAGATGGAAGACAGCTCGCTACCTCTGGTAAAGTTGTAGCTTCCTACCAATTTCATGACTTCTCCGAAGGATTAAACTTTAAAGCAGTGTAATGATTCATGGAAGTGACGATGGTGGTTTCCAGGAGGCAGAGAAACTAGTCTTTGCATACCGGACAAAGAAAGCACAAGGGATTTGCTGTTTATACCTTCGGAAGGTGAAGTCGTAGCTTCCTGCCAATTTCTATTGATAATATTAAATTAGGGTAAGCATCGGTGTTTTAACTTTGCCTAGAATTTTGATGCCTTTTCTCTTGATAAAGTCAAATCCCATCCAAAAGAATGGTGCAAGTCAGTGGTGGAGTGGGGGCTTCCTAACGCTAGCAATGCCCCTCGTCCCTTTGTGGAGTTTTCTCTGGTAAGCATCGTCTCTTAATTCCTCTCTCTCTCTCTCTCTCTCTCTCTCTCTCTTAATCTGTCGACCTCTATAATGAATTAACCTCGACTTCTTGTTTATATTTTCCTTGTTATTATTGGATTTATGATTCTTTTCTTTGTGATTTAAAGCCTTATATGTGATTTCTAAAAAGATATATTTTATGATTCTCTATAAGTGGTTGTGCTTTTCCAGAAACACGATCAGAGGCTATAAGAGATGTGTCATGGCGAGCTTTGGCTGGTTTAGAGAATGGTACCTGACTCACCACATTTCTACTCCAATAATACGTACGTCCATTCCTGTTACAGAAGCATTGAAGGAAATGAATTTTCAGGAAAACGGATTACTTTACAGAAACTGTAATACCTTTTCTTCGTTTTCATGTTTATTGTTTCCAGATCTTGTCATCTCTCTTCAGTGTTTTCTCCTCGAATGCTTTGACAGCAAAGTTGCCTGCCGAAGCTGGTCAACTTGACAGATTTGTAAGCAGACACCTTTTCTTTTTCGTGTGCGTCTTCTAATTGAAGTCACAGGTCTGTGAATCCGGAAAGGAGAGAATACGACTGTGTCTTGTTCTAAAAATGGCTTTGATGTAGAACAGGTTGCAGAATATCACCCGAAATTCAAAGGCAACTGAATTTCGGCAACCGGGTCGTCGAAGTCAGAATGACACGAAACTCACCCAGTCAATACGTTTCGACGTATAGAATTGATGATTTAAATTATTAACGATTTAAATGGAGACATGATTGTTCAATTCATACGTGACGATAACAATTCTTTATAAAAATTGAAAATAATTTTTTACATATATATTTATACTAATAGCAAAAAACTAGCAATGCAATACAAGAGCACCTTCCTAATAAATAATGGCAATTAACTTCCTTAAATTTTATTTATAAAAAATATATATAAAAAAAATTGATAGTTTTTGTAACTAATATTAAAGAGAATTTTTAATAGCACCTACAAAACTATAAAACTATAGTAATTAAAATTTAATCAAGTACTTTGAATTTATAGTTAAGACAATATAATTTGAATCAGGGTATTGGGAAATATTTGTTTTTGAGATTAAATCTATTTCTCAAATTGTTTTTCATCTAAAAACGTATTTTTTTTAAGATACTTAAATAATTTTAGTATACTAATATTAAAAAAAATTTAAAAAAATCTTTAATTATAAAATACACCATTACCAAACACAGCTAATTCACATGTTACATACGACTTTATTATCTTAAAAAAATACATCACCGACCAAATATGAAAATCCTTACCAAACACAAGGATCAAGTTGACAAAAACAACGTCAGCCAAGACATCATCAAGAAGGTCAAGGTTAAACCAAACTCATCACTTTGCGAGACCCTGTCGCAATTTTATTTTATATATATATATGTACCGCATAATGTTTCTTGTTGCTATCAATGCGTTTGCTCCATTCATTGAATCAAAAGTATAGATTTTGTTCATTTTGCGAAAGGGGTATGATGGATACGGTTTATATCTCCCATGGGTCACCAATGATGGCGATCGATGAAAGCATACCAGCAAGGAAATTCTTGAAGACATGGCAACAAATTTTTAAAGAAAGACCAAAAGCCATTCTTATTATTTCTGGCCATTGGGATACCAAAGAACCAACTGTTAATGTTGTTAATCGCAATGACACCATTTATGACTTCTATGGCTTCCCCAAATCCATGTATAAGGTACTTTTGATAAATATTTTCTCTCTCTCAAAGTTTTCTGCTTTTTGATTTCAATGTTTTTTCTTATCTGGGTTGGGGATTTTTCAGGTTGATTAAGTTTTGAAGAGACTATGATCTGATATTTAGGTAGACAAATGTCTTTGGTTTGGGCCAATTGCTTCTTTTTTGTTTTATACATGCGGGGATGTTTTGAAAGTTTTTTGTTTTTTCTTTTATTTTTGAAGGTTTTCTCTTATCTGGGTTGGTTGCTCTAATTGTAGCTTGATAAACTCTTAAGAGTGATAGGTATGATGAGATCCTGGGGAAAAAGAATAAGTTTTTGATTGATGCCTGTGATTAATTGCATGACTTGGAGTCTCAAGTTGAAACTAACCTGTGGTAAACTGTTATTGTTAATTTGTTGAAATTTTCTTACATCGAAGAACTTCATCTAGGTGATGATTAAAAGGCTAACAAAGGCAATGAACTAGGAATTTCTAGAGAGGTCATAGTCAGTTTTTCCTATCAAGTGAACAGGCCTCGAAATTCTTGCTGATGATAGACTTTTTCTTCCAGACTCTACAGTGACTTGGAGACATGTACTTGTATAGAGTTGTAATTAATCTGAACAGAACAGCTTACAGGAAGTTTGGTGTAATTAGTTAGGGTTTTCAAGTTGAAACTTGTCTTTTTATTGTTAATTGGATCTTTTTATTTATGTTTCCAATAATTTTCCCCTTCTTCCAGCTCAAATATACACCACCAGGTGCTCCTCTATTGGCGAAGAGGGTGAAGGAACTGCTCATGGAAAATGGCTTCAAGCGTGTTCATGAAGATAAAACACGAGGAGTTGATCACGGCGCTTGGGTTCCTCTGATGCTCATGTATCCTGAGGCTGACATCCCAGTGTGCCAGCTCTCTGTTCAGACTGATAGAGATGGAACTTACCATTATAACTTGGGGAAGGCATTGGCCCCCCTCAGGGAGGAAGGTATCCTCATCATGGGATCTGGAGCTACTACTCACAACTTGGGGACCATGCAACCCAGCGGCAGTCCTGTTCCGTCATGGGCTTTGCAGTTTGATACCTGGCTTAAAAATGCTCTTCTTGAAGGAAGGTATGTTTTCTCTTTGGAAAATTCTTTGCTTGTAGTATACTAGACACCTGCAAATCAGGGCATCATATCTATTCATCCTGTACTTGAATTGATGAAACTCATATGTTCATAGGGGAGGGTGGTATGGATTCGTCAGGCTTGTAACTTTTGAAATTATCGCTTTCTGGAGAACTTTCATTCTAAAAAAACTTTCTTGGGAGTTTTCCGATCTCTAGCTCCTGGTGTTCTTGGTTTTCAGAATGTGTGATTAGAAATGGTGTTTGTTTCATTTGAGTAATTGTAATCAGGGCATCATATCTATTCATCCTGTACTTGATTTGATGAAACTCATATGTTCATAGGGGAGGGTGGTATGCAATATGGATTCGTCAGGCTTGTAACTTTTGCAATTATCACTTTCTGGAGAACTTTCATTCTAAAAAAAACTTTCTTGGGAGTTTTCCGATCTCTAGCTCCTGGTGTTCTTGGTTTTCAGAATGTGTGATTAGAAATGGTATTTGTTTCATTTGAGTAGTTGTAATCTTGTGAGTTCAAAATGATCACAATCTTTTCTTCTGAGCAACTCTACTTTTAATGATTGAAGTGATTGCTTTCTCGTTTATTAGGATTTAGGCATGGTCTTTTTCAAGATCACTATCAATTTCTTCTCTCTTGATGCTTCCACTACTAACTAGCTTTGAACATGCGTTACAATTGCTGATAGAACTGGTATTATGGTAACATATGATCTTCAAACTGTTTTTTCCAAGTATAGCTGAGAATTTCAATCCATTTCTAAAAAGTATGATTTTTGTTGAGGAAAGCAACAGGCAGCGGCCAACGCTGCTGCTTACCGGTGTTCTTAACTTGATCAATTTTGTGGGGAGGTTCTCTGTTGAATATCTTCTCCAGATTCTTTCAATTTACTCTATTATTTGTACATCAAAATGTATTCCACATTCCCACTCAATTACACTAATCAAGGACAGCTACAATTTTCCTCAGTTGATTTTGCGTCCAAGCAAGTTTTCATGACTTGGTTTTTTCGCTCTTTTTGCGCAGATATGAAGATGTGAATCACTATGACTCCAGGGCACCATATGGAAAAATGGCTCACCCTTGGCCAGACCACTTTTACCCTTTGCATGTGGCCATGGGGGCGGCAGGTGAAAATGCCAAAGCGAAGCTAGTGCACCATAGTTGGGACCATGGCACCCTTTCTTATGCTTCATACCAGTTCGCAGCACCTAAATAAAATCTTCATCAACATTACAGGTGCTGCTGGAGTTCTTGTACTTGTGAATTTGTATTCTTATTTTCTTAACAAACTATTCTGTATTTGCTGGATGAATTAAATAAATTTCACTGGATATGATAGTATGGCTGAAATATTGTTTAGATGTGATAGAGATGGTGGAGTATATTCATCACTCCAATTATTATAAACAGCAATTCTTAAGTTTCTTTTATTTAGAAGCAATCACTATGTATGAAGTATGAACCAAAAGTTTTATATATAGAGAGAGAGGTAGAATCGTTTTTTAAGTCCCCAGCTTATTCACCAACTGTCAACCAGGTTTCCAAACTAATGTTTTAACCAATTGGGTCCCTAATATTAGAAACCAAAAATTTATTTTTATAAGTTTTAAAAATTTATATATAAGCATAAGCTTAGGGAATGTCAGGCGAACATGGATATGCCTCTTGATGCTTCTTTTAGATGTTCTTGTTGGGATTAATGGCATGGTTGAAACTTTACTCATGCGGGAAAGCATAAATGACCTTTTCTAGTGATGTTAGCTTCTTCTACCTTGATGTAATTTTCTATTATATGTTTGACGTTAAAAATGTTTTTTAGAGAAAGTGTATAACCTTTTTCTCAGGGAATAGTTGTAGAGTTCATTAATGAGGGCTTCTGCCATGATGCATTTAAAGATCTTTTCCATCTCAAGCATTTCTTCAGTAATAGCAAAGACTTACGTGGTGCTTTTTTAGCAAGGATGCTCGTCTTAAAACAAAAGATGAGCTTAGAGCATGGTTGTCCAAGTTTACATCTGTGCCTTTAAATTCTGAAAGTTATCCCACATCGAGTAAAACGATATGCAGGTATAGAATTGAGTTTATAAAAATAAATCAAGAAGGCATATAAACCTTGCTTACCTGGACTGATAATTTTGGGTGGCTGAAAATTTGGTGAACTCGTAAAATTGGACCGATCCGGTCTGATTTTACGAGTTTAACCGATTTTGATCGAGTTTAACCAAAATCGATTTTTCTACCCGAGTTGACAAGGTTTGATGAGTTGACTCGTAAAATCGGACAATTTTGCGAGTTAACTCGTGATTTTAACAATAATGTCTTAGAGTTGAGATTTTGAAAGTGGACAATAAAGCTAGGATCTAAGTTATGGTATCATGAACATGCATATCCATGAAGCATTGTTAGAAGAATCTTGCACATTGCATCAATTTCTTCAGTGAAAAGCTCTAAAATGTTTCTCATATTCTATACATGCTCTCGAAGGTCTATGAGCCCTTTATAATTGACTAGAGTAGCTTTTATAAAGACTTGGTATTGGAAAAGTCGAGTGTAGAGGATTTTAGAACATAATAAAGATTATCTTATTAGATTGTGTGTTTGCTGAAAAACTCATAAAGTTATGGAGTTCATCTCATGTCATTTTCTTTCTTCTTTTTCCCTGTAGTGATGAGATTCTTGTTGGATGCTAGCCAACTGTTTGGCTTCCAACCACTTCCTTTTTCCCTTTTGTTTTCGAATTTATTTATGTAGAAAGGTTTAGATCGATTCCTTTCTTTAACACCTGCTACAAAAACTTCTTCACTTGATCTTTGTTGTCTGGCCTACCTTTTCTCTACAGCTTGCAATGTATTAACCAACTCTTGAAAGCTCATCTCAGAAAAATCTTTTGAATCTTTCAAAGAATAAATTTTGTGCTCAAATTTTTTTGGTAGGCTTACCGGAACTTTCTCCACCATCCTTGAATTTGAAAACTCTTCTCCCAAAAGTCTTACTTAATTTACAAGTTTTGAGATTTGAGAAGAAAACTCTTTTATAGCGTCTGTTTCCCTCATTTTCAAGGCTTCAAATTGTCTTCTTAAATTCAAGACTTGCATTTTTCTTGATTTTTCATCCCCATGAAATTCTACCTTTAATTTATCTCATGCTTTCTTGGCAGATTTGCAGGCCACGATCCTTGTGAAGATCTCTTCACTCACAGCATTATGTATACAGTGCCTTGAATCCTTTTGCCCTTTTTTCATTGAAAAATTTCATTTGAGCTATTGTTGAATTGTTTCCAAGAGGAGTTAGCTGCTTATCCTTCTCCACAAACTCTCATAAGTAAAAAGCTTTCAGGTGGGTCTCTATTTTTATAATTCAAACCTGTGAATGATGGTGTTTTGGCAGGAAAATTTGTAACAAACTCCATTGAAACAACCTACTCACACTCTTTTTTTTTCACAAACCCTTCAAAGCACTCTAGCTTTGATTTCCCTTTCAAATTTCATTTTTAATCACTCGTGTTTCACATAATCTTTTCAAAAAATAAACTGCTCTAATACCAATCGAAGAAAATTCAACTGTTATTATTTGATGAACACAAATAACAACACTAACAGTTACTGTTTGGATTGTTTTGCAGCAATCTTTGCTAAAGAACTTGAAGAACCAAAAAACATGAATAACAATTTAATTCGGGAATCAGGAGCAGAATTCAGGTAAAATTACTCTCATCCCTTTTCCTTTATTTACAGAGAAATTAATAGAGATATTACTGCCACCACTTGATGTAGTCTTGGAATCAATAACCTTCAAACTTCAACAATACTAAGGTTAAAGTGATATATTAAACGCTCAATCCAAACCGAGGTTAATATATAGCTAGGAAATATCAACAATATACACAAGGACAAATCTATTCTCTTAAGCCACTTCACAACAACATTCAGTTAATTCTACGACAATCTGATCTTACTTCTCCTTTTGATCCTTCCTTGACATCGAGCAAGCTCATTTTCACCATCGCCTGTTGAAAATCAAGGAAAAACGTGGCCTGGTTCTTCGCATAGCCATCGGCAATTGATTTTGTTCTTGGATCACTGTACAAGGTTTGGTCTGAAAAAAGAAGTCCCGATTTCCTTTGCAATGCTTGGAAGTAGGAGTTATCGAAATTATTTCTCGTCATATCAAAGGGTTGTTCTGCATTGTCTCCACCACTACATGTTTTGGACAAAGTCTTTGAAAAGTCTGAATCCATTGTCGGATCACTCAACCTATTTTTGAACGATGAACACCTTGCCACCCCTAATGTGTGTGCCCCTTCATAAACCAATTTATCACAAAACTATAAGATTTTCAGGGAAGAAAAGGAAAGAATCAGAGCAGAATCATCCTTAAGAAACCTTCTTTTAAGGATACAAAGAAGAAGATCCCGTGTGTGGGATTGGATCATCGCTACTTACCGGACAAGGCAACCATGTCTCGGGCACTGAAACCACGCTGGCCAAAGGCCCTAACGAGCTCCGATGCATTAAAAGATGGGGCAGGCGCGCTGAAAGTATCTTCAATTTTAGACCTCCTTCCATCTTTTCTTCCTTTTGGTATGTCATAAACTGGACCTCCTGACTGGACGTAATTCCCACCATGCCATATACATTAGAAGATGTTAAACCGGTGTTATTAAACCTACCCCGGCCAAGTAGGTTAATCCCAAGTAGGTTAATTCTGTCGAAGAATTTGGTTCCAATTCTGCTACAAATTAGTGATAAGTTTTTTATTAATATTAGTCATTTAAATTCTATCATTTAGTGATGTGTTTTGATTGTTCTTTTCTACTTCTAGTTTAAATCTTATCTATGATAAGATTAGTTTAAGAGTTTGTGTTTGATTAGAGTTTTTCTTGTAATCCTTTGATTTCTTCTATAAATACAATTAGAGGGATGACAAGAAAAAATAGATATTAGGTTTTTACCCCTTGATCTCTTTATTCTTTGTTCTCAGTTAAGAGCTGAAATATTTCAATTAATTTTTAGGTAAGGGCTAGAATTTTTCAGTTGAAATAACAGGCACCTCTATATTTCAACAATTGATATCAGAGTTTTTTCCAATTTTCCAACAAATCCAAGACTTGATTAACTCGGAAACTGGCCGGAGTAGGGTTTAAAGAAAATCAAAATAATATCAACTTAAATAAACCAGGTTAATTAATCCATATAATGGAAGAATTTTGTTACCGAAGCAACAGCCTCTGTAGCAGCCATGGCAACAATGTCAGCGCAGGAGACAACACCAGGGCATTGGTTTTCGAGTTGCCCCTTCACATCATCGATGAGTTCAAAGCCTCTCACGCTTAGATTTCCTGGAGATTCCTTCTCTGCTGTGTTATTCTTTGTTGAGTCAAGCAGGACAGACCCATCACATCCCTGTTTAAATTATTTCGAAAAGTCCCACCAAGAAAAAGAAATGATTCAGAGACAATTGAACTGCTTAATTTTCATGGATATGTGTGCGTGCTATCAGAACCAAATATTTTGCTATATGTACATATTATGAAATTAAGAGAAATATGAAAGTCACGATTATTAATTTTGCATGAAGTCCAAGTTATTAAAAACAAGGTTGTCAATATCGTTCTGGTCGTCGTTTCGGTTTTTCTATTAAAACGAAACATTCTAGTTTCGGAGCGTTTTGGCGTGCCATTTCGGGGTTGTACTGTTCATATATAATTAATTATATATATAAAAAAAAATTAAAATATTAATTTAACAAGCATAATTAAAATTCAAGATAAATTAACTTTAAATTATACAATATAAACACAAAGTCAAATAAACATAATCTCAAAATTAGAAAAAAAATCACAAGTTAATCAAAATAAAAAGAATTTTAAGGCCGGAATGGCACACCCGGAACAGTACCGAGACGTTCCGGCCGGAATTTGGCCGGAATTTCCGGAACGGGCCGGAATTAAAACCGAGATGAAAACAACGCCGTTTCATCTCGGTTTTTTTAACGGCATGAAACGTTTTGGCCGGAACAGAACGGAATTGACAAGACTGATCAAAACTGATGGATGAGTTTTTTTTTGGCTAATTTTCTAAACCCCCATTTTCTAGACAATTTAACTTGATGGATCATTAGTTTTGAAGTACAAATCGAGGTTAAAACTTGATATTTTGTTTATTTCATGTTTTTTTAACTAATCTAAGTCCTATCTAGATCCCAAATTATAAAAATAGAACTATCAAGACAATTAGGATTCACAAGTATGGGATAGAGTACCTTTTCTATGCCAAGGCTGTTTTTCCTCCTAAATTTGAAAGGCCTTGGAAGAATATAAAATCCATAAATCTCCCTCCCTCTTTCATATCAAATTAAATTAAAATTAAATTTTTTGAATAATCCTAGTAATATTATATCCAAATTTCATAGAGGTGTATGGATAATGAGATAGTAAATTAAAAAAAAAAGTAATTACTTGTATGGATAATGAGATAGTAAATTAAATAAAAAATAAAAAAAGGGGGTAATTACTTGTATCCAGCAATCATGAAAATGCATTCTAACAAGACCAGCTGCTAAGGTAGGATCAGACTGCAAAGCACTTGCTACTGTGTTCCTCACAATTGGCTCGGCAAATGGGCAACTGAAAACGTAGTAGTCCATGCTCAGGCCATTTGCTCCATCTCTATATCCACCTGCTATTAACTCCATCAATAAAAACAGAGCAAGAAAGTTAGCCATCGCCATGTTTGCTAGATTGGAAGGGAATATTTGACGAGGAGCAGCATATGTATGGCAAAAGAAAGATAGGCTGAGGATGCGATAGGATGAGATATTTGATTGAGGAGTGAAGAGGAAGGTAGCAACGTGTGTCAATGTGTATTATCTATACAATTGAAAGGGCTGTTTGAGAGTGCGATTGCGGTAGCTTTTCAAAGTGTTTTTCGTGCCGAAATACATCAAAATGATATTTTTTTATTTTTTAAAAATCATTTTTGACATCAGCACATCAAAATGATTTAAAAACACAAAACATATTCATTTAAAATGAAAAAAAAATCAAATTTTCGGCAAACATTGGTTGCAACGCACTCCCAAACGGGTCAAAGTGTGGAATTGATATTATTATTTTGTTTTGTTTGTTATGGTTTGAAAAAAAAATTAAATATAAATATGTATATTTTAATTTGTATTTTTGTAACTAGATTTCAAGATAACTTCAGTGGAATCTGTGCAAAACTATAATATATATAAATTGTATAAACTATTTTAAATATGTAATATAGAGAAAAACATGCGAAGTTAAAGGAGTGGGTAATCTATCATTTTCTTCACCAACTAATAAAATCTAATATACAATTTAATAATAATCTTATTTTATGTCAATTATAGATTCAATAATGCACGCTAATGAAATCATTAATTTGCCACCATGGAGACACGTATCAAAGTGCTACCAAATCATGTAATTCCTTGTTACACACACTTATACACCTACAAGACAGACATGGAAGCTTTTACACACCTACCTTGAAATCTATCTCCAAATTTAAGTTTTTAAATTAAAATGATTTTTTAATATAATATTATAACCTTGTTGATCAAATTATTACTCGGTTTAAATCTCATTGTTTTATTATATTTGATATAAAAAAAAACAAGCATAAAATAGTATATATTTATACAAGTTTCAAGTCTAAAAAACTCACTTAAAATAATATAAAAAAATGATATAAGTTATATTTTAAAATCTCAGCTAAAAATTTAAGTTTTTGCGTTAAAATAGTTGTTTGACAACGTGCACGCATGTATAGATAAATAGATAGAGATTATACCTCTGATGATTTTTAATAAATAAATGAATGCAGCAATTCTATATATATATATATATATATATATAACGCAATTAACATTTATATTTTTTAATTGAAATTAAGGAAGTTCTTACCATTTACGAGCTGAAGTTAAACAAGTCAATCAATTTTTATTAAAATAAATTTCACTCAATTTAATATAAATCCGATTTGAGACTGGTTAAATAATGATTTTACAACAAAACATTGGGGTAATCTATCTTTTAATTAAATGTTAACATCAAAGAAAATTGCCAGGTTATTTTTCGAATAATGGTTGGTTTGGGATACCATCTTATTTCTCTTCTTTAACCCCAGCTACGTATATAGACCTGGTTGATGATCCCTTCAAAACATGAACTCAATAACGTGTAGTTCTTTTTCTTTTGCCTTGGTTAGGATTATGTACACGAGATATACAGAAACGCCACTGGCATCATATTGTGGGACCAACCGCAATGACGCACCTTCTAGGCCACAATTTATCATGTACACATTTAACCTATTGTTGTATGAAAAAAACTGGCCCAAGAAAATGAACAAGGGGTGGGGGGCAATTTACAGAGTCTAAATTTTCAGAAACACAAGCTGTATCCACCACAGCTTCTTCTGCCACTGTCACCGACAGAAAGTCACTTCACTACGGCACCAGGTTTCGTCACCAAGCTGACGCCTCTGCATCTGAGACAGACGAACTTAGCAGGCACTGGATCCGAATCTGGGATGCCAGAACACCTGGTGTGTTGCCACACTCCACAAACATCACAGGCTAACATTCTTTCTCCATCATCATCTTTAGCACCGCAACAGCAGTCCACAGTCCATCTCTCTGTTCCTCTTTCCATCCTAAATTTACCAAGACTATTTTTTCCCATGCACCTTCCTCGGACTCGAACAGATTCAGTTGACCCTATCAGGAGCTTGACCTGGGTGGAATCATCAACACCACTATAACCGAGAAGCTCTTCAGCATGGAATCTCCTGAACATCAAATAAACATCTTGAAATGCCCTGGACGCTTCAAGCTTGAGGTCAAAAACTGTAGCATTTGAGGGCAGGACAATTATTTCTGGGGGTAGATCCGGGACATTTTCTTCCAGCTGATCCACGATTTCCACCTCACATGACAGGCATATAGTAGGTGGATTTGGGGCTGATGCCGTTTCACATTTGCTGTAGTCTTTCATGAACTGCTTGCAGTCAAGAAGTTTTCTGGCTGAGCTGATTACATCACTTGTGGCCTCAGGTCCATAGCTCATCATGGTTTGAGGATGTAGCATGTTGTCGTAAAGGAATCTCAGGTCCTGTATAAGGTTTCCTTCGGATGGGCAGGTAATGACAGAAGAGCCAATGGTAGCAGGGCGATTTGGGGAAGGATTTCCGGGTTCCAGTCTGTAACATATTAGAACACATGCAATGCTTTAGTGTTGCACTGAAAATCACACTACATGAAATACAAAGATGCAGATCTTAGCCCTAGTAATTACTAGTACCATCCAACTCCATCAAAACCATAAACTCTATTTATATTGGCATTTCCTCAAACATTGTTTTCATCAAAATGAAAAGTACTAAAAATTACTTTCATAAGCATTCATGTCTTTCAACGATCTAGTTAGTACACAGAAGATGATTGCTATGTTGAGCGTTAGCTTAATCATTGCCAAATTAAACAAGAATAAGATACTACAGTTGGTATAATATAACTACAGAAGGGCTGCAATACTCCCAGAAAATCTCATCAAATTTGAATATGTTATATAGCCAATCATGAATTAATTAATGCAGAGATTAATTGCTGACCTGTACTCCAAAGAACCTGAACTAGGATTGCATCGTGACCTAACAATCATTCCATCCGCTGCAAATTTCCCTCCTATTTCCTTCAGACAATGATCAAGGAGCTCTGGAGGAGCCACTTTGCAAACAGCACCTCTAAGTGCACGCCAACTTACCCAGTTGGACCCAGAAACTGCTCGCAGTACTCTAAACATGGCTTCTTCAACACGTTCTATATCACTCCTACTCCATGAAGAAGAAATCCCTGATGCATAAATACAGCGCTTCTTGCAGCTAAAATCATCAGCCCTTGAGGGAGACTTGTGAGCATCGTGGATCAGACTTATCAAATAACAGAAAAGATCTCTAATATTTACAAGCTCCTGATCTGACAAAGATTGGTAAAGCTTTATTATATCCAGCAAGCGAGTTTGCAGTTTCTGCCCTTCAGAAAGAAAGATGGACAAAGGTAGGCTGTAGAGTGCTTCAACAGCTGACTTATACGCATAGACTGTCAAACCAAAACTACCAGCACCAAATTCATAGCCCCAGTCACCATACCATGAATGGCCTTTGGTGATAGCATGAAGTAGCCTGTACTCTAACCCATATTTCTTTGATACATCCATCACACTGACCTTTCTGTTAATGCATGGAAAAAGACAAAATAGCTGGTTTAATTCACAGCTATAATTAGATGAAATCAGGAGGCTAATGGAATTCATGCTACCATATAGGTTATCAAAACCAACAAGATAAGGAAGCATAAGATACCAACTGTGTTTTGATCTCCAGAATACTATCCACAAAACCTTGATTTCAAGAGAAGCATAGAGCATTCTATCTACCAAATTGCAAGATAAATTATAACTTCCAAAATCCACATCAAAATAATTTGACAAATAAACATTTCAATGACCCAAGAGAACAGCACCGCAGATAAAGCTTCTACAAATCTGAGCCCTTTCACGCTTATGTTTTATCCTTTTACAGGTAGCTACCAGAATATCATCTACTCATCCCAATCTCCACATATTCAAATACTCCTATACCATAAAACATCTGCCGATGATAATATCTACTTAGACAACCACACTGAAGAACTGAAGATTTATGAAGAGAACTCCAGCGTAGATTTTTAGCTAGCAAATATTAGAAATCATCTTCAGCATAATGGAACACTCTCACTACGTAGCAAGCATGAGACTGTAAGTGCAATCAAGAATCCTAACCTGACTCCAAGAGTTTTACATAACCGATCCCAAAAGTCCATGATATGGACTCCTGAAAGCAACCTGGAGCCCCCTTCTTTTCCATTTACCCTAAGAAGGTGCCCGTAACCATTTGCATGGATGACACCATGTAAGAGATGAGTGGTGTCTTCCAACTGGTGATAGACCCACTCTTCAACATCATCTGCAGTTGTCACATGATTGCATGTCTTGCACCTAAATAGAAAATTCAAGACGATCATCAGAAGCCACAACAATGTTAACATTGACCCAGATATGAATCAAGCTCAATACACCTATGATCATGATTCAGTTCCGCAAAAAAAATTGCAATTCTAACTAATACAAAGTTAAGAATTTTCTTCAAATAAAATAACCACGTAAATAAAGTGCGCTCATGAATTGGTATAACACAGCCAATTTTCTTGACCATGCTATGCACCAGCATGCGTGTTTTACATGAAAATATCAATTAACGATAACTATAGTTCAACAGAGATCTAAACAAAGTACTGGTAGATAATTACACTGCATCCCATCATAGGTATGCACAATGCACCAGTACAATACGTAACTAAATTATGCCATGCAATAAAAGAACAAGACACCATATACAACATATTATCACAATCAATTCTCTAAAAAGAAAAAAAGGAAAAGTGCCCTGACCTTGATTCAGACAAATGCAGGACATCTCCGCAACAAGTGCATGGCTTATGATACCCGCCAATGGAGTTACCATCAGCTTTAATAATAAAATGGTAACGCTTGCTGCATACTGGATGACCACTCCAACCTACAAAGCAGACAAAAAAACAACAATTAAGTAACACGCAATTAATATCTATGAAGTCACAACATTTTTTTTATACAGAAAAATCAGTAGAAAAAATCAAACAAATACAAAGAAAAAAAATTGTTCTCATTTCCCAACTCCATTATAGAAGATTGAGTGCATTCTAATCCATCTTCAGGATACCAATTTTACATTTAAAAAAAAAAAAAAAAAAACATCCCATGGCCCACATTACACACTTCTAGACAAATCCAAAACATTTTAAAAAAATAAGGATTTTTGGTCAACCCACCCAACCACCCCATAAGTTCATCAAGCACCCTGTTTGGGGTCACACAACCAATCCATACTCCAAAGATGCCCCATGTTTAACTCCAGAACTTCCCTCTTCTATCCTGAGTTACAAGATTGAGGGCACACTAATCCATCTTCCGAATACCGATTTCACATTAAAAAAAAAAAAATCACCCCATGGTTCATATAACACACTTCTAGACAAACACAAAAATTTAAGGAAAAAAAACTTGGTCAACTACCACCCTATTTGGGGTCACACAAAAAAAAACAATCCTATTCAAAAGACAACAGCATCATCAACTCATTTATCCATTCCACAACCAAAGCATTGTTGTCCAAGCAAATGGAACAGTCATCACAAAACATGAGTTAACCCCCACCCAGACCCACATCGAAAGAAAGCAACACAGATGCCACTATGACACGGTCCCACCAGCAACAAAAATCTACTCAAAACACTACATAGTAGAAAAGGCAGGCCACCACAACAAAGACAAGCAAGCATGAGACTTCTATTACCCAAAAAGAAAAATAATACTAAAAGTAGGAAGCCACAGCACGCCACGTGTCACAAGTACTAGCCTATCCTAACTGAGATAAAATTAAACTACACTTAGACCATTGTCCTGTCATTATCACTCTGGCCCCCATATTCCGTTAATCCAGGTTACAGAAAACCGTGATTTTCTCACGGTACATTGCTACCATCTCATTTATTCTTTTTCTACAAACAACGTCACGAGTCAATCTCGTGAATTACCGCGATATTTTAAATCTTTAAATTTTCCAAATAAAGCAAAAGGAAAGAGAGGCACGCAAAACGAGAGAACTCTCGAATTTCCCGCCCCAAGGCACCCGGCAGGCCGGGGAAAAAAGGTCAAGGGTAAAAGGGGGATCTTGCAATAACTCGAGCTAAGTTAACTCACCAACAACTCGACACTGATCACAGTAAACAGATCTAGATCTAGCCACATCCTCCTCAACAACATCCAAAGAAACCACACCGCCCCCCGCATCCGCACCGCTGCACTCCACTAAGTCACCGACTTGAAACGAGATCTGCCATGTGAGTAGGTGAGGGAACAGCGAGGAAGGCGGAGGCAACAGTGCGTGCTCGGTTAAAAACGACCTGATGTTGGATCTGAAAGGACCGCGGGGTGGAGGAGGAGAATAGGAAGAGGACGAGGAGGAAGGAGAGGAAGGGAAAGAGAGGAAGTTGTAGAGATCAGCTGTGACTCTCCTCTTCATCCTCTTAATCGGTCTCCCGTTGACAACCATATCCGATACGGCGCGTGTGGGGAAGTGGAGTCCAGAAAGTTCTAGATCGGGAAGATCTGACGATGGATATTGAATGATTGGGGAGACAGGAGGTGGTTTTAGTGTTTGTGATGAAAAAGGGAAAGTGGGAGTGAAAGGGAAAACGGATCGTTTTGGGGTTGAGGAAGTGACTGTGATTTTGGATTTCAGAACAGCCTCGGATTTCTCTGGTTGAATTTTGATTTTAGAGGAGAAATCTTAGCCGTTAAGAGTGCTGACTGGTTCTAAACGTTTACTAAATATCGAGGTGGCTTGGTTTATAATTACTGCATTACCCCTTGATGTAGGGAACGAGGAAGCTTCGCGAGTACTCTTTGGAAAAAAAGAAAATAAAAAATAATAATAATTAAGGAAATCATTGATTAAATTAATGCCCAAGATTGCAAACGGAGGAGTCATGATGCATTGATGCTATCGTGTCAACGTGGATGCATGTTACCAGATATTAATATTTCATAGTTAATATATAATGAAAAGTCAATATCAAGTGTACATATCTATGGAATTAAATTTAACAATAATTTTCACGTATGGTTAAATATAAATAATTAAAATATAAATTTAACAAAAAAATTATTCTAGATATATAAAAGATAAAATGCTAAAGATTATATAAATATACCTTTCAATGTCTCTAAAGTATTTTTTTCAATTTAAAATAAAATTTAATTCAAATTTAGAATTATAAAACTTCAATATAAATAATTGTTTTATATAGCTTGAAAACACTTTAAAATCCTACTTTATAATCTTTTTTATTTACTAATTATGTTCATGTATTATTAACTATCAATAAAAATTATGTTATTTCTCATATGTATTGAATCATATCTTATAATTTCTTTTATGTACTCATTATTTTTATATATTATTAATTATAAATAAAATATTATTTTGTCTTTTACTCTATTTTTTAATCCATTAAACAAATGGTATTAGACTTTGTCAACCTATTAGTAGTAGTTAGGTTTAATCAAAATATATTTCATAAGTTATAAGTCGTGGTAATTGTTAGTGAGTTGTAATAAGTTAAGTTAGGTTTAATGGACTTGAAGGGTATTTTCACTACTAGGCATACCTTATTAAGTTTCATTATTATTTACTTCCTTTAAATTTATACTTAGTCTTTCCCTTGTAGTCCTAGGGCTAACTTATCAGTCTTTTATCGTAATATGTTTATGGATAAAATTGTTATCATCTAGATGTTTTGATGATGCTTCCTGATGTTATTGTCTTATTAGTGAAAGAATTGGTACATAGAGATAAAATACACTTCAAGCCGATCAGTGCAAAATCTTAAGAGTAGAATGAGCCAATTAAAGAAGCTAATGGACAACAAGGAGATGGGGTATTTTTTGGCTAAGTCACTAGTCATGGTAAGTCTTAGCAGCAATAAATTATATTGACATTTACCTCATGATTTTAATATACTTTATCTCGTACACTTACTGCCCCAAAGACATTGCTCGTCTTCATATAAGAAACTACACAATATAAATATTAGTATGATAATTTATTCATTTCTTATTGAAATTAAGGTACAATATATTAAAAAACACAAAATAAGAAAATGAAATGCTATAAAGTTGATTTTATTTGAAGGTCCTACCCTGATTATAAACACTATTTTGTTTTAATTTTATATTTTCATCTCAAAATAATAAATTAAGTTCTTGTAGGTATTTTGTCTTTTTAGCTATTTGCGTATTTAGTATTGTGATGCATAGTATTTTTCAAAATATTTTTTTGTTTGAAAATACATCAAAATAATATTTTTTTATTTTTGACATCAATATATTAAAATGATAAGAAAACACTAAAAATATCAATTTGAAGGTTTTTTTTAAAAAAAAAGGATTTAAATTTTAATAATTATTGTTCAACTACACACTCAAAGAACACTTATATCCTTTACTACCTCGACCATTTCATAAATCATTCTATCTATTGTAACAATCTAATATGGTTTGAGTTTGGTTGTTTGACAAATAATCCAATTAGATAATTTTTTGTAAGTCTAAAATCACTTAAGCTCGGGGTTTTTTGGTTGGTGCAAAATCACTGCTTTCTTTCTTTCCTTTTACTTGTATTTAGATGAGTGAAAAATAATATAAAATATTTAATTTGTATTTTTAGAGGGCAATCACTACACAATTTGAGACATAAACTGTTATTATTGGGAGGATCAACCATTTTAGTTGCATACTAGAGTAACTAGACATTGGTTTTTCTATATCAAGAGAATCTTTAAACTTTGTTAATGAAATAGTTCAAATTTTTAATATCCATATTAGATTTGTTGTTGCTTCGCAATATTTGTATATTATAATACTTATAAAGAATTCATTCATATAATTGATAATCATATATATTTATATGGTTGTCCGTTTAACTAATTGAGACACTTATTGTATTGAAAGTAGCATGCTAAGCATATATATTTAAAAAAAAATACAATTTCAAATAATAATCTTAATACCTTAGTTATTAAGAATAAAAATAACATCAGAGTGAATCCTCTTTCTAGAGAAGAAGCTTGGACTTTGTTCATGGGGAACTTGGACATGACAAACCACTTTCTTCACAAGTGGAACGAATTACAAGAGATATCAAGGGATCAAAATCATAGGAGAATTTTAGGAAGTAGATATAAGCAACTCGACCAAAATCTCACTTACCTTTTTTTAAAAACAAAAATTACAATGATGTTATTTTAATTGATCCAAATAATTTAGTTCTTGAATTGGATCATATACCAAAATGAGTTTAATAATTTTAATGCCAGGTGCATTTTCTGATTTTCAAGCTAGAGTTAGGAAAGACAAGGAGATATAAATCATGTTTTATAATAAAAATAAAAATTAATTTGATAAAAAAATCACCATTAATAATCTAAATACTAATTAAATGATCATGTTTTGGCAACTTGATATGTATAAAAGTGATTTGTCTAAATGAAAAATATTATAATAGAGAAAAATAACATCATGGTATTGACAATAATTTGGTTCAATTAATTGAACCATATCTTTCTAGTATGCTCCTATAAGGTGATTAAGGTGCTAATAATAATTAAATGGTAGAATTTAACTATAATATTATATATTATTTCTCTTTTTATCAATTTTTGCCTTTTTTTCCATCTATTTTGCATTCTATCTTTTCTTATCTTTGGTGGTTCTTACCCTAATTTCATAATCTTTTGCTTATTCTTTTCCTAGTAAATGTTTACCCTACCTCCATTGCTTTTAGCTCTCAAGTTTGCTAAGTTTGGAGTTTAGGCCATAAAAAAAAAAAAAAAAATATAGAGGGTAAAGGGTTTATGGAGGGTGATCATCAAAGTTATAAGTTCAACTAATAAAAAAAGTCTAGGTAAATTTGAAGACACTCCTTACACCAAGGTTTTTATTGAGTGTTTAACATAGAAGACCATGGAGAAATGTTTTTAACAATTTGGATAAATCTTGTAAGATGTAGTCGTCATAGATAAAAGCACTAAAAGATTAAAAGAATATGACTTTATAAGTGAATAATCACCATTTTTCTTTATTTTTTTACCTAAACAAATTTTAGATCTATTAATGAAATATATAAAAATATTAACCAACTATATTTTTTCAGTATATATTTTTAAAGCAATTTTTAAAAAAGTAGAAGCAATAAAAAATACAACATTAGAAGATTAAAAGAATATGGCTTTGTAAGTGACCATCACCATTTTTCTTCATTTTGGTACCTGAGCAAGTTTTAGATATATCAATGAAATATATAAACATTTAACCAACCATATTTTTTCAGTATATAATTTTTAAGGCAATTATTAAATAAGCAGAAGCAAAAATAAAAAAAGCTAGTGTAAATCCAGCACTAATGATAAATGGAAAGAAGGCTAATTATAATCTTGTTTTATTGGTGTTCAAAGATCTAAAACTTCAACCTCTCAACATGATTCCCATTTTTTTTATTCATTAACTTAATTTTTCTTATCATTTTCAATGATTATGATTAAGAAACTTATGCAATACAATGTGTTCACAACTAAAACGAGCAAAGGATATGGTTTTTTTGAGCAGGAAAATCTTTTTCCAATGGTATCAATGGGGCGGTGGAGCATAACTTTTTTTACCTATCGTTTTCATACGAGTGATTTCCAATAATGATACCTTATACTACATTAGGAGTGTACCAGCTAGACTCTAGCCCTCTTTTGTTACTATTCCAACTTCAAGTATATATTTGTCAAATGTTCCTGCTTTGATAAAGCTTATTCGATCAATCTCTCTTGAAAAAAAAAACTTCTACCTACATATAATTTCCAGTTGATGGGAGAATGGGAGGTTATTGCAAAGAAGTCCAAGAACAGAGCTGGAAGCAGTGCTGCAAAGCCCTGGGGTTCTCAGAACACTAACAACAAAGCATGGGGAAATCCTGAAGTGATACAGAAGGTAGGCATGAGGAATAATGGTGGGTCAGGAAAGAATCCTGGCAATGCCTGGTCAACACAGCCTGTTGATCCTAGGGGACCAACTGGTAGAGGAACCGCAAGGCCCCAAACATTCAACAGGGGCGTGCAGAGCAACAATGCAGCCCCACAACCTGTAATCCGTCCACCTCTGGAGCATGGATGGAGCTGGCAAGCTAGGACTGGTGCTACTCCCCTGAGGAGTTCAGGAGATCAGAAAAAAGAAGAGAATGATGAGGTCAAGAAGGAAAATGATGATTATGATGATGAAGATGATGGCGACTCCTTAGATGATACTGATGATGAGCTTTTAAGCGATGATTTTGACTCTGATACAAGTCAACAGAGTCATGAGACTCGCAAAACGAGCAGATGGTTCAAGAAATTCTTTGATAGTTTGGATAGTTTGTCCATTGAAGAGATAAATGAACCAGCAAGACAGTGGCACTGTCCAGCATGCCAAGGTGGTCCTGGTGCTATTGACTGGTACAGAGGCCTGCAGCCCTTGATCACGCATGCCAAAACAAAAGGATCCAAAAGGGTAAAGCTACACCGGGAGCTCGCTGAACTTTTGGATGAGGAGTTGAGCAGGAGGGGAACTTCAATTATTCCAGCTGGTGAAGTGTTTGGCAAATGGAAAGGTTTAAAGGATGACGAGAAAGATCATGAAATTGTGTGGCCTCCAATGGTTATTGTTATGAATACTAGGCTTGAGCAGGATGACAATGATAAGGTACCATCAAGCTTTCTTTTCTGTACTGTGATTGAATTTGTGGGACTCAACCTTTCTTATAGACTCAAGTTAAATTGTTGCTAATCCATAACAAAATTGTTCTTAATTCTGTAGCACTAACTAACTCTACCGTGTATTGAATTGGTTTTCAGTGGCTTGGAATGGGCAATCAAGAGCTTCTTGACTACTTCAGTGGATATGCTGCTGTGAAGTCTAGACACTCTTATGGTCCGCAGGGTCATCGTGGGATGAGTATTCTGATCTTTGAGAGCTCCGCACGGGGATATTTAGAAGCTGAGCGCTTGCATAAACATTTTGCTGAGCAGGGAACTGATAGAAATGCTTGGGATCGTCGCCGGGTCTTATTCTATCAAGGTGGCAAGCGCCAACTCTATGGTTACATGGCATTGAAGGAAGACCTGGACCTCTTCAATCAGCATTCTCAGGGTTCACCTCCCCCCCTCCCTCTCTCTCTCTCTCCACACACTCACTCACAGAATGAAACACCCATGCACCTGGACACATGGAGTCCCAGACATTCCACAAGGAACTTTTACTGTACCAATTTCATTTCATACTTAATTTTGTTTTCCCCTGCATCTATGTTTGATGTCTTTATATATTTTGTGATTGGTTCGGCATTCTATGTCGGCTGAGTAGGGAAGTCGAGGCTGAAATATGAATTGAGGTCATACCATGAGATGGTTGTCAACCAAATCAGGCAAATGGCTGAGGACAACCAGCAACTCATCTACCTGAAGAACAAGGTTGTTAAAGAACAAAGGCATTCAAAACAACTTGAAGAATCTTTTGGAATAGTGTCTGAGAAGCTGCGGAAGACAATGGAAGAAAATCGTATTGTGAGGCAGAGAACCCAAATGCATCATGAACAGAACAAGGAAGAGGTACTGCTATCATTAAGTGGATATAATTTCACCTGTCCTATGAAATGGTTAGACATGCAACTGATGTTTGCTACTCAATGCTGCTGTGCATGTTATGAACTTTTAATAAAAACCATGATATGACTGTTCATGAAAGGGACATGTAGAATCCCTTAACACTTTGACTGTTTGTTTGCTTGTCAATGGTAGTTCTGTACATCTTGCTGACATGCTCGGTTTCCTGATTCACTTCACTGACATATCAATGGAGGGGAAAATAATTAAATATTTTTCCTTAAAAAAGCATGAAATATTTCTAAATGTATTCTGCGGTTAGAAGCCATTTTTTTTTTTTAAATGGACAGCTTACTGTATCTCTGTGACTAGGCTTGAGAAATTTATCTCACTTTGGCAGATATTCAATTCTCCAATAAACTCTTCTCATGTGGTTGTTGAATAAATGTTGGTAACTGAACAATTCATCTGATTTGATGAACTCTGATTTTTGTGAAGTTGGATTTCCAAGAGCAATTTTTCAAGGAGCAACTCCAAACAATCCGTGAACAGAGAGAGGCAAAAGAAGAGGATTTTGAGAAACTGCAGCAGGATAAGCGGCAGCAGGTGAAGGAGTTAAATGCAAATCCTTCCAATACTGAGGACTATAGAAGCAGGTATATGATTGCTTAAATCGTTTCAGTATCTGTTTGAAATTAGTTATATCATATACAGGTTCTAGATCAACCTGATGATCAATGTTATGGCAACTTTTGGAGGAAGTAATTGTTAATGCTGTATATTTCTTTGCTTGTCATTTCTGGATACAGAGTGGAAAAAGTTGAGGACTTCATAGAGCTTCAGGACAAAGAGATGGAGGAATATGTGGCTGAGAGGGATAGCTTGATTGAAGAACATGGTGAGAAGATGACTACAATGAAGCGGAGGCACTTGGAGGAAGAACTTGAAATGGAGAAAGAGTTTGATGCTCGGCTAGCTGGCCTTATGAAGAAGTACACCCCAAACCAGGCAGAAGGCTCTGCCAATGTCTGAAGTTCCAAGGTGAGAGTAGGGAGGGGACAGCCATGGAAAGAACAGTGGCATGAGCTTTTAATGACAAAGCAACGAGAAAACTTTTGAGGCATTTTCATATTTCTCTTCTGAAGACAACTTGCAGAGAATAGACTCTCTCTCCTAGGGATAGAACCATGTCCAAGAAAAAAAGCCAGTTTTTATCAGTTACTGTTAAGACTGTTTTGATGGGGCTTTGCGGCAATGCTTGGCATGGATGGTTGCATATTTCGAACTACTAATGCGGTCTAAAAGTTTCATGTGGTTGCCAGGCCTTTTCCTCCTCGTTGCATTATTTTTCTTTAGCAACCGCCAGTTAATTTTACCTTTTGTGGATGACGAGATGGGCGAGGCAAATGCAATCACGTCCTTTCACGAGGGTGAGCTAATGGAATGCTAAGGATTAGTGAAAGAAAAGGCAAGAGGGGAGCCTCCTCTGCCCACAGTGCAAATCAGGGCCTGAAAAAAACGATGCAAGCAGTAGGGTTGGGTTTGGGTATATAAGTTTTTGGTATTTTATAAATTATAAACTCGAGTATTTTTTTGATCAGGGTGGACTGATTTATTTGTGTGTGTGCGTGTTTCTATATATATATATATATATATATATATATATAAATTATAAATTGTGTAGGCCTTGAAACTTAGCCCACACGTCTAACCTAGTTTTATTTCTTAAGAATTTATTAAAAGGATAGACAATTTGTCGTTCTCTTGATCCAATTATTTTCTTAAAAAAAGACAAAGAAAAAGGAAACTCATCCAAATAAATCTTATTGACACCATTATTGATTATTTTAGTAACTAAAATCATCACAAAAAGTTATTTTCTTTCCTTGCATTGGAATTTACCAAACTCTCTCGTACAAAAATAATAATAAAGTTTTGTACCAAAATTAAAATTTTGACAACTAAAGGGACCATTAATCTATAAACCAAAAAAGATAAGGACCAAAACACACGTGTATGAAATTTGAAAACACCTATCTAACCTATACCTTTTATTTTAATTCATTTATCTTTTAAAACAAAATAAAAAAATCAAGATTGAATTGAAGATTAAATAAAATAATATTATTCTAAACAAAATAAAAAATCAAGATTTTTTGTGAACAAAGAGCATGGTGCATTTTAAACAGTTAAAACACCACACAGTTAAGTTTTTGTTAATTCAAACACTGAACTATACAATTTAGTCCCCAGAGAGACAATGGAAGTTCACAACCATTTCTGAAACAAATTCTTGTAATCTACCTTGAAAATCCAAGTACGAAGGTTCATTTCAGCAGACGATGCCTGATCATCCTCACCACCAAAACCAAATTCATTTACACGAGTTTTGAATAAGCCCAAATTCAAAAATGACAAAACGAATTGTGTGCTACGAGGGCTGGGAGCAGCTAAAGATAGAAGCAAGATTGTGCGCACTAACGTAAATGTTGTGAAGGAGGATTGAATATAGGTGCCGTGACAGTATAGCAAATCAGTATATATAATCAGGACCAATACCTCTATGTGCATAGCTTTCCCTATTTTCCAAAACTCGATGCAGCAACCAATCCCAGAACTTGCAAGGATCATCCATGGAGTGTCATTGCCAAGCAGACAGAGAAAGACAATGAGCTGAGATATAAAGCTCACAATAACAGACTTTGCAGACAGTCCTTCCATAGACTTATTTTTGCCTGCAATTAGACACATTAACCATGCACCAATCAACATGGATGAATATCGAGGACCACAAAATTTTATGGAACTAGTCAACACCAAAACCTCCACCATTTTCCACTAACAGTTATGAATCATACATACTGCATGGATTTATTTTGGGTTTTTTTTTCTTTTTTACAATCATGTATGTCTTCTGACTTTTTCAAAAACACAAAGTAAATTGGACAACCTTTTATTCATTTGTGATCTTTTTGTCCTAATTACACAGTTGGATTTCATACCGGTTCCAGGTCTACTGTTCGACTTTCGAAGAAAGCCCTTCAAAGGCTTGTTTCTTGTTCTTACGCCTTCTGGGGGCATTATTAATAAGATTACTGAGCCCTTGCCCAAGTATAGTGATACCATTTAGTTAAATTACTTTCTCTTTTCTGGATTTAATTTTAAATGGAATGATAATAAATTTACTGCCATCTAAACTAATCCTTCAAGAGTAAGTTTGACTTGCATAAATGGTCAGGCTCATAGATACCACATGGTCCAGTCGGGCCAGTCCACAATCCATGGAAAACAAATATAAACGACGGTAACTTTACATGGCTTCCCTCAACCATCTTTAATTAGTGGTGGGCGGTCCAGTCGGCCATGACCCTCTACTTCATTCTGTTTTCTCACCACCTCGTTGACTTGAGACTCCCTATAGGAGCTGCATGTATCTTTCAACCATTAAATTAATCAATATCTGGTCGACACACTTCCCTCCTCCTCTCTTTTTTTGGTATTTTATTTTAATAATATGATGCAAAATTAACTTGTGTATTTTTCTTTACCTTTTCCTATCAATCCGGCGATGGCTGAGATGACTCGTCTTGGCTGAGATGACTCATGTCTCTTGACATTAAGATGATTGACTTATCTTTGTCTCTCGACATTTAAAGAATCCATTAAAAAAAATCTTGGATTTTTCAACTCTAAATTAACAAATATCACTCCCTCTTTCTTTGTTTTGTAGTTAGTCTAAGCAATATTAAGCACAAAATAGTTTCCCCAAGAAAAAGCAACTATGGTGTCAACAGAAGACTTCAGCTTCCCAATGGTCACCAACCCTCTTCCTCACTTTGCGATTTCTCCATCATTATGGCGTGTATCTTCACTAGTTCATCCCGATTATCGCTACGAAGACGATGAGAGAGAGTTGGCTTTTCTCAAGCAAAGATTCGCCTTCACAACAAGTCAGGGATTGAAGATAGATAGCACTGAGGAGAAGATGGATAGGTTGTGGGAGAAATTCAATGACGAGGAACTTCAAAGGGCTTCTTCTGATTCCTTGGGAAGAAAGAAAGAATATTCAGTTGATAGGTTGGATTCAGAATCTGCTAGAGGAGAGTTGAAGCACCTTTGTCGTGTCAAGAAAGAGTTGAAGATTTCCAAATCAGACACAAATATCATGGTAAGAGCTTCTACTCAGTCTAAGGGACAACGGATTGCGATGGTGTTTAAGGTTTTGAAGAGATTTTCTTGCATCCTATCTCATCATCAGATCCAATGAAGAATCATCAAAAGGTCTGAAGGTAGATAGAATATATATGTTAGCATATACACAACAAGGGAATACAAGTATTTCTTGTTTTTGAGAGCTATATGATTCTTGTTAATCTCCACACTCAAAAGGATTATCCTTCCTTTTTTTTTTTGGATTTAAATAGTTAGGCAACATGGGTAATTCGAATTTGAGAGTAATTTCATGATTATTCAAAGCATGGTTGTCAATACCGTTCCGGTCGCTGTTCCGGTTTTTCTATTGGAATGGAACGTTCCTGTTTCAGAGCGTTTCGGTGTGCCGTTTTGGGGTTGTACTGTTCATATATAATTAATTATATCTATATATAAAATTAAAATATTAATTTAACAAGCATAATTAAAATTCAAGATAAATTAACTTTAAATTATACAATATAAACACAAAGTCAAACAAATATAATCTCAAAATTAGAAAAAAAATCAAAAGTTAAAAAAAGAAGAAGAGGATTTTAAGGCCGGAACGGCACACCCGGAACGGTACTGAAATGTTCCGGCCGGAATTTTCGGAACGGGCCGGAATTAAAACCGAGACGAAAATGACATTGTTTCATCTCAGTTTTTTTAACAACTATGATTCAAAGTGATACCCTGAGATAAAGTTGTAAATTACTAGCAATCATTTGGGAATTTGGTTGCCCCTGTGCTGTGACTATGAATCTTAGCTCTGGTTGTAGTTTTAAATGTTTGATGATACTTTGATATTAATTAGATCATAATTTATAGTTTTTCACAAGAAGACCAGTTGACAAGAAAAGAGGAGGAAGAAGTTAAAGCTGGATTAATGGTATGCTCGTAAACGTGGTCGATATTGTTTTTAAAAAATTAATTAAAATAAAAAATAAAAGAAATTCAATATTTTTCAAAGATATTTAATGACAAACACCCTCAATTTCATCTTGTAAGTTGGATTGCGCACATGACAATGGTCCACGTAAGAGTTCAATTGTACTGAAAATTATTGAACGGTTAATTCTTCCAGTTATAATAAGTGGAATTAATTGACAAACTCTTTTCGGAAAAACCTGGTGGATGGAAGAACAGGGAGAATTGCAATTCCTTTTTGTAGCAAGCTGTCACTCTCGATTATGGATGATGGCTATTTTATCTTTCAATGCCATTGCCATTGCCATTGCCATCAACAACTGTGATAGCTCATAAAAATCAAACTCGGTTCTGGAATTGATATAGCAGTTATAAACCTAGGGAGCCAAGATACATTATATGTCTCGGACCCACTAAATTGAATGCATCGCCAACTTTTGATGAGTATTTTTAGACCGTATTTATGTGTTGATATCAAAAATAATTTTAAAAAAATAAAAAAAAATATTATTTTGATACATTTTTGAATGAAAAACACTTTCAAAAATAATTTCAACCACGCTCTCGAACGCTCTCGAACATTCATTAAAACTTCAAATATGTATATCTTTCAAGATTATTGATATTGTTTTCAATGACACTTCCATTAGATCTGATTTTGTAACCGGATTTAGTATTTCTTTCTTTTTAATATTTTTCTATGAAACATGTTTTTTCTTTAATTATATAAATATTTTAGAAAAACATATGTTTGTCCTCATTTCCAATATAAACAGATGCTTGTCCTAATTTTATATTTTATTTTATATATAAATCATTAACCAAATATATATACTTTTTAAGAGATTGCATAAACGTTACTTAGTTTAGGTGCATGCTTTTAAAATGGTGGAAAAGATGGATTTATTTATCATCTTAAATTAGAATATTTATTTCCCCCTAAAATAAAGCTTTGATTCCTAATTAAGCTTCCCCGTCTGACATACCTATCTCTTTTATTATGATTCTCAAAAAAATAGAAAAGGAAAAGTATTATGATAATTATTTTTTACTTTTAAAAATATTCAAAAAAATTAAATTAATGATATAAACAAAAGAAAATTCTATCTCAGGATTAAAGACACCCCACACGTATAATACTTAAATTCATTTTTATTGTAATTTTCTTTTCCTTATTCAAATCATTTGGTAATATTCCAATAACTAGGAAATTTACCAAATTAGCAAACCAAGATTTCTTACCTTGAAAATGTAGTATCTACTTATCATGGAATGTCTTAACAATCAACAATGATTCCTCCTCATTCACAAGCCTACTTAAATGGTTTACCACAAAATTGCCATCTCCTTTTCGATCATTGATTCCTAAATCAAACTTTTTTAACAAAGAATTCAACATATGAGTTTTAGTTTGGATTCCTTTTTTCCAATAAATATTTGAGGGTTGCATGATCAGAAAAAATAGTTAATTAGATCCCAATAAATATGATCTATACTTATCTAAGGCAAATATAATTTTTTAAGGGTTGAATAGTTGCATTGAGCGAAGTTCAACATCTTTAACACAACACAAAGGACATGATTTTTCTTTTTATTTTGTTGGCTAAATATAGCTCCTACAATATAATTACTCGCATAAAACATAATATTAAAGGGCATATCACAATTTGGTGGATGTACAATCAGTGCTAAAATGAGTAATGTCTTTAATTTTCTAAATGATATTTGATAATCTTTCTTAAAATCAAATGATATATTCTTTTATAATAACCTTGACATTGATTATGCAATTTTCAATAAATTTTAGATAAACCGCCTGTAAAATGAACATAGCCAAGAAAACTATAAATATCCCTAACATTAGTATGGTATTGTAAACTAATAATGAAGTCAACCTTGGTCTTGTTAATCTCAATACCTCTAGTTGAAACTATATGACCCAAAACTATTCTTTATTGGATTATGAAATGACAATTTATTTTTCATAATTTTGAACCAAGTTGGTGTTAATGAGTCATTTAAAAACCTTGGTCAAATAATCTTAATATTGATGGAAAGAATTGCCATAAACAATGAAGTCATCCATAAAAATCTTAATGCAATTTTCAATTAATTCAAGAAAAATACTTACTATGTATCTCTTAAATGTACATGGGGCATCACATAATCCAAAAGACATAATATGTTTGTGAGCTAATGTTCCAAATGGATATGTGAAAATTGTTTTTTCTTGATCTTCTTGAGATACAATAATTTGATAATAACTAGAAAACACATTTAAAAAACCAAACAATGGCTTACCATGCTGTTTTTCTAACATTTCATTGATCAAAAGAATGAAGAAATGATATTTTCTCATGGTAGCATTCAATTTCTTTAAGTCGGTGCTCATTCTCCACCCATTTTAAGATCTCATAGGAACAAGTTCATTTTGTTAATTGGAAACAAGAATTAAACCATTTTTTAAAGAACCACATGCATTTAACTTACCTATTATCTGCCAGATTTGGGATGAGTGATCTTTTAGCCTAATAATTTCAAAATCTCCTTCATATAAGCTTCCTTCATGGTCAAGTTTATTTCGTGTTGAAGCTCTCTCAATGGTTTTATGTCATATTTAGTGAATTTGGCGCATACAAATTATAAGGTTAATTCCTTCTAAGTTTTCCAATGTCTATCCAATTGTTGTCTTTTGTTCCTTCAAAACACTTACTTCAAGTATTTGAGAAGAAACTTCAATTCTAAATAAATTTTAATGCCAGGTGCATTTTCTGATTTTCAAGCTAGAGTTAGGAAAGACAAGGAGATATAAATCATGTTTTATAATAAAAATAAAAATTAATTTGATAAAAAAAATCACCATTAATAATCTAAATACTAATTAAATGATCATGTTTTGGCAACTTGATATGTATAAAAGTGATTTGTCTAAATGAAAAATATTATAATAGAGAAAAATAACATCATGGTATTGACAATAATTTGGTTCAATTAATTGAACCATATCTTTCTAGTATGCTCCTATAAGGTGATTAAGGTGCTAATAATAATTAAATGGTAGAATTTAACTATAATATTATATATTATTTCTCTTTTTATCAATTCTTGCCTTTTTTTCCATCTATTTTGCATTCTATCTTTTCTTATCTTTGGTGGTTCTTACCCTAATTTCATAATCTTTTGCTTATTCTTTTCCTAGTAAATGTTTACCCTACCTCCATTGCTTTTAGCTCTCAAGTTTGCTAAGTTTGGAGTTTAGGCCATAAACAAAAAAAAAAAAGAAAGAATATAGAGGGTAAAGGGTTTATGGAGGGTGATCATCAAAGTTATAAGTTCAACTAATAAAAAAAGTCTAGGTAAATTTGAAGACACTCCTTACACCAAGGTTTTTATTGAGTGTTTAACATAGAAGACCATGGAGAAATGTTTTTAACAATTTGGATAAATCTTGTAAGATGTAGTCGTCATAGATAAAAGCACTAAAAGATTAAAAGAATATGACTTTATAAGTGAATAATCACCATTTTTCTTTATTTTTTTACCTAAACAAATTTTAGATCTATTAATGAAATATATAAAAATATTTAACCAACTATATTTTTTCAGTATATATTTTTAAAGCAATTTTTAAAAAAGTAGAAGCAATAAAAAATGCAACATTAGAAGATTAAAAGAATATGGTTTTGTAAGTGACCATCACCATTTTTCTTCATTTTGGTACCTGAGCAAGTTTTAGATATATCAATGAAATATATAAACATTTAACCAACCATATTTTTTCAGTATATAATTTTTAAGGCAATTATTAAATAAGCAGAAGCAAAAATAAAAAAAGCTAGTGTAAATCCAGCACTAATGATAAATGGAAAGAAGGCTAATTATAATCTTGTTTTATTGGTGTTCAAAGATCTAAAACTTCAACCTCTCAACATGATTCCCATTTTTTTTATTCATTAACTTAATTTTTCTTATCATTTTCAATGATTATGATTAAGAAACTTATGCAATACAATGTGTTCACAACTAAAACGAGCAAAGGATATGGTTTTTTGAGCAGGAAAATCTTTTTCCAATGGTTATCAAAGTGCGGTTGGAGCAATAACTTTTTTTTACGCTAACTTTTTCATACTATGATATCCAATAATGAATACCTTATACTTTACATGTAGGGTAACCTAGCTAGCTAGCCTCTCTTTTTTTACTTTCAAACTTCATGTATTATATTTCTAATTTTCTGCTTGTATAAAGCTTATGTCATCATCTCACATGGAAAAAAAAAACTTCTACTACATATAATTTACGCATTACTTTATTTGTAGGCATGTAAAGATAATCATCACCCATTAGGTCTTAGGTCGTAATGTTTCATAATATATATACCCTACAAGCATGGTTATAGTACTTGATTATATATTAGTGAGGAACTGTTGAAGAATTATGAAATATTCTTTAATCTATATTTATAACGAATTTTGACAATTGTCATATGCAATCATAACATGATCACATAAAAGGTTAAAATATTTTACCTATATTTATGTTTATGCACATACCTAACAAGCTAACATCAAAGCTCCCCTAGTGCATCCAATATATTTTTATTTTCCATTGATGCCATGGTGAGACAATCTTTAAAATCCATTCATGATGCACATCATAATCATTAAAATTAGATATTGCTATTCATTTATATGTGATGCGAACCTCGTGATCATGTAGTCACGCAACGCACAACCAAGAATGAGATCTGATCCCGGAAAGCTGAAATGGGTCTGATAGGAGTGTGACATAATGGAAACCTGTCCCAAGGCACCAACACTATTGGAATTAGTAGAATAACGCCATGAAACCAGTTAATCTTCGATAAGTTAGATTCAGTTCATTCAAGAACTAAATAATACATGAATCACTCTCACACATAAAACTGGAAAATTCAGAAGTAATATTCATCAATTACTGCTGAAATTTAGGTTACATGAGTTTAAATAGTTCTTCAAAAGCAACCCCAATAGACCCATTATGTGGACTTAAAAGAGGTCCACTCAAAACTGACCCAAAACCCTAAACTTAAAAGTCCATAACTTGATCCAAACAAGCATTGGATCCTATCTGAAAATAAAAGTACTAATTAAGCTCAAACAAGCATTGGGCTATCGCTAACAAAATTAAATAAAGCCCATAATATTAAATTCATATTCTGATGAGAAGAGTAAAATATTATAGAGATGATATAAGACTTATTTATAACCTTCCATTTAGCCAGTTAATCCTAGAAACAAAAGGAAAATAGAGTCACCCATGTTGTTTCAAAGTTGTATTAAGATTTTTTTGTCTTCACTTCATGTCCCAAAGAAAGTTGTATTGGACATCTCTTGCACATAAATAAGATGTACTAGGGTCTTCTCTTGATACTCCAACGGTCCTTGCAATTCTGACTTGGTTGAAACCTTCAAAACCACGAATCAAGCCCCTATACATGTAATGGGTCCTTGCGTCCTTGCTGGTGTTTCTAGGCTGGTCTGCATCAAGAAACTTAATCATGTTAGATTATCTTGCAATTAATTATAGTCCATTTATAATTATATAATTCAATGTTTACAAATGCAATTATACACATTGCTCTTGCAATTCCATTTGTCCATGCCTTGACCTTTCAATACTCTACTTAAACCAATTCACTTTGCCGCATCAACAACATTTAAACAATCCTATGATTTTCTAGAGTATGGTTTCATTCTTAGCCTTTTCACATATATTAATTCTTATTGGGTGTATGAATACCATTATACCTTTTGAATTTAAAGGAGTTTTTTTCATATTTAATTTTAAAAACTCAATGCAATATATTAAAACATGATTTGCATATGAAAAACAACACAAAACTTCTATTCCTAAGCCTAAACCATTTTTTTCTTGTAGTGCATGAGATTAACTTAAGATCATTGACTCTTAGAATATATATTTTTATGAACCTGATTGCTTTAAAACTTTAAGCATGCATCCTATATTTCTTACATTTGGGAAAAACAATAAATTCTTTGCTTCCTAACTAGGTCTTTTTTCTTCTTTTTTATGTAGGTTTATTACTTATACAGATCAATTATTCAATATGGCTAAATTTTTGAAAGTTTAGTCCAATTTTGACACGTATAGTCCAAAAAGGGCTTGGTTTTTCAAAATCAGGGCTCTTTTTAATCTAGTTATAGTAAAAAAGGTTAAGCCTCAGATGTAGGTAAACATTTTACTTTCTAGTTTAGCTAGGTAGACCATGTATACTTACATTGAGATAATGTAAAGAGATAGTTTGGTTCAAAGGCAAATCAATTTAATTAATAACCATGTATGATGACTATGACTATAATTTTCATTTTTTACCACTCCTCCAACTTCATCCTTCATTCTCCACTCCTTTAGCTCTCTATTTTAATGAGACCAACTTTCTAATGAAAGGATCTCATTAAAAGTTGTTATTGCTTGATAAAGATGATTTGTGATAACAATTGCACTCAAATCTTCTATGGATTAACAAGACTTGTATTATTTGAAGATGATTTTATAATTTTGCATGTAATAAGTTTTTTATTTTAAAATTTAAAGCTTATAGTTTGTAATATGTAGTATCATAACAATTATTACATCTATATATATTGTTTGCTTTTATATATTTCTATTTTTTCTATTGAAAACATTACTCATAGAAGAAAAATTAATTTCAATATATATATATATATATATATATATATATATATACAGTTTTCTTTATAAATATATAATTTATTTTTATATGAGTGAAGAAACGAGTTTAGTATTGATACATATTTGTTCCTCAATGAATAACTTACTTAATTTTGAACATAAAAGAAAATATTTGTTTGTTTTTTTAGAAATCACTTTTGAATGAAAAAAATAATAATTTTGATATGCTAAAATTTACTTGGAATCTTACTTACTACTACTACTACTAATAATAAAAAATAGATTCAAAATCTATGACATTTTCTATCAAATTATAAAGCTTTACTTGGAATCCAACTTGGTTTCAGATGTTAGTGGGTGTTTGGTAGTGTGGTCTACACTGAGGTTACAAAAAAATTGATGTTTTAGTGCTTGGTTAAGGTAAAAAAACTAGAGATTTTATACAGGTCTCACATAATAAAATTGGTGTTGTGGCGTTCTAGGAATAATTGTTTTTCGTTGCGTCTCTACTACCTTTGTAATGTTCCTCGCCACGTCCACCATACCAGTTCACTAAACTTCACAGGCTTCTTAACCCGACACCCACTTCACTTGTGATTGCACTTGCCTGTCCAACTCACTCAAAGATTCATCAATCTATCTCCTGGGAGTCCAAAAGAAAAAAATGACACTTCATCTCATACATGCATCAATTAAATGCAAATTATAAATAGATAATTAAGAAATATTAGACCCCATTATCTAGATTTTCAAGCATTAGTTTGTGCAATTTGATAACCTCATTATTATTATTATTATAACTGCGAAGGGTATTCACTCTATACAAAATTTATGCTTAGATCTAAGACCCTATATGATATAGACTTGTTAATTAATTGTATGGCAATGGATGATTATTATTGTTGTTGTTGTTGTTATTATTATTATTATTATTATAACTTGATATGTTTCTTATTATCATATTATTTTTTATTTTAAAATAGGTTTTTATATAAACACATCGTTAATATTATGAAATACTAAAAAACAATTTTCTTTCAAGGTAAATATACTTTAAAAAAAGAGATTAAAACACGATAAACCACATCACTCTCAAACATATTTCCAGTAAGGATATGGTAGTTAGAATTTATCTAGGTTACTTTTATCATATTTTATTAATTATTAAGGAGGTGCTTGATGTTTTTTATGGGTGAACTTGACCCTTAAAAAAGAAAATATTTCTTAATTATTTTAAAATATTCAATTTACTTAAATTATTAATTATATTATGTTATTTTAATTATTCAATCTACAATATTTAAAAAATAATATGTGTGTGTATGTTTATGTTCTTTAAAGTAATTTCACAAGTTGACAGCAATATGAAAAGTATGGTAACCAAACAACCGAAACTGCTTTTCATTAAACCTCAAACTCAATCACAATTTTAACCAAACACTTCAATTTCAATTATGAACCGAAGCTAAAAGTATTTTTCATGAAACTGATTTTTTTAAACCTTAACTACAGCAACAACCGTACTATCAAAAACACTCTTAAATCTTAATGACTTGCTATTTAAGTTGTTCTAACAACTTAATCTGTAATTCTTAATTAATCAATGACATGATTGACAAATGATTAAATTTTATTTTAAAAAAAAATCTTGAAACAACACTATTTTATATTAATTTAGATTAGCTCGAATTAAACTAAATCCAAATATTAAGTGGGGTGAAGAGATTAAGAGGGTGTTTGGCTGGCGTTTCAAACGCCGGTTTGCATCTTTTTTCTTCTTTTTTATTTTAAATGAATATGATTTGGTGTTTTTTTATCATTTTGATGTGCTGATGTCAAAAATGATTTTTAAAAAATAAAAAAAATATCATTTTGATATGTTTCAGCACGAAAAACACTTTAAAAAACTACAGCAACAGCTCTCCCAAACACTCTCTAATTTAATAACTTTACCAATAATAATTAAATATTTTTTAGCTTAATATTTGAAGTCCAGGGCGGACAGAGGCTCAGTCTCACTCCGTATGTATAAGACGGAGTCTACACTCTTTCCTTTCTCTCTCACTGACACTGAACACACTTTTCCTCTCCTTTCTGTCTTCCATACGCGTCATCCTTGACCTCCGACGGATTCCGCGAACTCCGTCGGTATCAGGTACATCTCCCCGTATTTTCTTCCGATCATTGCTTCTGCCACTTCTCTTACTTCGATCTCATTAATTAACACTTTCAGAACAAAATGTCTTCAAGAGACACAGGGAGGGCTTGTGAGTGATATTTTTGGTTTTTTTTTTTTTAAAAGAAGGCAGAACTGATTTTTTTTATTCTTTTGTGTTATGCGTTGAGGAAGAAAATAATGTGAACTTAAGCTTTTTTCTTTTTATTTTTTTGAATTCGTTTTACTTTGTTGTTATCCTGAGTATGATTTCTCTTTTGTTTGTTTTTGATTTGTGGTTTAGTAAATGCTGTGATGTGTCTGTTTATGGCATCGTTTAGGGTTTAGGTTTTTCTTTGGTGTGGAAATTAAGTAAATATGAGAAAGATATTGATAAAGGAAGCAGAAACATGAAATTAATGACTGTGGTGACTTCTAATTTACGGTTCAGGGTTTTCTGCTATTTGTTTAAGAAATGGAATTGTGATATTATTATGTGGTGCCAGTGCAATTTTAAATGAGTTTCTCAACTGAAAGACATAAAATCAATGCCTTTTTTTAGTGCCTTTTGAAGGCTCTGATGTTTTTGTAACTAAACCATCCCTAAAAATCAAATTAACTCTTTTTGTTGAGCAATTGCACTACGAAACTAGGCTTTTAATTTAACATTTTTCTTGTTGACAACTTTGACTAGTGGTAGTGTCGTTGCTAAAGCCTTGAACTTCAAATTATTTATCAAGTTTGGGTTAATAGGAGGGAAAATGTGTACTGCATATTGTACCTATAAGTTGACAGCGTGTATTATGTTCTCAAATGGAGGTGATGTTAAGCAATCAAATAGTTTCTTGTTTTCATTTTGTGAGCCGAGTTCATTTTATAGCAGTCATTCACTCTTGTTTGGTCTAAAATTGTTTGCACTTACCTTCCCTTTCTGAGATTGTATTATTAACGAAATGGCAAGTTTTATGGTGATTTGAGTTAGTTTGCCCCCCCCCCCCCCCCCCCCCCCCCCCCTCCCCCATTTATTAAAGTTTCATTTTGATTTGGAGAAATGAGTGGTAAGTGTTTCTCCTCTCATTGATAAGGTTGATGACTTGCAAAATTGATTCAGGTTTTGTCATATAATTATCTGCCTTGGCAAGGCTGCCAGAAGGCAGTAATAGTAATAAAAGTTGATTGAAAATTTTACCTTCAGAGTAGGACAACATGGTGCATAAAAATCTGTTTTGGTGACTTCCCTTTTCCTTTTTTTGAGTCCCAGCAGGCATTTTTGGTGAAGATGGGTTCAAGGGGAGGTGGAAAGCCTTTTGGTTCTGGTGCAAATACAAGCTTATCATCCAAGGGGAAAAATGTATCAGAATCCTCTGGTCCTGCTGCTGAACAATTGAGTCAGGGTGTGGCAGGCATTGGTCTGAATTCTGCACAAGATGATGGGGAATGGGAGGTTATTGCAAAGAAGTCCAAGAACAGAGCTGGAAGCAGTGCTGCAAAGCCCTGGGGTTCTCAGAACACTAACAACAAAGCATGGGGAAATCCTGAAGTGATACAGAAGGTAGGCATGAGGAATAATGGTGGGTCAGGAAAGAATCCTGGCAATGCCTGGTCAACACAGCCTGTTGATCCTAGGGGACCAACTGGTAGAGGAACCGCAAGGCCCCAAACATTCAACAGGGGCGTGCAGAGCAACAATGCAGCCCCACAACCTGTAATCCGTCCACCTCTGGAGCATGGATGGAGCTGGCAAGCTAGGACTGGTGCTACTCCCCTGAGGAGTTCAGGAGATCAGAAAAAAGAAGAGAATGATGAGGTCAAGAAGGAAAATGATGATTATGATGATGAAGATGATGGCGACTCCTTAGATGATACTGATGATGAGCTTTTAAGCGATGATTTTGACTCTGATACAAGTCAACAGAGTCATGAGACTCGCAAAACGAGCAGATGGTTCAAGAAATTCTTTGATAGTTTGGATAGTTTGTCCATTGAAGAGATAAATGAACCAGCAAGACAGTGGCACTGTCCAGCATGCCAAGGTGGTCCTGGTGCTATTGACTGGTACAGAGGCCTGCAGCCCTTGATCACGCATGCCAAAACAAAAGGATCCAAAAGGGTAAAGCTACACCGGGAGCTCGCTGAACTTTTGGATGAGGAGTTGAGCAGGAGGGGAACTTCAATTATTCCAGCTGGTGAAGTGTTTGGCAAATGGAAAGGTTTAAAGGATGACGAGAAAGATCATGAAATTGTGTGGCCTCCAATGGTTATTGTTATGAATACTAGGCTTGAGCAGGATGACAATGATAAGGTACCATCAAGCTTTCTTTTCTGTACTGTGATTGAATTTGTGGGACTCAACCTTTCTTATAGACTCAAGTTAAATTGTTGCTAATCCATAACAAAATTGTTCTTAATTCTGTAGCACTAACTAACTCTACCGTGTATTGAATTGGTTTTCAGTGGCTTGGAATGGGCAATCAAGAGCTTCTTGACTACTTCAGTGGATATGCTGCTGTGAAGTCTAGACACTCTTATGGTCCGCAGGGTCATCGTGGGATGAGTATTCTGATCTTTGAGAGCTCCGCACGGGGATATTTAGAAGCTGAGCGCTTGCATAAACATTTTGCTGAGCAGGGAACTGATAGAAATGCTTGGGATCGTCGCCGGGTCTTATTCTATCAAGGTGGCAAGCGCCAACTCTATGGTTACATGGCATTGAAGGAAGACCTGGACCTCTTCAATCAGCATTCTCAGGGTTCACCTCCCCCCCTCCCTCTCTCTCTCTCTCCACACACTCACTCACAGAATGAAACACCCATGCACCTGGACACATGGAGTCCCAGACATTCCACAAGGAACTTTTACTGTACCAATTTCATTTCATACTTAATTTTGTTTTCCCCTGCATCTATGTTTGATGTCTTTATATATTTTGTGATTGGTTCGGCATTCTATGTCGGCTGAGTAGGGAAGTCGAGGCTGAAATATGAATTGAGGTCATACCATGAGATGGTTGTCAACCAAATCAGGCAAATGGCTGAGGACAACCAGCAACTCATCTACCTGAAGAACAAGGTTGTTAAAGAACAAAGGCATTCAAAACAACTTGAAGAATCTTTTGGAATAGTGTCTGAGAAGCTGCGGAAGACAATGGAAGAAAATCGTATTGTGAGGCAGAGAACCCAAATGCATCATGAACAGAACAAGGAAGAGGTACTGCTATCATTAAGTGGATATAATTTCACCTGTCCTATGAAATGGTTAGACATGCAACTGATGTTTGCTACTCAATGCTGCTGTGCATGTTATGAACTTTTAATAAAAACCATGATATGACTGTTCATGAAAGGGACATGTAGAATCCCTTAACACTTTGACTGTTTGTTTGCTTGTCAATGGTAGTTCTGTACATCTTGCTGACATGCTCGGTTTCCTGATTCACTTCACTGACATATCAATGGAGGGGAAAATAATTAAATATTTTTCCTTAAAAAAGCATGAAATATTTCTAAATGTATTCTGCGGTTAGAAGCCATTTTTTTTTTTTAAATGGACAGCTTACTGTATCTCTGTGACTAGGCTTGAGAAATTTATCTCACTTTGGCAGATATTCAATTCTCCAATAAACTCTTCTCATGTGGTTGTTGAATAAATGTTGGTAACTGAACAATTCATCTGATTTGATGAACTCTGATTTTTGTGAAGTTGGATTTCCAAGAGCAATTTTTCAAGGAGCAACTCCAAACAATCCGTGAACAGAGAGAGGCAAAAGAAGAGGATTTTGAGAAACTGCAGCAGGATAAGCGGCAGCAGGTGAAGGAGTTAAATGCAAATCCTTCCAATACTGAGGACTATAGAAGCAGGTATATGATTGCTTAAATCGTTTCAGTATCTGTTTGAAATTAGTTATATCATATACAGGTTCTAGATCAACCTGATGATCAATGTTATGGCAACTTTTGGAGGAAGTAATTGTTAATGCTGTATATTTCTTTGCTTGTCATTTCTGGATACAGAGTGGAAAAAGTTGAGGACTTCATAGAGCTTCAGGACAAAGAGATGGAGGAATATGTGGCTGAGAGGGATAGCTTGATTGAAGAACATGGTGAGAAGATGACTACAATGAAGCGGAGGCACTTGGAGGAAGAACTTGAAATGGAGAAAGAGTTTGATGCTCGGCTAGCTGGCCTTATGAAGAAGTACACCCCAAACCAGGCAGAAGGCTCTGCCAATGTCTGAAGTTCCAAGGTGAGAGTAGGGAGGGGACAGCCATGGAAAGAACAGTGGCATGAGCTTTTAATGACAAAGCAACGAGAAAACTTTTGAGGCATTTTCATATTTCTCTTCTGAAGACAACTTGCAGAGAATAGACTCTCTCTCCTAGGGATAGAACCATGTCCAAGAAAAAAAGCCAGTTTTTATCAGTTACTGTTAAGACTGTTTTGATGGGGCTTTGCGGCAATGCTTGGCATGGATGGTTGCATATTTCGAACTACTAATGCGGTCTAAAAGTTTCATGTGGTTGCCAGGCCTTTTCCTCGTTGCATTATTTTTCTTTAGCAACCGTCAGTTGATGAGTGTTTAATCCATGACCTGCTGTGGGCCAATTTTACCTTTTGTGGATGACGAGATGGGCGAGGCAAATGCAATCACGTCCTTTCACGAGGGTGAGCTAATGGAATGCTAAGGATTAGTGAAAGAAAAGGCAAGAGGGGAGCCTCCTCTGCCCACAGTGCAAATCAGGGCCTGAAAAAAACGATGCAAGCAGTAGGGTTGGGTTTGGGTATATAAGTTTTTGGTATTTTATAAATTATAAACTCGAGTATTTTTTTGATCAGGGTGGACTGATTTATTTGTGTGTGTGCGTGTTTCTATATATATATATATATATATATATATATATATAAATTATAAATTGTGTAGGCCTTGAAACTTAGCCCACACGTCTAACCTAGTTTTATTTCTTAAGAATTTATTAAAATGATAGACAATTTGTCATTCTCTTGATCCAATTATTTTCTTAAAAAAAGACAAAGAAAAAGGAAACTCATCCAAATAAATCTTATTGACACCATTATTGATTATTTTAGTAACTAAAATCATCACAAAAAGTTATTTTCTTTCCTTGCATTGGAATTTACCAAACTCTCTCGTACAAAAATAATAATAAAGTTTTGTACCAAAATTAAAATTTTGACAACTAAAGGGACCATTAATCTATAAACCAAAAAAGATAAGGACCAAAACACACGTGTATGAAATTTGAAAACACCTATCTAACCTATACCTTTTATTTTAATTCATTTATCTTTTAAAACAAAATAAAAAAATCAAGATTGAATTGAAGATTAAATAAAATAATATTATTCTAAACAAAATGAAAAATCAAGATTTTTTGTGAACAAAGAGCATGGTGCATTTTAAACAGTTAAAACACCACACAGTTAAGTTTTTGTTAATTCAAACACTGAACTATACAATTTAGTCCCCAGAGAGACAATGGAAGTTCACAACCATTTCTGAAACAAATTCTTGTAATCTACCTTGAAAATCCAAGTACGAAGGTTCATTTCAGCAGACGATGCCTGATCATCCTCACCACCAAAACCAAATTCATTTACACGAGTTTTGAATAAGCCCAAATTCAAAAATGACAAAACGAATTGTGTGCTACGAGGGCATGGGAGCAGCTAAAGATAGAAGCAAGATTGTGCGCACTAGTGTAAATGTTGTGAAGCAAGATTGAATATAGGTGCCGTGACAGTATAGCAAATCAGTATATATAATCAGGACCAATACCTCTATGTGCATAGCTTTCCCTATTTTCCAAAACTCGATGCAGCAACCAATCCCAGAACTTGCAAGGATCATCCATGGAGTGTCATTGCCAAGCAGACAGAGAAAGACAATGAGCTGAGATATAAAGCTCACAATAACAGACTTTGCAGACAGTCCTTCCATAGACTTATTTTTGCCTGCAATTAGACACATTAACCATGCACCAATCAACATGGATGAATATCGAGGACCACAAAATTTTATGGAACTAGTCAACACCAAAACCTCCACCATTTTCCACTAACAGTTATGAATCATACATACTGCATGGATTTATTTTGGGTTTTTTTTTCTTTTTTACAATCATGTATGTCTTCTGACTTTTTCAAAAACACAAAGTAAATTGGACAACCTTTTATTCATTTGTGATCTTTTTGTCCTAATTACACAGTTGGATTTCATACCGGTTCCAGGTCTACTGTTCGACTTTCGAAGAAAGCCCTTCAAAGGCTTGTTTCTTGTTCTTACGCCTTCTGGGGGCATTATTAATAAGATTACTGAGCCCTTGCCCAAGTATAGTGATACCATTTAGTTAAATTACTTTCTCTTTTCTGGATTTAATTTTAAATGGAATGATAATAAATTTACTGCCATCTAAACTAATCCTTCAAGAGTAAGTTTGACTTGCATAAATGGTCAGGCTCATAGATACCACATGGTCCAGTCGGGCCAGTCCACAATCCATGGAAAACAAATATAAACGACGGTAACTTTACATGGCTTCCCTCAACCATCTTTAATTAGTGGTGGGCGGTCCAGTCGGCCATGACCCTCTACTTCATTCTGTTTTCTCACCACCTCGTTGACTTGAGACTCCCTATAGGAGCTGCATGTATCTTTCAACCATTAAATTAATCAATATCTGGTCGACACACTTCCCTCCTCCTCTCTTTTTTTGGTATTTTATTTTAATAATATGATGCAAAATTAACTTGTGTATTTTTCTTTACCTTTTCCTATCAATCCGGCGATGGCTGAGATGACTCGTCTTGGCTGAGATGACTCATGTCTCTTGACATTAAGATGATTGACTTATCTTTGTCTCTCGACATTTAAAGAATCCATTAAAAAAAATCTTGGATTTTTCAACTCTAAATTAACAAATATCACTCCCTCTTTCTTTGTTTTGTAGTTAGTCTAAGCAATATTAAGCACAAAATAGTTTCCCCAAGAAAAAGCAACTATGGTGTCAACAGAAGACTTCAGCTTCCCAATGGTCACCAACCCTCTTCCTCACTTTGCGATTTCTCCATCATTATGGCGTGTATCTTCACTAGTTCATCCCGATTATCGCTACGAAGACGATGAGAGAGAGTTGGCTTTTCTCAAGCAAAGATTCGCCTTCACAACAAGTCAGGGATTGAAGATAGATAGCACTGAGGAGAAGATGGATAGGTTGTGGGAGAAATTCAATGACGAGGAACTTCAAAGGGCTTCTTCTGATTCCTTGGGAAGAAAGAAAGAATATTCAGTTGATAGGTTGGATTCAGAATCTGCTAGAGGAGAGTTGAAGCACCTTTGTCGTGTCAAGAAAGAGTTGAAGATTTCCAAATCAGACACAAATATCATGGTAAGAGCTTCTACTCAGTCTAAGGGACAACGGATTGCGATGGTGTTTAAGGTTTTGAAGAGATTTTCTTGCATCCTATCTCATCATCAGATCCAATGAAGAATCATCAAAAGGTCTGAAGGTAGATAGAATATATATGTTAGCATATACACAACAAGGGAATACAAGTATTTCTTGTTTTTGAGAGCTATATGATTCTTGTTAATCTCCACACTCAAAAGGATTATCCTTCCTTTTTTTTTTTGGATTTAAATAGTTAGGCAACATGGGTAATTCGAATTTGAGAGTAATTTCATGATTATTCAAAGCATGGTTGTCAATACCGTTCCGGTCGCTGTTCCGGTTTTTCTATTGGAATGGAACGTTCCTGTTTCGGAGCGTTTCAGCGTGCCGTTTTGGGGTTGTACTGTTCATATATAATTAATTATATCTATATATAAAATTAAAATATTAATTTAACAAGCATAATTAAAATTCAAGATAAATTAACTTTAAATTATACAATATAAACACAAAGTCAAACAAATATAATCTCAAAATTAGAAAAAAAATCAAAAGTTAAAAAAAGAAGAAGAGGATTTTAAGGCCGGAACGGCACACCCGGAACGGTACCGAAATGTTCCGGCCGGAATTTTCGGAACGGGCCGGAATTAAAACCGAGACGAAAATGACGCCATTTCATCTCGGTTTTTTTAACAACTATGATTCAAAGTGATACCCTGAGATAAAGTTGTAAATTACTAGCAATCATTTGGGAATTTGGTTGCCCCTGTGCTGTGACTATGAATCTTAGCTCTGGTTGTAGTTTTAAATGTTTGATGATACTTTGATATTAATTAGATCATAATTTATAGTTTTTCACAAGAAGACCAGTTGACAAGAAAAGAGGAGGAAGAAGTTAAAGCTGGATTAATGGTATGCTCGTAAACGTGGTCGATGTTGTTTTTTAAAAAATTAATTAAAATAAAAAATAAAAGAAATTCAATATTTTTCAAAGATATTTAATGACAAACACCCTCAATTTCATCTTGTAAGTTGGATTGCGCACATGACAATGGTCCACGTAAGAGTTCAATTGTACTGAAAATTATTGAACGGTTAATTCTTCCAGTTATAATAAGTGGAATTAATTGACAAACTCTTTTCGGAAAAACCTGGTTGATGGAAGAACAGGGAGAATTGCAATTCCTCTTTGTAGCCATTGCCATCAACAACTGTGATAGCTCATAAAAATCAAACTTGGTTCTGGAATTGATATATCAGTTATAAACCTAGGGAGCCAAGATACATTATATGTCTCGGACCCACTAAATTGAATGCATCCCCAACTTTTGGATTTTTAGATCTTTTTTATGTATTGATATAAAAAATAATTTTTAAAAAATAAAAAAAATATCATTCTATGAATGAAAAACACTTTCAAAAATAATTTCAACCACACTCTCGAACATTCATTGAAACTTCAAATATGTATATCTTTCAAGATTATTGATATTGTTTTCAATGACACTTCCATTAGATCTGATTTTGTAACCGGATTTAGTATTTCTTTCTTTTTAATATTTTTTATGAAACATGTTTTTTTTTTTTTTTAATTATATAAATATTTTAGAAAAACATATGTTTGTCCTCATTTCCATATTATAAACAGATGCTTGTCCTAATTATATTTTATTTTATAAATAAATCATTAACCAAATATATATACTTTTTAAGAGATTGCATAAACGTTACTTAGTTTAGGTGCATGCTTTTAAAATGGTGGAAAAGATGGATTTGTTTATCATCTTAAATTAGAATATTTATTTCCCCCTAAAATAAAGCTTTGATTCCTAATTAAGCTTCCCCGTCTGACATACCTATCTCTTTTATTATGATTCTCAAAAAAATAGAAAAGGAAAAGTATTATGATAATTTTTACTTTTAATTTTTTTTTTACTTGAGAAAAAATATTCAAAAAAATTAAATTAATGATATAAACAAAAGAAAATACTATGGATTCAATTGAATCTCTTTAACGTTAGTGCTGATGGTCCAATCTATAGTTAATATATGCTTTTTAGCATATGTATGTATGTATGTATGTATGTATGTATGTATGTATGTTAATGTTTATAACACAAAGCCAAAAAAAAACTGTTTTTATTGTATATGACCATATTTTCCAAAAATAAACTCATGTTTTAATAAAAAAAATAAGATTGTTTTTTTCATACATCTTGGGATTTTAATAATGAGTTTATTAAATCCCTGATAATTTGATCAATATTTCAGAAAAAATCAACCAATCTTTCTTTAATTCATGAGAAAAATAGGTAAATATTTTGATAAAATATCAGGTCTATTAGTATAGGCTGAATTTTAATATATCAATTATTAACCCGGATGAATATTCTTTAATTTTAATTGGAGGTATTTTAACTTTTCTTCTCTTAATTTGTAAATATTAATGGTAAATATCATGATATAAATATTGAACCTATGAGAAAGTTGGTATTTAAAACATTAATAACTTATTTAAAAAATTCTGAGAATTATTTTGAATATTCACCAGTTCTAATCTGGAGTATTTTATTACAATATACAAATAACTCTTATCAAAGATATATAAACTTTGTTAGAGCATCTATATGGATTTATCTGTATAAGAATCTGTTTGGGTACCCGAGCCTATAATAGATTAAAGAAATTGAATTTATTTATATGAATAAATTATAAGCCAAAACAATCATTAGAAAACAACCTAAATATTTGAATCACATTAAACCCACAAAGCAAATTATCTCAGGTAAGATATGTTGGCGATGTTAATACCTTCTCTAACCACAAACAAACCCTTACCTTTCAAACCTCTTAGAAAAACCAGAATATTCAGGTTTTCTGAATAAATAACTAAGTGACAATTCCCAAGAAACCCCGGACACCATCATGTCAACCTTACGATTCATGATGTTCAATCTAAATATTTAAATGACATAACTTACCAAAAATCAACCTACTTAATGACATCACAATTGGAGTTTTGTATGATGTGTGATATGCCTAAAATATACCATTTAAACGCAAGCTTTAATATTTTTTCATTGGCGTTCATTGTCTTCTCTAAAATGTTTTTTATCTCTTAGTTTCAAACCTTAACATATTCATTGGTTTGTGGGTGATAAGTTATGGCTACTAGATGATGTATTCCATATTTTCACATCAATGCTTTAGCATATTAGTTGCAAAATAGGTGTCTTGATGATTTATCAATTCTCTACAAATTATAAGCCTGCTGAAAGTTTTCTATTTAATAAATCCTACAACCTTATAATTGTCAATACAAGTAGCATTTGTTTTTACCAGTTTTTCTCTACATCAAAAATATTTGTTTGTGGCAATTCTATCATATGAGATAAACTGATGTTTTTTACATTTTTCACAACTTTTACAAAAATGGTGAGCATCATTAAAAAGAGTTCCCCAATAAAACTCATTGTCTAAGTTTTTTTCTAGTTGTTCTTTTTTGTTCAAAATGGTCATCATATAAAAAGTAAGAATGAAATGAATTTTATTGTTAGGTAAACTTCATCAAATAATCTAACCAGATCCTATTTTCTAAATATATGGTTCATTCCATATATAATACTTAAATTCATTTTTATTGTAATTTTCTTTTCCTTATTCAAATCATTTGGTAATATTCCAATAACTAGGAAATTTACCAAATTAGCAAACCAAGATTCCTTACCTTGCAAATGTAGCATCTACTTATCATGGAATGTCTTAACAATCAACAATGATTCCTCCTCGTTCACAAGCCTACTTAAATGGTTTACCACAAAATTGCCATCTCCTTTTCGATCATTGATTCCTAAATCAAACTTTTGTAACAAAAGAATTCAACATATGAGTTTTAGTTTGGATTCCTTTTTTCCAATAAATATTTGAGGGTTGCATGATCAGAAAAAATAGTTAATTAGATCCCAATAAATATGATCTATACTTATCTAAGGCAAATATAATTTTTTAAGGGTTGAATAGTTGCATTGAACGAAGTTCAACATCTTTAACACAACGCAAAGGACATGATTTTTCTTTTTATTTTGTTGGCTAAATATAGCTCCTACAATATAATTACTCGCATAAAACATAATATTAAAGGGCATATCACAATTTGGTGGATGTACAATCAGTGCTAAAATGAGTAATGTCTTTAATTTTCTAAATGATATTTGATAATCTTTCTTAAAATCAAATGATATATTCTTTTATAATAACCTTGACATTGATTATGCAATTTTCAATAAATTTTAGATAAACCGCCTGTAAAATGAACATAGCCAAGAAAACTATAAATATCCCTAACATTAGTATGGTATTGTAAACTAATAATGAAGTCAACCTTGGTCTTGTTAATCTCAATACCTCTAGTTGAAACTATATGACCCAAAACTATTCTTTATTGGATTATGAAATGACAATTTATTTTTCATAATTTTGAACCAAGTTGGTGTTAATGAGTCATTTAAAAACCTTGGTCAAATAATCTTAATATTGATGGAAAGAATTGCCATAAACAATGAAGTCATCCATAAAAATCTTAATGCAATTTTCAATTAATTCAAGAAAAATACTTACTATGTATCTCTTAAATGTACATGGGGCATCACATAATCCAAAAGACATAATATGTTTGTGAGCTAATGTTCCAAATGGATATGTGAAAATTGTTTTTTCTTGATCTTCTTGAGATACAATAATTTGATAATAACTAGAAAACACATTTAAAAAACCAAACAATGGCTTACCATGCTGTTTTTCTAACATTTCATTGATCAAAAGAATGAAGAAATGATATTTTCTCATGGTAGCATTCAATTTCTTTAAGTCGGTGCTCATTCTCCACCCATTTTAAGATCTCATAGGAACAAGTTCATTTTGTTAATTGGAAACAAGAATTAAACCATTTTTTAAAGAACCACATGCATTTAACTTACCTATTATCTGCCAGATTTGGGATGAGTGATCTTTTAGCCTAATAATTTCAAAATCTCCTTCATATAAGCTTCCTTCATGGTCAAGTTTATTTCGTGTTGAAGCTCTCTCAATGGTTTTATGTCATATTTAGTGAATTTGGCGCATACAAATTATAAGGTTAATTCCTTCTAAGTTTTCCAATGTCCATCCAATTGTTGTCTTTTGTTCCTTCAAAACACTTACTTCAAGTATTTGAGAAGAAACTTCAATTCTAATTTAACATTTTAAGAAAAATAGAATAACACCCTTGAATTTTTAATTTTTGTGCACTAAGATCAAACAAGATGATTTCATCTACTACCAGAACTTTTCAATTTAGTGATGAAATATTTTGTCTATAATTAAACATCAAGTCCTTTAGAACAACCTTTACCGAAGGGCTCACAAACAACTATCGATATTCATAAAACTTATTGTCAATTATTCATGCTATGTCAATAAGTTCATCAATAATATAGAAGCTGTTTGGGACAGCTTTTGAAAATGAATATGTTTTGGTGTTTTTAGATCATTTTAATATGCTGATGTCAAAAATGATTTTTAAAAAATAAAAAAACATTATTTTGATATATTTCAGCACGAAAAGCATTTTGAAAAGCTACAGCAACAGCTGTCCCAAACAGGTCCTATAATCACTAATAGATTTATAGATGGAAAAGCATGTTGAACAAAAAAGTACTCGCTTCAATATGTTAGTATATACTTCGATGAATATAACATATCACCAACAAAAAAACTATATGTAATTCCATCAATGATTTATTTAAGTATTGTAGATGGAATGACACCATTGGTGATTAAACAGTGGCACAATGACATTTGCGGTAATTCTTTTATAACTCTATAAAATATATTGACATACTAAATTTGTCCATAAGGTCTCAATAATGGTTTACAAATATGTTTTTTTTTTAATAAAATCTATTAAACAGAGTATAAAATAATTAAAACCAAATCAAATCAAATAAAAATAAAATATTTATTACAAATTTAAAATTTACAAGTCCAAATACAATTCATTTGGAATAGAAAGGCTAAAAGAGGAGGAGCTCACCAATGGCTATGTAATCATAACATTTAGTATTCCACATTTTGATCATGGGTCTCCGGTTATTCCATCAAATATCCCACATTTTTTCCAAGCATTTGAGTTCAAATAACCAAGGACTTGCTCTCAGGATACTTGATTTAGGTTTTTTTAAGACTAAAAATACATCAAAACAAAAAACAAGTTGAACACAGCAGAATAATTTAGAAAATACTAGGTATTTCAAAGCCTCTGATTCATGTCTCATCGAATATACAAATTAAAGCAGCCCAATACTAACGAGACATGCAAGAAAATATAATAAATCTTGTCATTATTTCCTTAATGATTAATAAATATTAGAATTTGTAAAGGGAAAATACCCTATTCTCTATAAGCATTAAAATAAATCTAGCTCTATAAAAAACCAAACATGTTTTCACGGACGATCTGTATATTGTATGGCTAAACATCCAGGATCAATAAACACAAACTTGCCTACACAATCTTCCAACTATTTCTGCCTCTTACTATCCAGTGCCTCCTTAAGTTTCCTTCCCAACGCATATGCTAAAGGAGGAGGAACAGCATTTCCGATTTGCCGGTGCTTGTGTTGAATGTTACCAAAAAACTGATAGTTATCTGGGAATCCCTGGGTCAAAGAATTAAGAAGACAAAAACAAAGTCAAGCTTTGGCGTGCCGTGCTGGAGCAGGGGTGAAATAAGCAAGGTAGATGATTGTTGCAAGAACTGGCTACTTGCTGTCTCTTTTTAGAACATCTTTCAGAATCAATTTATGTTATAAAGTTAGAGAAACTTGAACAATGGTCAAACAGTCTGGGGAAGCTGAACTTACTTGAGATCGTGCACATTCACGAACGGTAAGAATCCTATCCTGCTCAGGGTGAAAGCACATTCCTACCTTGCCCATTGGCTGGGGATCTGTTATTGATGTTGGGAAGTTCCCTTCCCAATCCAACCTTCCAAATAGCCCCTTCCACTGATTGTGTCGTTTAGCCGTGTTTGGAAGGCACCATGGTATCAAATCAACCATTTGCCCAGTAGACAATTTGACCTGCATATCGTGACATTATCGAAAATCACTCGCCTACTTTCTGTCAACGGAAAGCTTGCTGACAGCAAGCTTTCCTATTCTACAAATCCACATTTATTTTCCTCTTCAATATATTTTCTATTTTGTATATATGACAGCTTATAGTTTATATATATAGGACTAGAATCATGCTGATTTACTTTCCATGTATACATCCTTGTAACATCTATATATGATACAGAAATCAAAGCTAAAGATACAATTTTCAGACAATCCTTTGAGCTATTTTGACACTTTCACCAGGCATTAGTTCTATATCAACCTTGCATTGCAAGATATCAATAACATGTGTTTGTACCTTTTCATCTGGAAGATCACGCCAATCAGAACCTGGTCGCTTTGGGATCTTCTTGCATCTAATAAGATTCAGCTCATTCATTTCTTTTGATATATGGTCAGTCAAGACAGCCATGTCGCCTCGAATTTTCTTTTGAAACCAAGAGATAGGATCGTTTCCGTACTGCAAAACAAAAGGTTTGGTTAATGCCCATGATCATATTACTTAGGAGTAAGAAGTTCCGGAAGAAAATTTTAGCATCTAATATACCTCCAAAGTTGTCTTAGAAGCACCATTCCCCACATCAGGGAGATCACCAATTGTATCCCTGACAGTCATTGCACGGAAAGGGGCTCCATAAGCAGTACTCCTAACAGCAGCATATTGTGACTTCTCAGATAATGTTATTTTTAACTCTGGGGCAGCAAAAACATGCATTGGCTCTGGCCATTCTGGGAGTATCTCCTCAGGGGAGGCTGCCCATATAAAGGCTCGTTTGCGTGACTGAGAAACTCCATATGCTCCAGCCTCCAAAATTCCGAATCTCACCTAATCACAACCATACACACATGTAGCCACGGTTACATACAATTAGAGCATTCTGCATACAAAAATGAAAGTATCTGACCATGGTTATTTCCAAAGGCAATGCAATATCTACCTGATAACCCATCTGAAGAAGAGAAGCAATGGTTAAACGGAAAGTCTGTCCTTTATTGAAAGATACAAAGTTCCTCACATTCTCTAAGAGGAAATACTTTGGGCGGAAGTAATCAGCAAAGGACAAGAATGCTAAGATCATCTCACATTGAACTTTACTCCATGAGCTCTGATTAAACCTATTCATTCCAGAGAAGCCCTGCAAAGACATTACTTTTTTTAGTGTCCATAAATTCCAGAGATGTTACATGCCTCAGGTTAGTGCAAAGAAAGGCCATAAATACCTGACATGGAGGCCCTCCATTGATGAAATCCACCTGCCCTGGCAATGGCAAACCATCTATCACCTTCGCATCAAGTGATGAAGCCAATTTAGCAGCCTCAGAAGTAGAAATACAGTCATCTACATCTCCACACTTCTCCATCACAGCCCTTAATAAAACATCCGATAATAAGTCACCAGAAAAATGAGTGATAACAAAAGAAAAATCCAATCACAAAACAACCACTTACCTGAGGATCACATTGCAATTATTAATAAACATCAATGATTCTGCATGATTGAGTTTAAATGCTTCCCCAGCAGGCTCTTCATATTCAATAGCCCATTTGGTTGTTGAGACACCTGCAATGGTGAAGATAGCCAGTTGTCAATTTATCCAACAATAGGCATAAATATCAATTATTACTCCAAGTGAAGGATAAAGAGATGACCACTACCAGCTTGCTGCAATCCCTCAGACAAGCCACCACAACCAGCAAAAATATCCAACGTGGCCAAACGGTACTCTGGAGATGCTTCCCATTGTTTGTCATCTTCTATATCATTTTCTCCTTCTTTAGACTTTCCCTTTCTCTTTCTACTTGCAACATCACCATCTCTACTCATAGCTGAAAACTTTGATTTGATATGAGCTGGTAGCTGTCCACAGTGAAACTGGAAGATTACTTATAGCTCACAGGAGCAGAGTTGAATAGTGAACCTCATAATGGCCCAGATAAACAATCTGAAGAGCTTAGTTACAATGTTCTTAGGAATTAACTAAATTGACAATTCTCCATAAACTGATGGACTCAGTCAGCATGTAACATTATGGGAATGAACAAAAGACAAATCACCTGCTTGAGGGACCCATTGGAAGGATCATACATGTGCTCGCAGAAGAAGATATGATCAAAGATTGCAGGAGCACTGCATGTGGGAATATCAATTTTCTTTCTGACTTCACATTTCCCTTCAATCACCTCAATAGATAAAAGATGTGTTTCTTCACTATAATATATCTGAAATTAAGCAACAAAAACTCATTATGAATTACAAAGAAGAAGCAAAGTCTATACTCAAGAAATTTATAATTGCAAGATTGATAATTTTCTGTCAATAATTAAGAAAACCAACACATTTCTTATGTCAGAGCAGTTTCTAGAGTTCTTGAATTTGTTGGATAGATATGGATGAGACTATAATTGCAAGATTAATAATTTTCTGCCAATAAATAAGAAAACCAACACATTTCTTATGTCAGAGCAGTTTCTAGAGTTCTTGAATTTGTTGGATAAATATGGATGACTATAAATGCTGAACAAAATGGTCAAAGAGAGACTACAGAATCTACAAAGCTGATAAAATATATTTATACAGATTTAAAAAAATAAAAGCTTTTACCTCACGAATATCAGAACAATATGCCTTTTCAGGTGAAATATCATCTGGTCTGAAATATCTTTGTACTTTGACCTCGGTGGATCTTCTTTCAGATTTTTTTGTTTCCATTGGAACAACCTCCAATAACTGGCACACAGCATAAGGCTTCAATCCAACATTCCTTCCACCCTTAAAAGTTTCAGTTTCCCCACTTTCCACTGCAAATTGATGAGGGCTCACATAGACAAAATCATTGACAGAGTACTCAGTTCCCTTGTATGAAAATCCTTTTTGAGAAGAATTCACTTTGGAAATATTCTTGTCTTCTTCAGATAATTTTAAGTTACAAGAGTGGCAGACACCAGAGCCGAGACCCATAGTATCAAATGGAAGAGTGAAGAAAGCACCCCTTTCTGGCCAGTACAAGCTTTTACAGTAATATTCTAGTGGCAATCCTTTCTTTTTCCTCTCTTCTGCCTTTTCCCTATCAATTCTATCAGCATTGGCGTTATCTTTCCTGTGATGATGCCCCCATGGCCTTTTCCGAACTTCCAGAATTATTGATTGCTTAATATCCTGTAGTTTATAGTTCATGCATTCATTTGTTAAGAAAACCTCTCTATCATTGGAAGTGTTACCAAGAACTGTCTCACATCCCCACTTCATCATTCTCCCATGAAACATTTTACTTCCATTTCTTGTTTCAAACATGTACTCCACAAAATAAATGGCAGAAAGTTCATCTGGTTTATCAACCTCCACTAAGACAGCAGCCCCCACCACAATGACCTCTCCACAAACAATGGCTTGCTTGTAAATGTCTTCTCCAGAATATGTTTTGCTTACAGGATTCCCATTCCATCTTACCTCTTTTTGTGAAGCATGGGATTTACAATGTTCAAACACTGGATAAGGTTTTAGTGTTTTCTCTACCACCACCTCTTTATCATCATCTTCATTTTCATCCTGTTCCTCAAGTTCATCTTCTTCTTTTACTTCACAGTCAGTTCCCTCTTTCAAATCCTCTGGAGAATAGTTTGAATAATATTCCCCCCATATTCTGTTGATCAGTCTTGTTGTTGTTGCCTGCATAAGCTTCCTCTTGGATGGTCCAGAAGCAACAGTATCCATTGCAGCCCGAGGATTCAAATTGGAATGACACTTCTGCACAATTGCTTTTTTGTTCACTACCCATTTAGTATGGTGCCTCTCCTCCATCATACGAGTCAAACCGACCACAAAAGCACATTTCTTGATCTTCTGATCTGGAAACTCAGCAAAAAGCTGTAGTATTATCTGTCCATGCACAACCACGTACCTCTCAACAGCTGCTAGATCAGAAGAAATATAAGCATGATGATCCTTCTTGAACTCAGACACTTTCCGGATTACATCTGCAAAAGAAAGCCGTGATACTCGACTTTGCTCCTTCAACAATGTTATAATGCCTCTTGCAAGCTTTACTGTTTTTAGAACTGGCTTATACCAGGAAGCATATTGTTTTGATGGCTTTCCAAGTCTATACCTGAAGATGTTGAGAAAGAAAAAAACACTGATCAAGATCACGAGAAAATAAAATTACAAACTTTCAGCACCAGAAATCTTTCATGAGATAAACCCAAAATAACTTCCTGAGGGAAAACATACACCATTGGTTTCTCCCTGATATGTTAGTACTGCTACAAACTTAATCAAACCCTATAGTTCAATAGTTTCAACATATTTCCAATGAGAAGACATATTTGATTGGCAAACAGATTGTTAGACTTAATTAAAAATGATTAGAAGCAATGTCACGAGACAGCAATAATTCTAGCACACATACATTGTGTCTGAATGTGTGTGTGTGTGTGTGTGCACGCACATGTGTTTGTTGGAGTTATGTGCTTGATTAACAGCAATATGAGAATATTACAATACCAGGCCATGTCCGTGCGTAGTGATATAAAAATCATTGATGATCCAAATTCAATCATCCATTCCTTTATCGCACTCAAAAATATGGGCAAACCCATGTCATCCTGAGCCTCCAAACCCTTGGAAGAAGACTGATCAGGACCATCATCAAGACAGAATCCACTTCCGTCATCTTCAGTCATGCTTCCTGATCCAAAGATGGTGACATCAATGTCTTCACAAGGTTTCATTGGAAGAAGCTCCAAAGAAATCAACCTTGAGTCTGAGTTATAAAGCGACCAGTTATGAAGCATTCTTCTAGGGAGATCATCAGGGTGGTCAATTACATCATCACTTGCAACAGCTATATACTCATCGGTTTCTTCATTAGAGTGTTTGTAAAACGCAGGGAGAGGGTAGTCATTTGCAATCTCATCTTCATTAATTTTGATGTACATTGTGTTAGATGCAGAAACTGAACCCCGACTTTTCTTCTGCCTCATATTAGACTGCCAATACTCTTCTTCCTGCAATAATCTTGCTAACTTTGCATCCTCGTCTTCCTCAGCTATGGTACTGCATTGGTTAGGCTGATTCACAACAGCACCATCCACACATTCTGGACCAATCACCAAGTTCCCGCCAGAATTTGCTGCTTTTGCTAGCAGAACATTTCCATGATTGCGACTTTCATCTCTCAAGGCAACAAGAACAGGCAAGTCTGCAAATTTCTTATCATTATTTTTGGAAGTCTTATCCAAACCAATTATTTGGTGATAAATAAATTCACCCTGAGAAATGAGGAAATTCTTGATGGATGCTGCGCCAGAGAAACACTTATTTCCACTCATTGCTCGCACAACCCCAGCAAGCAACTCATCAAGGGTGAATTCAGGGTTTCCTCCAGAAAATCTTGAGAGTTTTTTATAAATCTCTGCACATGCAAGTGCCTTCTGAAAAAAATGATCAAAGAACTTCTTGTAGCCACCAGCAGGCTTAATGCAGTCATAATCAGCCACTTCAGTACTCAGCCAAACGACCGGGTATCCATCTTCATAACCAGAGATATCCCATGCTTCTATCCTTCCAAAGCCGTCACACCTAACATGCACTTCTTTTTCCTTGTCAAGGCTTTCCTCATGAGGCATTATAATACCAGAGATAAACATATCATCAACTTCAACCATCTCCAAGGGCTGTGGGTTGCCATTTGCATCATGCACAACGAAATCAATCAATCTCCTGTTCGGACGACCCTCTTCTCGCCCTTGAGTCAAACGAACAGCTAGAATTTCTTCATCGACAACTTGTTCTTTCTTTGATTCAACAACATAAGACTTCTCTTCATGCAATCGTACAGATTTCTGCTTGAAATCTTTGCATGCAGCAGCTCTCTTAGGCCTTTTCAGTGAACCATTGCCACCAGCAGGCTCCTCCTTGTTGGTATCTGGGGAATTTCTCTTCTTTCCTTTTGTGTTTTTATCTGGCACTTCTTTCTTTACATTAGACACTGAACATTTTTGTTTCCCTTTTTTGTTCTTCCTCATACCTACTGCAAAGTTCAAAAGTTTAGTGATGAAGCAAAAAGGCTAATACTTTGATTGTTTAATGTCAGTGATGAAGCAGAGTGCCTTAGACTTTGAATGTAACAAAAAAAGTCATTCTGTAGTGTGCTATCAATCAAACATATTAGTTCACGCAATACTAACTAGTACAGAGAGTTTTCTAGTGGGGGTAAAAGAAACCTTGTATCAATCTCTTTCTCACTCTCTGTATTTGGTAACGTGGTTGGAAGTACAGTAGGGTTGAAAAGAATTGAATTGATGGCTCATTTTCAGGAATAAAATTGATGCGGTGCGTTTTGCATTTCAAAATACCAAATTGCTGTTCACATTTATTAACCAGAATGCAGACATGCCAAATCAAGAAGGATAATAAGTGATGCTTTTCGCATTTTCTATCGTGGTTGATCGAATATTAAATGTCCCTAAAACTTTTATTACAGCAGTGGCAAATAAAGGGTTACAAACCAACCAAATAAAGAAAGTTAATAATTGATGCTTCTCACGTTTCCATACATACTAGACCCAAACATCAAACATATTCTAATAGAACAGTAGCAAATAACAAATCAACAAAGCTGGTATTTGATGTCTCTCACATTTATAAACATACTTGATGGAAATATCAAACAATAGTGGCAAATAACAAATTGAGAAAACTAATAATTGATGCTTCTCCCATTTCCAACAATATCCAACGTGTTCTAAATTTTTTAATAAAATAGTGACATATAACACATCAAGAAAGCTGACAATTGATGCTTCTTGCATTTCCAAACATACTTGACCGACATATCAAACATGTTCTAAATATGCTAATAAAATAGTGGCAAATAATAAATTGAGAAAGCTGATAATAGATGCTTCTCACATTTTCAAACATACTTGACCCAAATATCAAACTTGTTTTAGAATTTTTAATACAACAGTGACAAATAACAAATTGAGAAAGCTGGTATATGATGCCTCTCGCATTTACAAATAAACTTGATGGAAATATCAAACACGTTCTAATACAATAGTGGCAAATAAGAAGTTGAGAAAGCTAATAATTGATGCTTCTCATATTTCCAAACATACTTGACCGAAATACCAAACATGTTCTAAATTTTCTAAAAAAATAGTGGCAAAAAAACACATCAAAAAGCTGATAATTGATGCTTCTCGCATTTCCAAACATACCTGACTAGCATATCGAACATGTTCTAAATCTTCTAATAAATTAGTGGCAAGTGACAAATCAAGAAAACTAATAATTGATGCTTCTTACATTTCCAAACATACTCGACTCAAATATCAAAACTGTTCTATAATTTTTACAACAGGGGCAAATAACAGGGTTACAAACCCATCAAATCAAGAAAGCTAATTATTAATGGATTTCATATTTCCAATCTTACTTGAGTGCACTACGAAACATGCCCTGAAACTTCTATGATGACAGTTTAAATAACAAGGTCACACACCCATTAAATCAACAAGTATAATAATGCTTACACAAGTTTCAAACTACATGCATAAAGAACGCTAGGCAAATGAAACTAGGACTCAGATACGATCAAGAGAGTGCACCACGATACTTTTTAATGCACGAAAGAAGTCTAAATTCTCATTTATTAAGATATCCCAAATTATTGTTTTTTTACAGAAACTGTACAACTGCCTGCCCAAACACCAAAGATTTGTAAATTGTGTACAAGTTTTTGCATAAAATTAAAAAATAAATACCAGGTTGATGAAATGGATCATGGGTCTAAGTTTTGGGTGATGCAAAGAAGGAAAGTAGGATGTTTTGCCTTTGACTACATAGAAGAAAGTTAATAATCCTTGACAAATCTTAAATAAAAAAACAAAAGCGAAAAACCAACGAACCATCCATAATCCAATCATCAAACAAACATCAAGTAGATTGAGGTTGGATGATAACCAGATGATGAAGAAGAAATAGTATTATCAACGGGGTCATTCGTTGTTGTATCCAATATTGATGAAGATCCCATCCTTCTTTCTTTCCCTTGTCGACAAACTCCTCCTGGGTTAGGTTTGGGGTTTTGAACTTGGATTGATGACAGCTACTAAGCTAAAATGTAATAAGTAATGGTGGATTTAAAGGGGAGAACAGTAGGCGGGAGACCAAAAGATGTGTGTTTTGGTTTTGGACCTTGGCGTCGATTGCCTCCAAAACCAAAACCAAAAGGTGTCAGTACCTCTCTTCCCTCCATAAATCATTGTCTTTACTGACTCCTACCTCTCCCCTACTATTACTGTGTTCGGCATTATAGTTATTATTGTGATTAAAATTTTTAAGAAAATAATTTCATGAAAAAGTAATTTCAAATGCGATTCATAACGATTAAAATTATGGTTAGGTTTAAGATTTAACGAAAAAAAGTTTTATGTGTTTGATTATCAAATTTTTTATATTATTGTTAACTTGTGAAATTACTTTAAAATATATATATATATATATATTGTTTTTTTAAATATTGTAGATTTAATAATCATAATAATAAATATATAATTAATAATTTAAGTAAATTAAACACTTATTTTTATTCTTTCATTAAACTACTTATAATTACATCACGAACTAAATTCATACATGAAGTTCTCTACAATCTCTTGCTATTTGATCAAGAAACAACATCTGGTGCTATATCATCATGAACAACATCACCATACCGAGTTTCAAGATCTCTATACACATGTTGCAGAGATATAATTTCAATGTCAAATCAAATTGCAAGTTTTTGATCCATCAATTAAAAAAAACAGGGTTGTCGAGTGAAATAAAATCTTTAAAATAGTGGTTCGACTATGTTTTTTGTAAGTCGAAGGACAATTAAAATTGCGGTAAAATCTTTACCAAACGATTGCAAATTACATTTTCTTTAAAATACCCCAATACTAAATCACTGCAAGCTTAGAATCAACTTCCACGATGATTTTTTCTATAATCCATCCACCAAGCGATATCTATGCCGATTAGAATACCCCATAGCTAATTACATAAAATAAACTGCTTAATCTTGTTGCAGTATGTTTTCTTTGTTCTTTTTATAACTGGAGTGTCCGGGCCAGCTTACGCGCACCTCGACTATTCCCCAGGCTCACTTGAACATCCTGCAAGCCCAAATGAGCATGTAAGGCACCGCAGGGGTAACAAGCATACCATGCAAGGAAGGACCCAGAGGGACATGAGGGGAGGAGCCCTCCAGCCCCATTTTCACTGGGACTCGAACCGAAGTTTGAAAGATGGAGGGCGCACCCCTACACCGCTGGGCCACAACCTTGCAGGTATGTTTTATTCTCTTTATAGGATGGGTGATAGCTGATTTTGTGAGTTTTTTTTTTCTTCAAATGTTTAAGTATATATTTGTTTAGAAAAATGATAATTATATTTTAGAGATTAACTATGCAAAATATGCATGTAAACATACAGAGAACAGGGAAATCATGAACTCCTTGTTAGGTGTTTCATGAAGTATTCTGTACTTCATGAACGTTTTCTTTTTATTAAAGGAGTTAGAAAGTCATTTTACATTTGTAAATTAATTCTAAATTATGAGTTGTATTTTCTAATATCGATCAATGCCAGAGATTGAGCCTGAAAAGTGCGCTGAGCCCATTAAGGATCGGGCTGCAGGGTCCACAAAATATTGGATAGAGATTTGTGGCTTTGGATTGGATTGGATCCAATTACTCGTTGTTACAAATGATGAAAGTGAAATTTCGAGCCGTTCACGTGTGCTTGTGTACTCCTAGACGACGATTCGTTGAGATACTTGGAAGATGCAGGAATATACATAAAGATAATTCTGGATTTTTGAATCATGTAATTTTAAAATCAGAATCTTAAAATATTCTTCTTTGAATGTTTAGTCTTGTTGGGTTTTTAAACAAGCAGATTGCGGCAAATTCTGTTAATCAAGTCAAGTTTTTTTTCACGTTGGATCCTGCATGAAAGTTGTAGGCCTATACATAAAAATGACTATGGATTTTTGAATCATGTAATTTCAAAACCAGAAGCTCAAGATATTTCTGTTTAAATGTCTAGTCTTGCTTGGTTTTTGACTAAATAGATTGCGTCAGATTCTGTTCATCAAGCCAGGTTTTTTCTCGTGCTGGATCCTTCATGAAAGTTGTGGGCCTATACGTAAAGAAGACTCTGGATTTTAGAATGATGTAATTTCAAAACCAGAATCTCAAGATATTCCCCTTTGAATGTCTAGTATTTTTGGTTGGTTTTTGACCGAGCAAATTGCGGTAGATTGTATTCATCAAGCCAGGTTTTCTCTCGCGTTGGATCCTGCATGAGTGTTGTAGGCCTATACATAAAGATGACTTTAGATTTTTGAATCATTTAATTTCCAAACCAAAAGCTAAAGATATTCCTGTTTGAGTATCTAGTCTTGCATGGTTTTTGACCAAGCAAATTGTGGTAGATTCTGTTTATCAACCTAGGTTTTTTCTCATGCTAGATCCTTCATGAAGGTTTTAGGCCTATACATACATATGGATCTGATCCTGACTCGACTAGTCCCATTTCAGTGTGCATTAACCTTCGATTTTTGACCTCGTTTCTCTTGTCATATCCAAGCCCATTTTAGTTTGTATTAGGCTTGAATTTTATGGGTAATAGCCTTTTCCCTCGGGCAAGATTGAACTGGCTTGTTTGAGGAGGTATTAGACTTGGCTGTTAGGACATATTGATCCTGACTCGCCTAGCCCCATTTCAGTATGTATTAACCTTAGATTTCTGACCTGGTTGGTCATGTCATATCCAAGCCCATTTTAGTTTGTATTAGACTTGAATGGGTAATAGCCTTTTCCCTCAGGCATGATTGAACTGGCTTTTTTGAGGGGGTATTAGCCTTGGATTTTGGGACATATTGATCCTGACTCGAATAGCTCCATTTCAATGGGTATTAGACTAAGATTTCTAACCTGGTTGGTCTTGTCATATCCAAGCCTTTTGGGACATATTGATCCTCACTCTACTAGGCCAATTTCAATGAGTATTAGACTTAGATTACTGACCTGGTTGGTCTTGTCATATCCAAGCCCATTTTAGTTGGTATTATGCTTAAATTTTATGGGTAATAGCCTTTTCCATCAGGTATGATTGAACTAGCTTGTTTGTGGGGGTATTAGCCTTGGATTTGGGGACATATTCATCCTGACTCGACTAGCCCCATTTCAATGGGTATTAGATTTAGATTTCTGACCTGGTTGGTCTTGTCATATCCAAGCCCTTTTTAGTTGGTATTACGCTTAAAATTTATGGGTGATAGACTTTTTCTCCGAGCATGCTTGAACTGCCTTGTTTGAGGGGGTATAAGCGTTGGATTTTGGGAGATATTGATCCTGACTCGACTACCCACATTTCAATGGGTATTAACCTTAGATTTCTGACCTGGTTGGTCTTGTCATATCCAAGCCCATTTTAGTTGGTATTAGGCTTAAATTTTATGGGTAATAAACTTTTCCCACGAGCAAGATTGAAGTGGCTTGTTTGATGGGGTATTAGCCTTGGAATTTGGGACATATTGATCCTGACTCGACTAGCCCCATTTCAATGGGTATTAGCCTTCGATTTCTGACCTGATTGGTCTTGTCATATCCCAGGCCTTTTTAGTTGGTATTAGACTTAAATTTTATGGGTAAAACCCTTTTCCCCCGAGTATGATTCAACTGGCTTTTTTAAGGGGGTATTAGCCTTGGAATTTTGGATATATTGATCCTAAACCCTTTTCCCCCGAGTATGATTCAACTGGCTTGTTTGAGGGGGTATTAACCTTGGAATTTTGGACATATTGATCCTGACTCGACTAGCCCCATTTTAATGGGTATTAAACTTTGATTTTTGACTTGATTGGTCTTGTAATATCCAAGCACATTTAAGTTGGTATTAGCCTTAAATTTTATGGGTAATAGAATTTTCCCTCGAGCATGATTGAACTAGCTTGTTTTAGGGTGTATAAGCCTTGGATTTTTGGACCTATTGATCCTGACTCGACTAGCCCCATTTCCATGGGTATTAGCCTTAACTTTCTGACCTTTTTGGTCTTGTCATATCCAAGCCCTTTTCAGTTGGTATTAGCCTTAAATTTTACGGGTAATACACTTTTCCCCCGAGCATTATTGAACTGGCTTGGTGGAGGGGGTATTAGCCTTGAATTTGGGGACATATTGATCCTGACTCGACTAGCCCAATTTAAGTGTGTATTAACCTTAGATTTATGACCTTGTTGGTCTCATAATATCCAAGCCCATTTTAGATGGTATTAGGCTTAAATTTTATGGGTAAAAGACTTTCCCCCCAAGAATGGTTGAACTGGCTTGTTTCAGGGGGTATTAGCTTTGGATTTTGGGATATATTGATCCTAACTAGACTAGCCCCATTTCAATGGGTATTAGCCTTCGATATTTGACCTTGTTGGTCTTGTCATATCCAAGCCCTTTTTAGTTGGTATTAGGCTTAAATTTTATGGGTACAAGACTTTTCCCCTGAGTATGATTGAATTTGATTGTTTGAGGGAGTATAGGCCTTGGAATTTGGGACATATTGATCCTGACTCGACTAGCCCCATTTCATTGGGTATTAGACTTCGATTTCTGACCAGGTTGGTCTTGTCATATCCAAGCCTTTTTTAGTTGGTATTAGGCTTAAATTTTAGGGGCAATAGCCTTTTCCCTCTAGCATGATTGACCTGCCTTTTTTGAGGGGGTATTAGCCTTGGATTGTCGGACATATTTATCCTGACTCGACAAACCCCATTTCAATGGGTATTAGCCTTAGATTTGTGACATTTTTGGTCTTATCATATCCAAGCCCTTTTTAGTTGGTATGAAACTTAAATTTTATGGGTAATAGTCTTTTCCCTCGGTCATGATTGAAGGGGTATTAGCCTTGGATTTTGCAACATATTGATCATGACTCCACTAGCCTCATTTCAATTGGTATTAGACTTCGATTTCTGACCTAGTTGGTCTTGTCATATCCAAGCCCTTTTTAGATGGTATTAGCGTTAAATTTTATGCGTAATACACTTTTCCCCCGAGCATGATTGAACTGGATTGTTTGAGGGGTATATAGATCCTGACTAGACAAGCCCCATTTCAATGGCTATTAGCCTTCGATTTCTGACCTTGTTGGTCTTTTCATATCCAACCCCATTTTAGTTGGTGTTAGACTTAAATTTTATGGCTAATAGACTTTTCCACCGAACATGATTGAAGGGCTTGTTGGAGGGAGCATTAGCCTTGGATTTTCAGCCATATTGATCCTGACTCGACTAGGCCCATTTCAATGGGTATTAGCCTTGGTCTTGTGATATCCAACCCCATTTTAGTTGGTATTAGACTTAAATTTTATGGGTAATAGACTTTTCCCACGAATATGATTGAATTGGGTTGTTGGAGGGAGCATTAGCCTTGGATTTTCGGCCATATTGATCCTGACTCGACTATCCCAATTTCAATGGGTATTAGCCTTGGTCTTGTCATATGCAACCCCATTTTAGTTGGTATTAGACTTAAATTTTATGGGTAATAGACTTTTCCCCCGAACATGATTGAATTGGCTTGTTGGAGGGAGCATTAGCCTTGGATTTTCGGCCATATTGATCCTGACTCGACTAGCCCCCTTTCAATGGGTAATAGCCTTAGATTTCTGACCTTGCTGGTATTGTCATATCCAACCCCATTTTAGTTGGTATTAGACTTAAATTTTATGGGTAATAGGCTTTTCCCCCAAACATGATTCAAGTGGCTTGTTGGAGGGAGCATTAGCCTTGGATTTTCGGCCATATTAATCCTGACTCGACTAGCCCCATTTCAATGGGTATTAGACTTAGATTTCTGACCTTGTTGGTCTTTTCATATCCAACCCCATTTTAGTTGGTATTTGACTTAAATTTTATGGGTAATAGACTTTTCCCCCAAACATGATTCAAGTGACTTGTTGGAGGGAGCATTAGCCTTGGATTTTAAGCCATATTAATCCTGAATTGACTAGCCCCATTTCAATGGGTATTAGACTTAGATTTCTGCCCTTGTTGGTCTTTTCATATCCAACCCCATTTTAGGTTGTATTAGACTTAAATTTTATGGGTAATAGACTTTTCCCCCAAACATGATTGACCTGGCTTGTTGGAGGAAGTATTAGCCTTGGATTTTCGGCCATATTGATCCTGACTCGACTAGCCCCATTTCAATGGGTATTAGCCTCGGTCTTGTCATATCCAACCCCATTTGAGTTGTTATTAGACTCAAATTTTATGGGTAATAGACTTTTCGCCCAAACATGATTAAACTGGCTTGTTGGAGGGAGCATTAGCCTTGGATTTTCGGCCATATTGATCCTGACTCGACTAGCCCCCTTTCAATGGGTATTAGCCTTAGATTTCTGACCTTGCTGGTATTGTTATATCCAACCCCATTTTAGTTGGTATTACACTTAAATTTTATGGGTAATAGGCTTTCCCCCCAAACATGATTCAAGTGGCTTGTTGGAGGGAGCATTAGCCTTGGATTTTCGGCCATATTAATCCTGACTCGACTAGCCCCATTTCAATGGGTATTAGACTTAGATTTCTGACCTTGTTGGTCTTTTCATATCCAACCCCATTTTAGTTGGTATTTGACTTAAATTTTATGGGTAATAGACTTTTCCCCCAAACATGATTCAAGTGGCTTGTTGGAGGGAGCATTAGCCTTGGGTTTTGGCCATATTAATCCTGACTCGACTAGCCCCATTTCAATGGGTATTAGACTTAGATTTCTGCCCTTGTTGGTCTTTTCATATCCAACCCCATTTTAGGTTGTATTAGACTTAAATTTTATGGGTAATAGACTTTTCCCCCAAATATGATTAACCTGGCTTGTTGGAGGAAGCATTAGCCTTGGATTTTCGGCCATATTGATCGTGACTCGACTAGCCCCATTTCAATGGGTATTAGCCTCGGTCTTGTCATATCCAACCCCATTTGAGTTGTTATTAGACTCAAATTTTATGGGTAATAGACTTTTCGCCCAAACATGATTGAACTGGCTTGTTGGAGGAAGCATTAGCCTTGGATTTTCGGCCATATTTATACTGACTCCACTAGCCCCATTTCAATGGGTATTAGCCTTTGCTTTCTGACCTTTTGGTCTTTTCATATCCAACCCCATTTTAGTTGGTATTAGACTTAAATTTTATGGGTAATAGACTTTTTCCCCACACATAATTGAAGTGGCTTGTTGGAGGGAGCATTAGCCTTGGATTTTCGGCCATATTGATCCTGACTGGACTAGCCCCATTTCAATGGGTATTAGACTTAGATTTCTGCCCTTGTTGGTCTTTTCATATCCAACCCTATTTTAGGTTGTATTAGACTTAAATTTTATGGGTAATAGACTTTTCCCCCAAACATGATTGAAGTGGCTTATTGGGGGGAGCATTAGCCTTGGATTTTCGGCCATATTGATCATGACTCGACTAGCCCCATTTCAATGGGTGTTAGCCTTGGTCTTGTCATATCCAACCCCATTTTAGTTGGTATTAGACTTAAATTTTATGGGTAATAGACTTTTCCCCCAAACATGATTGAAGTGGCTTGTTGGGGGGAGCATTAGCCTTGGATTTTCGGCAATATTGATCCTGACTCGACTAGCCCCATTTCAATGGGTATTAGCCTTGGTCTTGTCATATCCAATCCATTTTAGTTGGTATTAGACTTAAATTTTATGGGTAATAGACTTTTCCCCCAAACATGATTGAAGTGGCTTGTTGGGGGGAGCATTAGCCTTGGATTTTTGGCCATATTGATCCTGACTCGACTAGCCCCATTTCAATGGGTATTAGCCTTGGTCTTGTCATATCCAACTCCATTTTAGTTGGTATTAGACTTAAATTTTATGGGTAATAGACTTTTCCCCCAAACATGATTGAAGTGGCTTGTTGGGGGGAGCATTAGCCTTGGATTTTTGGCCATATTGATCCTGACTCGACTAGCCCCATTTCAATGGGTATTAGCCTTGGTCTTGTCATATCCAACCCCATTTTAGTTGGTATTAGACTTAAATTTTATGGGTAATAGACTTTTCCCCCAAACATGATTGAAGTGGCTTGTTGGGGGGAGCATTAGCCTTGGATTTTCGGCAATATTGATCCTGACTCGACTAGCCCCATTTCAATGGGTATTAGCCTTGGTCTTGTCATATCCAATCCATTTTAGTTGGTATTAGACTTAAATTTTATGGGTAATAGACTTTTCCCCCAAACATGATTGAAGTGGCTTGTTGGGGGGAGCATTAGCCTTGGATTTTTGGCCATATTGATCCTGACTCGACTAGCCCCATTTCAATGGGTATTAGCCTTGGTCTTGTCATATCCAACTCCATTTTAGTTGGTATTAGACTTAAATTTTATGGGTAATAGACTTTTCCCCCAAACATGATTGAAGTGGCTTGTTGGGGGGAGCATTAGCCTTGGATTTTTGGCCATATTGATCCTGACTCGACTAGCCCCATTTCAATGGGTATTAGCCTTGGTCTTGTCATATCCAACCCCATTTTAGTTGGTATTAGACTTAAATTTTATGGGTAATAGACTTTTCCCCCAAACATGATTGAAGTGGCTTGTTGGGGGGAGCATTAGCCTTGGATTTTCGGCCATATTGATCATGACTCGACTAGCCCCATTTCAATGGGTATTAGCCTTGCTCTTGTCATATCCAACCCCATTTTAGTTGGTATTAGACTTCAATTATATGGGTAATAGACTTTTCCCCCAAACATGATTGAAGTTGCTTGTTGGGGGGAGGATTAGCCTTGGATTTTCGGCCATAATGAACCTGACTCGACTAGCCCCATTTCAATGGGTATTAGCCTTGCTCTTGTCATATCCAACCCCATTTTAGTTGGTATTAGACTTAAATTTTATGGGTAATAGACTTTTCCCCCGAACATGATTGAAGTGGCTTGTTGGGGGGAGCATTAGCCTTGGATTTTCGGCCATATTGATCATGACTCGACTAACCCCATTTCAATGGGTATTAGCCGTGGTCTTGTCATATCCAACCCCATTTTAGTTGGTATTAGACTTAAATTTTATGGATAATAGACTTTTCCCCCAAACATGATTGAAGTGGCTTGTTGGGGGGAGCATTAGCCTTGGATTTTCGGCCATATTAATCATGACTCGACTAGCCCCATTTCAATGGGTATTAGCCGTGGTCTTGTCATATCCAACCCCATTTTAGTTGGTATTAGACTTAAATTTTATGGGTAATAGACTTTTCCCCCAAACATGATTGAACTCGCTTGTTGGAGGAAGCATTAGCCTTGGATTTGTGGCCATATTGATAATGACTCGACTAGCCCCATTTCAATGGATATTAGGCTTAGATTTCTGCCCTTGTTGGTCTTGTCATATCCAACCCCATTTTAGTTGGTATTAGACTTAAATTTTATGGGTAATAGACTTTTTCCCCAAACATGATTGAATTGGCTTGTTGGGGGGAGCATTAGCCTTGGATTTTCGGCCATATTGATCATGACTCAAATAGCCCCATTTCAATGGGTATAGCCTTGGTCTTGTCATATCCAACCCCATTTTAATTGGTATTAGACTTAAATTTTATGGGTAATAGACTTTTCCCCTAAACATGATTGAACTGGCTTGTTGGAGGAAGCATTAGCCTTGGATTTTTGGCCATATTGATCATGACTCGACTAGCCCAATTTCAATGGATATTAGGCTTAGATTTCTGGCCTTTTTGGTCTTGTCATATCCAACCACATTTTAGTTGGTATTAGACTTAAATTTTATGGGTAATAGACTTTTCCCCTAAACATGATTGAAGTGGCTTGTTGGGCGGAGCATTAGCCTTGGATTTTCGGCCATATTGATCATGACTCGACTAGCCCCATTTCAATGGGTATTAGCCTTGGTCTTGTCATATCCAACCCCATTTTAGTTGGTATTAGACTTAAATTTTATGGGTAATAGACTTTTCCCCCGAATATGATTGAAGTGGTTTGTTGGGGGGAGCATTAGCCTTGGATTTTTGGTCATATTGATCCTGACTCGACTAGCCCCATTTCAATGGGTATTAGCCTTGGTCTTGTCATATCCAACCCCATTTTAGTTGGTATTAGAATTAAATTTTATGGGTAATAGACTTTTCCCCCAAACATGATTGAACTCGCTTGTTGGAGGAAGCATTAGCCTTGGATTTGTGGCCATATTGATAATGACTCGACTAGCCCCATTTCAATGGATATTAGGCTTAGATTTCTGGCCTTGTTGGTCTTGTCATATCCAACCCCATTTTAGTTGGTATTAGACTTAAATTTTATGGGGAATAGACTTTTCCCACACACATGATTGAAGTGGCTTGTTGGGGGGAGCATTAGCCTTGGATTTTCGGACAAATTGATCCTGATTCGACGAGCCCCATTTAAATGAGTATTAGCCTTATATTTCTAACCTTGTTCATATCCAAGGCCTTTTTAGTTGGTATTAGACTTCAATTTTATGGGTAATAGACTTTTCCCCCAAGCATGATTGAACTTGGTTTTTGGAGGGGGTGTTAGCCTTGGATTTTCGGACAAATTGATCCTGACTCGACGACCCTATTTGAATGAGTATTAGCCTTATATTTCAAACCTTGTTCATATACAAGCCCTTTTTAGGTGGTATTAGACTTCAATTTTATGGGTAATAGACTTTTCCCCAACCATGATTGAACTTGGTTTTTGGAGGGGTGTTAGCCTTGGATTTTCGGACAAATTGTTCCTGACTCGACGAGCCCCATTTAAATGAGTATTAGCCTTATATTTCTAACCTTGTTCATATCCAAGCCCTTTTTAGTTGGTATTAGACTTCAATTTTTTGGGTTATAGACTTTTCCCCCAAGCTTGATTGAACTTGGTTTTTGGAGGGGGTGTTAGCCTTGGATTTCCGGACAAATTGATCCTGACTCGACGAACCCCATTTAAATGAGTATTAGCCTTATATTTCTAACCTTGTTCATATCCAAGACCTTTTTAGTTGGTATTAGACTTCAATTTTATGGGTAATAGACTTTTCCCCCAAGCATGATTGAACTTGGTTTTTGGAGGGGGTATTAGCTTGGATTTCTGGACAAATTGATCCAGAATCGGCGAGCCCAATTTGAATGAGTATTAGCCTTATATTTCAAACCTTGTTCATATACAAGCCCTTTTCAGTTGGTACTAGACTTCAATTTTATGGGTAATAGACTTTTCCCCCAAACTTGATTGCACTTGGTTTTTGGAGGGGGTGTTAGCCTTGGATTCACGGACAAAATGATCCTGACTCGACGACCCCATTTAAATGAGTATTAACCTTTGATTTCTAAGCTTGTTCATATCCAAGCCCTTTTTTGTTGGTATTAGACTTCAATTTTATAGGTAATAGAGTTTTCCCCCAAACATGATTGAACTTGGTTTTTGGAGGGGGTCTTAGCGTTGGATTTACGGACAAATTGATCCTGACTCGACGAGCCCCATTTAAATGAGTATTAGCCTAAGATTTCTAACCTTGTTCATATCCAAGCCCTTTTTAGTTGGTATTAGACTTCAAATTTATGGGTAATATACTTTTCCCACAAGCATGATTGAACTTGGTTTTTGGAGGGGGTGTCAGTCTTGGATTTCCGGATAAATTGATCCAGAATCGACGAGCCCGATTTGAATGAGTATTAGCCTTATATTTCAAACCTTGCTCATATACAAGCCCTTTTTGGGTGGTACTAAACTTCAATTTTATGGGTAATAGACTTTTCCCCCAAGCATGATTGAACTTGGTTTTTGGAGGGGGTGTTAGCCTTGGATTTTCGGACAAATTGATCCTGACTCGACGAGCCCCATTTAAATGAGTATTAGCCTTCGATTTATAACCTTGTTCATATCCAAGCCCTTTTTAGTTGGTATTAGGCTTCAATTTTATGGGTAATAGACTTTTCCCCCAAGCATGATTGAGCTTGGTTTTTGGAGGGGGTGTTAGCCTTGGATTTTCGGATAAATTGATCCTAACTCGACGAGCCCCATTTAAATGAGTCTTAGCCTTAGATTTATAACCTTGTTCATATTCAAGCCCTTTTTAGTTGGTATTAGGCTTCAATTTTATGGGTAATAGACTTTTCCCACAAGCATGATTGAACTTGGTTTTTGGAGGGGGTGTTAGCCTTGGATTTGCGGACAAATTGATCCTGACTCGACGAGCCCCATTTAAATGAGTATTAGCCTTATATTTATAATCTTGTTCATATCCAAGCCCTTTTTAGTTGGTATTAGACTTCAATTTTTTGGGTAATAGACTTTTCCCCCAAGCATGATTGAACTTGGTTTTTGGAGGGGGTGTTAGCCTTGGATTTGCGGACAAATTGATCCTGACTCGACGAGCCCCATTTAAATGAGTATTAGCCTTATATTTATAATCTTGTTCATATCCAAGCCCTTTTTAGTTGGTATTAGACTTCAATTTTTTGGGTAATAGAGTTTTCCCCCAAGCATGATTGAACTTGGTTTTTGGAGGGGGTGTTAGCCTTGCATTTTCGAACAAATTGATCCTGACTCGAATAGCCCCATTTAAATGAGTATTAGCCTTAGATTTCAAACCTTGTTCATATCCAAGACCTTTTTAGTTGGTATTAGACTTCAATTTTTTGGGTAATAGAGTTTTCCTCCAAGCATGATTGAACTTGGTGTTTGGAGGGGGTGTTAGCCTTGGATTTTCGCACAAATTGATCCTGACTGGACGAGCCCCATTTAAATGAGTATTAGCCTTATATTTATAATCTTGTTCATATCCAAGCCCTTTTTAGTTGGTATTAGACTTGAATTTTTTGGGTAATAGACTTTTCCCCCAAGCATGATTGAACTTGGTTTTTGGAGGGGGTGTTAGCCTTGGATTTTCGTATAAATTCATCCGTATTCGACGAGCCCCATTTGAATGAGTTTTAGCCTTAGATTTCAAACCTTGGTCATATCCAAGACCTTTTTAGTTGGTATTAGACTTCAATTTTATGGGTAATAGAGTTTTCCTCCAAGCATGATTGAACTTGGTTTTTGGAGGGGGTGTTAGCCTTGGATTTTCGGACAAATTGATCCGTACTCGACGAGCCCCATTTAATGAGTTTAGCCTTAGATTTCAAACCTTGTTCATATTCAAGACCTTTTTAGTTGGTATTAGACTTCAATTTTGTGGGTAATAGACTTTTCCCCCAAGCATGATTGAACTTGGTTTTTGGAGGGGGTGTTGGCCTTGGATTTTCGGACAAATTGATCCTGACTCGACGATCCCCATTTGAATGAGTTTTAGCCTTAGATTTCAAACCTTGTTCATATCCAAGCCTTTTTAGTTGGTATTAGACTTCAATTTTATGGGTAATAGACTTTTCCCCCAAGCATGATTGAACTTGGTTTTTGGAGGGGGTGTTAGCCTTGGATTTTCGGACAAATTGATCCTGACTCGACGAGCCCCATTTGAATGAGTATTAGCTTAGATTTCAAACCTTGTTCATATCCAAGACCTTTTTAGTTGGTATTAGACTTCAATTTTATGGGTAATAGACTTTTCCCCCAAGCATGATTGAACTTGGTTTTTGGAGGGGGTGTTAGCCTTGGATTTTCGGACAAATTGATCCTGACTCGACGAGCCCCATTTGAATGAGTTTAGCCTTAGATTTCAAACCTTGTTCATATCCAAGCCCTTTTTAGTTGGTATTAGACTTCAATTTTATGGGTAATAGACTTTTCCCCCAAGCATGATTGAACTTGGTTTTTGGAGGGGGTGTTAGCCTTGGATTTTCGGACAAATTGATCCTGACTCGACGAGCCCCATTTGAATGAGTATTAGCCTTAGATTTCAAACCTTGTTCATATCCAAGACCTTTTTAGTTGGTATTAGACTTCAATTTTATGGGTAATAGACTTTTCCCCCAAGCATGATTGAACTTGGTTTTTGGAGGGGGTGTTAGCCTTGGATTTTCGGACAAATTGATCCTGACTCGACGAGCCCCATTTAATGAGTATTAGCCTTAGATTTATAACCTTGTTCATATCCAAGACCTTTTTAGATGGTATTAAACTTCAATTTTATGGGTAATAGACTTTCCCCAAAGCATGATTGAACTTGGTTTTTGGAGGGGGTGTTAGCCTTGGATTTTCGGACAAATTGATCCTGACTCGACGAGCCCCATTTAATGAGTCTTAGCCTTCGATTTAAACCTTGTTCATATCAAGACCTTTTTAGTTGGTATTAGACTTCAATTTTATGGGTAATAGACTTTTCCCCCAAGCATGATTGAACTTGGTTTTTGGAGGGGGTGTTAGCCTTGGATTTTCATATAAATTGATCCGTACTTGACGAGCCCCATTTGAATGAGTTTTAGCCTTAGATTTCAAACCTTGTTCATATCCAAGACCTTTTTAGTTGGTATTAGACTTCAATTTTATGGGTAATAGACTTTTCCCCAAGCATGATTGAACTTGGTTTTTGGAGGGGGTGTTAGCCTTGGATTTTCGGACAAATTGATCCTGACTCGACGAGCCCCATTTGAATGAGTATTAGACTTAGATTTCAAACCTTGTTCATATGCAAGACCTTTTTAGTTGGTATTAGACTTCAATTTTATGGGTAATAGACTTTTCCCCCAAGCATGATTGAACTTGGTTTTTGGAGGGGGTGTTAGCCTTGGATTTTCGGACAAATTGATCTGACTCGACGAGCCCCATTTGAATGAGTTTTAGCCTTAGATTTCAAACCTTGTTCATATCCAAGACCTTTTTAGTTGGTATTAGACTTCAATTTTATGGGTAATAGACTTTTCCCCCAAGCATGATTGAACTTGGTTTTTGGAGGGGGTGTTAGCCTTGGATTTTCGGACAAATTGATCCGTACTCGACGAGCCCCATTTGAATGAGTTTTAGCCTTAGATTTCAAACCTTGTTCATATCCAAGACCTTTTTAGTTGGTATTAGACTTCAATTTTATGGGTAATAGACTTTTCCCCCAAGCATGATTGACTTGGTTTTTGGAGGGGGTGTTAGCCTTGGATTTTCGGACAAATTGATCCTGACTCGACGAGCCCCATTTAAATGAGTATTAGCCTTAGATTTATAACCTTGTTCATATCCAAGCCTTTTTAGTTGGTATTAGACTTCAATTTTATGGGTAATAGACTTTTCCCCCAAGCATGATTGAACTTGGTTTTTGGAGGGGGTGTTAGCCTTGGATTTTCGGACAAATTGATCCGTACTCGACGAGCCCCATTTGAATGAGTTTTAGCCTTAGATTTCAAACCTTGTTCATATCCAAGACCTTTTTAGTTGGTATTAGACTTCAATTTTATGGGTAATAGACTTTTCCCCCAAGCATGATTGAACTTGGTTTTTGGAGGGGGTGTTAGCCTTGGATTTTCGGACAAATTGATCCTGACTCGACGAGCCCCATTTGAATATGTATTAGACTTAGATTTCAAACCTTGTTCATATGCAAGACCTTTTTAGTTGGTATTAGACTTCAATTTTATGGGTAATAGACTTTTCCCCCAAGCATGATTGAACTTGGTTTTTGGAGGGGGTGTTAGCCTTGGATTTTCGGACAAATTGATCCTGACTCGACGAGCCCCATTTGAATGAGTTTAGCCTTAGATTTCAAACCTTGTTCATATCCAAGACCCTTTTTAGTTGGTATTAGACTTCAATTTTATGGGTAATAGACTTTTCCCCCAAGCATGATTGAACTTGGTTTTTGGAGGGGGTGTTAGCCTTGGATTTTCGGACAAATTGATCCTGACTCGACGAGCCCCATTTAAATGAGTATTAGCCTTAGATTTCAAACCTTGTTCATATCCAAGACCTTTTTAGTTGGTATTAGACTTCAATTTTATGGGTAATAGACTTTTCCCCCAAGCATGATTGAACTTGGTTTTTGGAGGGGGTTTAGCCTTGGATTTTCGGACAAATTGATCCTGACTCGACGAGCCCCATTTAAATGAGTTTAGCCTTAGATTTAAACCTTGTTCATATCCAAGACCTTTTTAGTTGGTATTAGACTTCAATTTTATGGGTAATAGACTTTTCCCCCAAGCATGATTGAACTTGGTTTTTGGAGGGGGTGTTAGCCTTGGATTTTCGGACAAATTGATCCTACTCGACGAGCCCCATTTAATGAGTATTAGCCTTAGATTTATAACCTTGTTCATATCCAAGACCTTTTTAGTTGGTATTAGACTTCAATTTTATGGGTAATAGACTTTTCCCCCAAGCATGATTGAACTTGGTTTTTGGAGGGGGTGTTAGCCTTGGATTTTCGGACAAATTGATCCTGACTCGACGAGCCCCATTTGAATGAGTTTTAGCCTTAGATTTCAAACCTTGTTCATATCCAAGACCTTTTTAGTTGGTATTAGACTTCAATTTTATGGGTAATAGACTTTTCCCCCAAGCATGATTGAACTTGGTTTTTGGAGGGGGTGTTAGCCTTGGATTTTCGGACAAATTGATCCGTACTCGACGAGCCCCATTTGAATGAGTTTAGCCTTAGATTTCAAACCTTGTTCATATCCAAGACCTTTTTAGTTGGTATTAGACTTCAATTTTATGGGTAATAGACTTTTCCCCCAAGCATGATTGAACTTGGTTTTTGGAGGGGGTGTTAGCCTTGGATTTTCGGACAAATTGATCCTGCTCGACGAGCCCCATTTGAATGAGTATTAGCCTTAGATTTCAAACCTTGTTCATATCCAAGACCTTTTTAGTTGGTATTAGACTTCAATTTTATGGGTAATAGACTTTTCCCCCAAGCATGATTGAACTTGGTTTTTGGAGGGGGTGTTAGCCTTGGATTTTCGGACAAATTGATCCGTACTCGACGAGCCCCATTTGAATGAGTTTAGCCTTAGATTTCAAACCTTGTTCATATCCAAGACCTTTTTAGTTGGTATTAGACTTCAATTTTATGGGTAATAGACTTTTCCCCCAAGCATTGATTGAACTTGGTTTTTGGAGGGGGTTTTAGCCTTAGATTTGAAACCTTGTTCATATCAAGACCTTTTTAGTTGGTATTAGACTTCAATTTTATGGGTAATAGACTTTTCCCCCAAGCATGATTGAACTTGGTTTATGGAGGGGGTGTTAGCCTTGGATTTTCGGACAAATTGATCCGTACTCGACGAGCCCCATTTGAATGAGTTTTAGCCTTAGATTTCAAACCTTGTTCATATCCAAGACCTTTTTAGTTGGTATTAGACTTCAATTTTATGGGTAATAGACTTTTCCCCCAAGCATGATTGAACTTGGTTTTTGGAGGGGGTGTTAGCCTTGGATTTTCGGACAAATTGATCCGTACTCGACGAGCCCCATTTGAATGAGTTTTAGCCTTAGATTTCAAACCTTGTTCATATCCAAGACCTTTTTAGTTGGTATTAGACTTCAATTTTATGGGTAATAGACTTTTCCCCCAAGCATGATTGAACTTGGTTTTTGGAGGGGGTGTTAGCCTTGGATTTTCGGACAAATTGATCCTGACTCGACGAGCCCCATTTGAATGAGTATTAGCCTTAGATTTCAAACCTTGTTCATATCCAAGACCTTTTTAGTTGGTATTAGACTTCAATTTTATGGGTAATAGACTTTTCCCCCAAGCATGATTGAACTTGGTTTTTGGAGGGGGTGTTAGCCTTGGATTTTCGGACAAATTGATCCGTACTCGACGAGCCCCATTTGAATGAGTTTTAGCCTTAGATTTCAAACCTTGTTCATATCCAAGACCTTTTTAGTTGGTATTAGACTTCAATTTTATGGGTAATAGACTTTTCCCCCAAGCATGATTGAACTTGGTTTTTGGAGGGGGTGTTAGCCTTGGATTTTCGGACAAATTGATCCGTACTCGACGAGCCCCATTTGAATGAGTTTAGCCTTAGATTTCAAACCTTGTTCATATCCAAGACCTTTTTAGTTGGTATTAGACTTCAATTTTATGGGTAATAGACTTTTCCCCCAAGCATGATTGAACTTGGTTTTTGGAGGGGGTGTTAGCCTTGGATTTTCGGACAAATTGATCCGTACTCGACGAGCCCCATTTGAATGAGTTTTAGCCTTAGATTTCAAACCTTGTTCATATCCAAGACCTTTTTAGTTGGTATTAGACTTCAATTTTATGGGTAATAGACTTTTCCCCCAAGCATGATTGAACTTGGTTTTTGGAGGGGGTGTTAGCCTTGGATTTTCGGACAAATTGATCCGTACTCGACGAGCCCCATTTGAATGAGTTTTAGCCTTAGATTTAAACCTTGTTCATATCAAGACCTTTTTAGTTGGTATTAGACTTCAATTTTATGGGTAATAGACTTTTCCCCCAAGCATGATTGAACTTGGTTTTTGGAGGGGGTGTTAGCCTTGGATTTTCGGACAAATTGATCCGTACTCGACGAGCCCCATTTGAATGAGTTTTAGCCTTAGATTTCAAACCTTGTTCATATCCAAGACCTTTTTAGTTGGTATTAGACTTCAATTTTATGGGTAATAGACTTTTCCCCCAAGCATGATTGAACTTGGTTTTTGGAGGGGGTGTTAGCCTTGGATTTTCGGACAAATTGATCCGTACTCGACGAGCCCCATTTGAATGAGTTTAGCCTTAGATTTAAACCTTGTTCATATCCAAGACCTTTTTAGTTGGTATTAGACTTCAATTTTATGGGTAATAGACTTTTCCCCCAAGCATGATTGAACTTGGTTTTTGGAGGGGGTGTTAGCCTTGGATTTTCGGACAAATTGATCCTACTCGACGAGCCCCATTTGAATGAGTTTTAGCCTTAGATTTCAAACCTTGTTCATATCCAAGACCTTTTTAGTTGGTATTAGACTTCAATTTTATGGGTAATAGACTTTTCCCCCAAGCATGATTGAACTTGGTTTTTGGAGGGGGTGTTAGCCTTGGATTTTCGGACAAATTGATCCGTACTCGACGAGCCCCATTTGAATGAGTTTTAGCCTTAGATTTCAAACCTTGTTCATATCCAAGACCTTTTTAGTTGGTATTAGACTTCAATTTTATGGGTAATAGACTTTTCCCCCAAGCATGATTGAACTTGGTTTTTGGAGGGGGTGTTAGCCTTGGATTTTCGGACAAATTGATCCGTACTCGACGAGCCCCATTTGAATGAGTATTAGCCTTAGATTTCAAACCTTGTTCATATCCAAGACCTTTTTAGTTGGTATTAGACTTCAATTTTATGGGTAATAGACTTTTCCCCCAAGCATGATTGAACTTGGTTTTTGGAGGGGGTGTTAGCCTTGGATTTTCGGACAAATTGATCCGTACTCGACGAGCCCCATTTGAATGAGTTTTAGCCTTAGATTTCAAACCTTGTTCATATCCAAGACCTTTTTAGTTGGTATTAGACTTCAATTTTATGGGTAATAGACTTTTCCCCCAAGCATGATTGAACTTGGTTTTTGGAGGGGGTGTTAGCCTTGGATTTTCGGACAAATTGATCCGTACTCGACGAGCCCCATTTGAATGAGTTTTAGCCTTAGATTTCAAACCTTGTTCATATCCAAGACCTTTTTAGTTGGTATTAGACTTCAATTTTATGGGTAATAGACTTTTCCCCCAAGCATGATTGAACTTGGTTTTTGGAGGGGGTGTTAGCCTTGGATTTTCGGACAAATTGATCCGTACTCGACGAGCCCCATTTGAATGAGTTTTAGCCTTAGATTTCAAACCTTGTTCATATCCAAGACCTTTTTAGTTGGTATTAGACTTCAATTTTATGGGTAATAGACTTTTCCCCCAAGCATGATTGAACTTGGTTTTTGGAGGGGGTGTTAGCCTTGGATTTTCGGACAAATTGATCCGTACTCGACGAGCCCCATTTGAATGAGTTTTAGCCTTAGATTTCAAACCTTGTTCATATCCAAGACCTTTTTAGTTGGTATTAGACTTCAATTTTATGGGTAATAGACTTTTCCCCCAAGCATGATTGAACTTGGTTTTTGGAGGGGGTGTTAGCCTTGGATTTTCGGACAAATTGATCCGTACTCGACGAGCCCCATTTGAATGAGTTTTACACTTAGCTTTCAAACCTTGTTCATATCCAAGACCTTTTTAGTTGGTATTAGACTTCAATTTTATGGGTAATAGACTTTTCCCCCAAGCATGATTGAACTTGGTTTTTGGAGGGGGTGTTAGCCTTGGATTTTCGGACAAATTGATCCGTACTCGACGAGCCCCATTTGAATGAGTTTTACCCTTAGATTTCAAACCTTTTTCATATCCAAGACCTTTTTAGTTGGTATTAGATTTCAATTTTATGGGTAATAGACTTTTCCCCCAAGCATGATTGAACTTGGATTTTGGAGGGGGTGTTAGCCTTGGATTTCGGACAAATTGATCCTGTCTCGACGAGCCCCATTTGAATGACTTTTAGCCTTAGATTTCAAACCTTGTTCATATCCAAGACCTTTTTAGTTGGTATTAGACTTCAATTTTATGGGTAATAGACTTTTCCCCCAAGCATGATTGAACTTGGTTTTTGGAGGGGGTGTTAGCCTTGGATTTTCGGACAAATTGATCCGTACTCGACGAGCCCCATTTGAATGAGTTTAGCCTTAGATTTCAAACCTTGTTCATATCCAAGACCTTTTTAGTTGGTATTAGACTTCAATTTTATGGGTAATAGACTTTTCCCCCAAGCATGATTGAACTTGGTTTTTGGAGGGGGTGTTAGCCTTGGATTTTCGGACAAATTGATCCGTACTCGACGAGCCCCATTTGAATGAGTATTAGCCTTAGATTTCAAACCTTGTTCATATCCAAGACCTTTTTAGTTGGTATTAGACTTCAATTTTATGGGTAATAGACTTTTCCCCCAAGCATGATTGAACTTGGTTTTTGGAGGGGGTGTTAGCCTTGGATTTTCGGACAAATTGATCCGTACTCGACGAGCCCCATTTGAATGAGTTTTAGCCTTAGATTTCAAACCTTGTTCATATCCAAGACCTTTTTAGTTGGTATTAGACTTCAATTTTATGGGTAATAGACTTTTCCCCCAAGCATGATTGAACTTGGTTTTTGGAGGGGGTGTTAGCCTTGGATTTTCGGACAAATTGATCCGTACTCGACGAGCCCCATTTGAATGAGTTTAGCCTTAGATTTCAAACCTTGTTCATATCCAAGACCTTTTTAGTTGGTATTAGACTTCAATTTTATGGGTAATAGACTTTTCCCCCAAGCATGATTGAACTTGGTTTTTGGAGGGGGTGTTAGCCTTGGATTTTCGGACAAATTGATCCGTACTCGACGAGCCCCATTTGAATGAGTAGTAGCCTGAGATTTAGAACCTTGTTCATATGCAAGACCTTTTTAGTTGGTATTAGACTTCAATTTTATGGGTAATAGACTTTTCCCCCAAGCATCATTGAACTTGGTTTTTGGAGGGGGTGTTAGGCTTGGATTTTCGGACAAATTGATCCGTACTCGACGAGCCCCATTTGAATGAGTTTTAGCCTTTGATTTCAAACCTTTTTCATATCCAAGACCTTTTTAGTTGGTATTATACTTCAATTTTATGGGTAATAGACTTTTCCCCCAAGCATCATTGAACTTGGTTTTTGGAGGGGGTGTTAGCCTTGGATTTTCGGACAAATTGATCCGTATTCGACGAGCCCCATTTGTATGAGTTTTAGGCTTAGATTTCAAACCTTGTTCATATCCAAGACCTTTTTAGGTGGTATTAGACTTCAATTTTATGGGTAATAGACTTTTCCCCCAAGCATGATTGAACTTGGTTTTTGGAGGGGGTGTTAGCCTTGGATTTTCGGACAAATTGATACTCACTCGGCGAGCACTAGTTGAATGAGTTTTAGCCTTAGATTTCAAACCTTGTTCATATCCAAGACCTTTTTAGTTGGTATTAGACTTCTATTTTATGGGTAATAGACTTTTCCCCCAAGCATGATTGAACTTGGTTTTTGGAGGGGGTGTTAGCCTTGGATTTTCGGACAAATTGAACCGTACTCGACGAGCCCCATTTGAATGAGTTTTAGCCTTCGATTTCGAACCTTGTTCATATCCAAGACCTTTTTAGTTGGTATTAGACTTCAATTTTATGGGTAATAGACTTTTCCCCCAAGCATGATTGAACTTGGTTTTTGGAGGGGTGTTAGCCTTGGATTTTCGGACAAATTGATCCGTACTCGACGAGCCCCATTTGAATGAGTTTTAGCCTTAGATTTCAAACCTTGTTCATATCCAAGACCTTTTTAGTTGGTATTAGACTTCAATTTTATGGGTAATAGACTTTTCCCCCAAGCATGATTGAACTTGGTTTTTGGAGGGGGTGTTAGCCTTGGATTTTCGGACAAATTGATCCGTACTCGACGAGCCCCATTTGAATGAGTTTTAGCCTTAGATTAAACCTTGTTCATATCCAAGACCTTTTTAGTTGGTATTAGACTTCAATTTTATGGGTAATAGACTTTTCCCCCAAGCATGATTGAACTTGGTTTTTGGAGGGGGTGTTAGCCTTGGATTTTCGGACAAATTGATCCGTACTCGACGAGCCCCATTTGAATGAGTTTTAGCCTTAGATTTCAAACCTTGTTCATATCCAAGACCTTTTTAGTTGGTATTAGACTTCAATTTTATGGGTAATAGACTTTTCCCCCAAGCATGATTGAACTTGGTTTTTGGAGGGGGTGTTAGCCTTGGATTTTCGGACAAATTGATCCGTACTCGACGAGCCCCATTTGAATGAGTTTAGCCTTAGATTTATAACCTTGTTCATATCAAGACCTTTTTAGTTGGTATTAGACTTCAATTTTATGGGTAATAGACTTTTCCCCCAAGCATGATTGAACTTGGTTTTTGGAGGGGGTGTTAGCCTTGGATTTTCGGACAAATTGATCCTCACTCGACGAGCCCATTTGAATGAGTATTAGCCTTGATTTCAACCTTGTTCATATCCAAGACCTTTTTAGTTGGTATTAGACTTCAATTTTATGGGTAATAGACTTTTCCCCCAAGCATGATTGAACTTGGTTTTTGGAGGGGGTGTTAGCCTTGGATTTTCGGACAAATTGATCCGTACTCGACGAGCCCCATTTGAATGAGTTTTAGCCTTAGATTTCAAACCTTGTTCATATCCAAGACCTTTTTAGTTGGTATTAGACTTCAATTTTATGGGTAATAGACTTTTCCCCCAAGCATGATTGAACTTGGTTTTTGGAGGGGGTGTTAGCCTTGGATTTTCGGACAAATTGATCCTACTCGACGAGCCCATTTGAATGAGTTTTAGCCTTAGATTTCAAACCTTGTTCATATCCAAGACCTTTTTAGTTGGTATTAGACTTCAATTTTATGGGTAATAGACTTTTCCCCCAAGCATGATTGAACTTGGTTTTGGAGGGGGTGTTAGCCTTGGATTTTCGGACAAATTGATCCGTACTCGACGAGCCCCATTTGAATGAGTTTTAGCCTTAGATTTCAAACCTTGTTCATATCCAAGACCTTTTTAGTTGGTATTAGACTTCAATTTTATGGTAATAGACTTTTCCCCCAAGCATGATTGAACTTGGTTTTTGGAGGGGGTGTTAGCCTTGGATTTTCGGACAAATTGATCCGTACTCGACGAGCCCCATTTGAATGAGTTTTAGCCTTAGATTTCAAACCTTGTTCATATCCAAGACCTTTTTAGTTGGTATTAGACTTCAATTTTATGGGTAATAGACTTTTCCCCCAAGCATGATTGAACTTGGTTTTTGGAGGGGGTGTTAGCCTTGGATTTTCGGACAAATTGATCCGTACTCGACGAGCCCCATTTGAATGAGTTTTAGCCTTAGATTTCAAACCTTGTTCATATCCAAGACCTTTTTAGTTGGTATTAGACTTCAATTTTATGGGTAATAGACTTTTCCCCCAAGCATGATTGAACTTGGTTTTTGGAGGGGGTGTTAGCCTTGGATTTTCGGACAAATTGATCCGTACTCGACGAGCCCCATTTGAATGAGTTTTAGCCTTAGATTTCAAACCTTGTTCATATCCAAGACCTTTTTAGTTGGTATTAGACTTTCAATTTTATGGGTAATAGACTTTTCCCCCAAGCATGATTGAACTTGGTTTTTGGAGGGGGTGTTAGCCTTGGATTTTCGGACAAATTGATCCGTACTCGACGAGCCCCATTTGAATGAGTTTTAGCCTTAGATTTCAAACCTTGTTCATATCCAAGACCTTTTTAGTTGGTATTAGACTTCAATTTTATGGGTAATAGACTTTTCCCCCAAGCATGATTGAACTTGGTTTTTGGAGGGGGTGTTAGCCTTGGATTTTCGGACAAATTGATCCGTACTCGACGAGCCCCATTTGAATGAGTTTTAGCCTTAGATTTCAAACCTTGTTCATATCCAAGACCTTTTTAGTTGGTATTAGACTTCAATTTTATGGGTAATAGACTTTTCCCCCAAGCATGATTGAACTTGGTTTTTGGAGGGGGTGTTAGCCTTGGATTTTCGGACAAATTGATCCGTACTCGACGAGCCCCATTTGAATGAGTTTTAGCCTTAGATTTCAAACCTTGTTCATATCCAAGACCTTTTTAGTTGGTATTAGACTTCAATTTTATGGGTAATAGACTTTTCCCCCAAGCATGATTGAACTTGGTTTTTGGAGGGGGTGTTAGCCTTGGATTTTCGGACAAATTGATCCGTACTCGACGAGCCCCATTTGAATGAGTTTTAGCCTTAGATTTCAAACCTTGTTCATATCCAAGACCTTTTTAGTTGGTATTAGACTTCAATTTTATGGGTAATAGACTTTTCCCCCAAGCATGATTGAACTTGGTTTTTGGAGGGGGTGTTAGCCTTGGATTTTCGGACAAATTGATCCGTACTCGACGAGCCCCATTTGAATGAGTTTTAGCCTTAGATTTAAACCTTGTTCATATCCAAGACCTTTTTAGTTGGTATTAGACTTCAATTTTATGGGTAATAGACTTTTCCCCCAAGCATGATTGAACTTGGTTTTTGGAGGGGGTGTTAGCCTTGGATTTTCGGACAAATTGATCCGTACTCGACGAGCCCCATTTGAATGAGTTTTAGCCTTAGATTTCAAACCTTGTTCATATCCAAGACCTTTTTAGTTGGTATTAGACTTCAATTTTATGGGTAATAGACTTTTCCCCCAAGCATGATTGAACTTGGTTTTTGGAGGGGGTGTTAGCCTTGGATTTTCGGACAAATTGATCCGTACTCGACGAGCCCCATTTGAATGAGTTTTAGCCTTAGATTTCAAACCTTGTTCATATCCAAGACCTTTTTAGTTGGTATTAGACTTCAATTTTATGGGTAATAGACTTTTCCCCCAAGCATGATTGAACTTGGTTTTTGGAGGGGGTGTTAGCCTTGGATTTTCGGACAAATTGATCCGTACTCGACGAGCCCCATTTGAATGAGTTTTAGCCTTAGATTTCAAACCTTGTTCATATCCAAGACCTTTTTAGTTGGTATTAGACTTCAATTTTATGGGTAATAGACTTTTCCCCCAAGCATGATTGAACTTGGTTTTTGGAGGGGGTGTTAGCCTTGGATTTTCGGACAAATTGATCCGTACTCGACGAGCCCCATTTGAATGAGTTTTAGCCTTTGATTTCAAACCTTGTTCATATCCAAGACCTTTTTAGTTGGTATTAGACTTCAATTTTATGGGTAATAGACTTTTCCCCCAAGCATGATTGAACTTGGTTTTTGGAGGGGGTGTTAGCCTTGGATTTTCGGACAAATTGATCCGTACTCGACGAGCCCCATTTGAATGAGTTTTAGCCTTAGATTTCAAACCTTGTTCATATCCAAGACCTTTTTAGTTGGTATTAGACTTCAATTTTATGGGTAATAGACTTTTCCCCCAAGCATGATTGAACTTGGTTTTTGGAGGGGGTGTTAGCCTTGGATTTTCGGACAAATTGATACTCACTCGACGAGCCCCATTTGAATGAGTTTTAGCCTTAGATTTCAAACCTTGTTCATATCCAAGACCTTTTTAGTTGGTATTAGACTTCAATTTTATGGGTAATAGACTTTTCCCCCAAGCATGATTGAACTTGGTTTTTGGAGGGGGTGTTAGCCTTGGATTTTCGGACAAATTGATCCGTACTCGACGAGCCCCATTTGAATGAGTTTTAGCCTTCGATTTCAAACCTTGTTCATATCCAAGACCTTTTTAGTTGGTATTAGACTTCAATTTTATGGGTAATAGACTTTTCCCCCAAGCATGATTGAACTTGGTTTTTGGAGGGGTGTTAGCCTTGGATTTTCGGACAAATTGATCCGTACTCGACGAGCCCCATTTGAATGAGTTTTAGCCTTAGATTTCAAACCTTGTTCATATCCAAGACCTTTTTAGTTGGTATTAGACTTCAATTTTCTGGGTAATAGACTTTTCCCCCAAGCATGATTGAACTTGGTTTTTGGAGGGGGTGTTAGCCTTGGATTTTCGGACAAATTGATCCGTACTCGACGAGCCCCATTTGAATGAGTTTTAGCCTTAGATTTCAAACCTTTTCATATCCAAGACCTTTTTAGTTGGTATTAGACTTCAATTTTATGGGTAATAGACTTTTCCCCCAAGCATGATTGAACTTGGTTTTTGGAGGGGGTGTTAGCCTTGGATTTTCGGACAAATTGATCCGTACTCGACGAGCCCCATTTGAATGAGTTTTAGCCTTAGATTTCAAACCTTGTTCATATCCAAGCCCTTTTTAGTTGGTATTAGACTTCAATTTTAAGGGTAATAGACTTTTCCCCCAAGCGTGATTGAACTTGCTTTTTGGAGGGGGTGTTAGCCTTGGATTTTCGGACAAATTGATCCGTACTCGACGAGCCCCATTTGAATGAGTTTAGCCTTAGATTTCAAACCTTGTTCATATCCAAGACCTTTTTAGTTGGTATTAGACGTCAATTTTATGGGTAATAGACTTTTCCACCAAGCATGATTGAACTTCGTTTTTGGAGGGGGTGTTAGCCTTAGATTTTCAGACAAATTGATCCTCACTCGACGAGCCCATTTGAATGAGTATTAGCCTTGGATTTCGAACCTTGTTCATATCCAAGACCTTTTTAGTTGCTATTAGACTTCAATTTTATGGGTAATAGACTTTTCCCCCAAGCATGATTGAACTTGGTTTTTGGAGGGGGTGTTAGCCTTGGATTTTCGGACAAATTGATCCGTACTCGACGAGCCCCATTTGAATGAGTTTTAGCTTTGATTTCAAACCTTGTTCATATCCAAGACCTTTTTAGGTGGTATTAGACTTCAATTTTATGAGTAATAGACTTTTCCCCCAAGCATGATTGAACTTGGTTTTTGGAGGGGGTGTTAGCCTTGGATTTTCGGACAAATTGATCCTACTCGACGAGCCCCATTTGAATGAGTTTTAGCCTTAGATTTCAAACCTTGTTCATATCCAAGACCTTTTTAGTTGGTATTAGACTTCAATTTTATGGGTAATAGACTTTTCCCCCAAGCATGATTGAACTTGGTTTTTGGAGGGGGTGTTAGCCTTGGATTTTCGGACAAATTGATCCGTACTCGACGAGCCCCATTTGAATGAGTTTTAGCCTTAGATTTCAAACCTTGTTCATATCCAAGACCTTTTTAGTTGGTATTAGACTTCAATTTTATGGTAATAGACTTTTCCCCCAAGCATCATTGAACTTGGTTTTTGGAGGGGGTGTTAGGCTTGGATTTTCGGACAAATTGATCCGTACTCGACGAGCCCCATTTGAATGAGTTTTAGCCTTTGATTTCAAACCTTTTTCATATCCAAGACCTTTTTAGTTGGTATTAGACTTCAATTTTATGGGTAATAGACTTTTCCCCCAAGCATGATTGAACTTGGTTTTTGGAGGGGGTGTTAGCCTTGGATTTTCGGACAAATTGATCCGTACTCGACGAGCCCCATTTGAATGAGTTTTAGCCTTAGATTTCAAACCTTGTTCATATCCAAGACCTTTTTAGTTGGTATTAGACTTCAATTTTATGGGTAATAGACTTTTCCCCCAAGCATGATTGAACTTGGTTTTTGGAGGGGGTGTTAGCCTTGGATTTTCGGACAAATTGATACTCACTCGGCGAGCACTAGTTGAATGAGTTTTAGCCTTAGATTTCAAACCTTGTTCATATCCAAGACCTTTTTAGTTGGTATTAGACTTCAATTTTATGGGTAATAGACTTTTCCCCCAAGCATGATTGAACTTGGTTTTTGGAGGGGGTGTTAGCCTTGGATTTTCGGACAAATTGATCCGTACTCGACGAGCCCCATTTGAATGAGTTTTAGCCTTCGATTTCGAACCTTGTTCATATCCAAGACCTTTTTAGTTGGTATTAGACTTCAATTTTAAGGGTAATAGACTTTTCCCCCAAGCATGATTCAACTTGGTTTTTGGAGGGTGTGTTAGACTTGGATTTTCGGACAAATTGATCCGTACTCGACGAGCCCCATTTGAATGAGTTTTAGCCTTAGATTTCAAACCTTGTTCATATCCAAGACCTTTTTAGTTGGTATTAGACTTCAATTTTCTAGGTAATAGACTTTTGCCCCAAGCATGATTGAACTTGGTTTTTGGAGGGGGTGTTAGCCTTGGATTTTCGGACAAATTGATCCGTACTCGACAAGCCCTATTTGAATGAGTTTTAGCCTTAGATATAAAACCGTTTTCATATCCAAGACCTTTTTAATTGGTATTAGACTTCAATTTTATGGGTAATAGACTTTTCCCCCAAGCATGATTGAACGTGGTTTTTGGAGGGGGTGTTAGCCTTGGATTTTCGGACAAATTGATCCGTACTCGACGAGCCCCATTTGAATGAGTTTTAGCCTTAGATTTCAAACCTTGTTCATATCCAAGACCTTTTTAGTTGGTATTAGACTTCAATTTTATGGGTAATAGACTTTTCCCCCAAGCATGATTGAACTTGGTTTTTGGAGGGGGTGTTAGCCTTGGATTTTCGGACAAATTGATCCTCACTCGAGGAGCCCCATTTGAATGAGTATTAGCCTTAGATTTATAACCTTGTTCATATCAAAGACCTTTTTAGTTGGTATTAGACTTCAATTTTATGGGTAATAGACTTTTCCCCCAAGCATGATTGAACTTGGTTTTTGGAGGGGGTGTTAGCCTTGGATTTTCGACAAATTGATCCTCACTCGACGAGCCCCATTTGAATGAGTATTAGCCTTGATTTCGAACCTTGTTCATATCCAAGACCTTTTTAGTTGCTATTAGACTTCAATTTTATGGGTAATAGGCTTTTCCCCCAAGCATGATTGAACTTGGTTTTTGGAGGGGGTGTTAGACTTGGATTTTCGGACAAATTGATCCGTACTCGACGAGCCCCATTTGAATGAGTTTTAGCCTTAGATTTCAAACCTTGTTCATATCCAAGACCTTTTTAGTTGGTATTAGACTTCAATTTTATGGGTAATAGACTTTTCCCCCAAGCATGATTGAACTTGGTTTTTGGAGGGGGTGTTAGCCTTGGATTTTCGGACAAATTGATCCTGACTCGACGAGCCCCATTTGAATGAGTTTTAGCCTTAGATTTCAAACCTTGTTCATATCCAAGACCTTTTTAGTTGGTATTAGACTTCAATTTTATGGGTAATAGACTTTTCCCCCAAGCATGATTGAACTTGGTTTTTGGAGGGGGTGTTAGCCTTGGATTTTCGGACAAATTGATCCGTACTCGACGAGCCCCATTTGAATGAGTTTTAGCCTTAGATTTAAACCTTGTTCATATCCAAGACCTTTTTAGTTGGTATTAGACTTCAATTTTATGGGTAATAGACTTTTCCCCCAAGCATGATTGAACTTGGTTTTTGGAGGGGGTGTTAGCCTTGGATTTTCGGACAAATTGATCCGTACTCGACGAGCCCCATTTGAATGAGTTTTAGCCTTAGATTTCAAACCTTTTTCATATCCAAGACCTTTTTAGTTGGTATTAGACTTCAATTTTATGGGTAATAGACTTTTCCCCCAAGCATGATTGAACTTGGTTTTTGGAGGGGGTGTTAGCCTTGGATTTTCGGACAAATTGATCCGTACTCGACGAGCCCCATTTGAATGAGTTTTAGCCTTAGATTTCAAACCTTGTTCATATCCAAGACCTTTTTAGTTGGTATTAGACTTCAATTTTATGGGTAATAGACTTTTCCCCCAAGCATGATTGAACTTGGTTTTTGGAGGGGGTGTTAGCCTTGGATTTTCGGACAAATTGATCCGTACTCGACGAGCCCCATTTGAATGAGTTTTAGCCTTAGATTTCAAACCTTGTTCATATCCAAGACCTTTTTAGTTGGTATTAGACTTCAATTTTATGGGTAATAGACTTTTCCCCCAAGCATGATTGAACTTGGTTTT